>JARFJB010002265.1:1795000-1977500 GCA_036346205.1 Vesta saturnalis | reverse complement strand
GGGCCAGGTTAGTATATTGTGACAAAGGCAGAAAATGAGACTTAACAGCTTACAGCTATTTATTGGTCGAGTGACTGAAGTAACGCGAGGATAGCTGAAACTAAAGGCTGTACATGCGTTTTCTCCATGTGTGACTCATAAGAGTTGTTCGCCACATTCAACAAAATGAACTAAGTCAAGTACAACGATTGTCTACAGAGTAGTGCAAGAAAACTATTATGTAAGGTTAAAATTCATAAATGTCGTCAAAGGTTTGTTACGGTCGAAATCGGCAGTAGAACGGGGTAACAGATAAAATTAACGGATTGGGGGTTGGGTGTATTGTTAACCTTTTTTTGTCTGTTTAAAATAGCATTTAATTCATGCGTCAAAATAGGGGTTGTCATAGACCGAATGGGCACCAGGATATTTATAACTGTCAAAATAGGGCTTGAAATACCTACTTACGAAGGCTCATAGCTAGTCAAAGCATCAAAAAACACGATTACCTTTCTCGTAATTGTAGGTGGATCCGTGAACGGCAGTAAGTGCGCTAATATCTGAGTGCTACAGAATAATATCTACACAACCCAGCAAGAGTACTCTAATATCTGAATGCTACAGAATAATGTCTGCACAACCCAGCAAAATAATTTCGTGCTACAAACACTTTAATTGATCGCTTATTGGGCTCGCTAGACCTTTCCCCGTTTCTTTGTACAGCACACGGTACGACTCCAGAGGATAGCCCCTGCAGATGTTCCAATGCCACTATCCGTCGTCGCAACAGACTCGAAAGCTTTCCAATGGGTAACCCTCATCGTGAATTTATGAAAGTTAATTACATCAGAGTACACTGTTTGACTTCTATTTCATTTGGTTACAAAGTATGCGAATTTTATATTTGCATTTCGCTTGTTATCTTTTAACTAATTATGTGCAATATTTATGAACGCAAAATTCTAATTCCACCAAACCTATTTATTTACAGCGGTATTTTTGTTTGTTGAGCCAGCCATGAGCTAATATTTCCTCAATTTCGTGAATTTAGCGATCTTTTAGCCCGCACAAGGCGTAATTACCCCTAAAGCCAAAGTAGGTCTAATGTCCTAACACCACTCTCTACCGAGGATGCTTCAACGATGTCCCACAGGACGGACGATACGTAACGGTAAGATTTCTCCGCAATAGTCGAAACCACTACAACATCCCCTTAAAGGATTGATAGGGAAACTTCTCTTAACGAGAGTTTATTTATCACGGTACAGAACGTAATTCATTAACTTGAGCATGACTCAAACACCAATTAGTGCTCGCCATCTTCAATTTTATTTCCTTTATCTCTGTATTATCCAATTTTTAAATTACCATACGCGCTAAATAGATATCCTTTCGGAATTGAATCGGAAAAGAATTACATCATAAATCTAAACTGCGTTCCGAAGGTACCTCAATCTGTTATCATTGAAACATTATCTGTCTTTGACAAAAACATCTCTTCGAAAATGAGCCTTGAAACTACGCATCAAGAAACCTAACTCCTTGTTTGCCAATTAAAGATTTATCTATTTTCCCGCAACTCGCGGTCGCCGTATACTTTAAAAACTGTCAACTGCAAATAATTCCAATACAAAGTAACCATATTTTTTCCAATGACGCAATTCTATTACCGCCAATTTTTCTTTATGATTAAACAAAAATACTACAACTTATCAATATTTACAAAGAAAACTTGCAATTATTACGTGTGGGAAGTGAAACGGTAACAGAAACTTCAATTTATTAATGCATCCAAACCGAAAGAGTCTGTATCCATTACGAAATCGGGAACCCAAATTTTAATTAGTGATACGGACGGATCGAATAGCAGCAAAAACGTACTGTAACTTAAAGCTTCCAAAAATTTACACTCTGACATAAACTACAGTACGTTTCAGATGTCGCTCCCCCCCCCCAACTCAAAGAATAAACTAAAGTTCGACACAGCTACGAATATTCAGTAATTTTTGAACGCACGTTACAGATTGCTAAATTATCAAAAAATATACAAATTCGTCGTGATATGAATTTATCGAGGCCAAGGGACGATAATAATTACTTTGTAACGTTCTCGTCTACAAAAAAAATTTCTGGTAGCCCTTTTTTTGAATTTGAGACCTGCAGGTTCGTGGTTCAAACGACCTCATTATTTTGTGAACAAAAGTAATTGTTACAACACAGTTAAATAATAATAATAATAATATAAATAAAAGGAATAATAATAATAATATAAAACAAAAGGAATAATAATATAAAATAAAAGGAATGCTAACAACTAATAAAAATAAATTAAAAAATATCCCAGGTAAATAATTATAAAAGAACGTAGTGCAAATAAAATGTTAGTTCTGATGAATCCCTCTGGATCGGGACGTCACTGTGTCTTGTCGTCGTCAGTTGCGCCCTCTCTGCGTATAACTGTAAAATAGTTATCAGCAACAGATGTAATTTTATTATCAATGAAATCGGAAAAATGTTAATTAAACCGGTAGCGGTCTCCTTTTGCGTACTGTAGTCTTGATAATGTGGAACAGGAATATCCAGGCGTATATATCGGGTGAGTAAATTCAGTATGATTTTAATTAGTTACCAAATAGGGTTATAACATTGACCACGTGTTTCGATAAATTTGAATTTGTAGGGGCATTTCAATTAAACGGATGTCTTATTCAAGGGTCTCGGTATGCCATGGATTGAGGGTCGGTGGTTTATGGTCCGGAATCGGTATAATAATAACAAATAAATTCCAGGTGTTGTCTTCCGATGGGGATAGAAAGCGGTGAACGATTCAATAGGGGAAAGCTGTGTGAAGGTGTGTTTAGGGTAGTAGAATCGTGACAGTGGATGTTTTAGGAGAATTAGTGTAGAGGAACTTGTGTTTGGGGCCGAAACCACCGGTCACTTCCAATGGAGATAATTGAGTATGTTAGGTAGTTGATCTGCAGGGGAAGTAACTACTCGTTCGGGGCTGGACCTCCAGTGAAATAGCTACGTCTAGAAGTTACAATTCAGAGGCACATTTCGGTGCAGGGCATCCCAAAATGCTGGTCTAAAGTGTTACCTACTTTAAAATACGTTTCTCTTTTGTGGAGAAGGGCAGTATATGATTACAGAGGGTTGTATAGAACGCACTACGCAATAATACGGGGCAATTCCTCCGGCAAATTGCGTAAAACGTCCCTTGGACACGTTTATACCCCGAACTTAGTGCTAAAAGCAACCAAGAGCGTTGGTCTAAATGTGCCTACAACAAGAGTGGTTATAGGAAATAGAATAAAATAAAGGTGGATGAGGGATGTTTATTGGTGGTGAACGTGTTTGTATATGGAATTAATGGTGGAATGATGTTGGTTTGGATGCTGGATGTAAATCTGATATATGAATGAGTAAATGTACTGATTGAATGTTTGTGTCTGGGCTGGTAATATATTTGAGTGTAAGTGTAGGAACAATTAAATGGATAAATGAGTGAATGTTGGTGGCTGGTCTGGTATATGTATGAAGGTACGTGAAATAATCGAAAGCAGGTAAATAAGTGAATAAACGTCTGGTCTGGTAATGTAATTGAGGATAAGTACAAGTATAAGTGTAAAAGTAAAAGTATAAAGTGAACTGGGATGGTAGGTGGTCTGGTATATACAGGAGAAATCAGGAGAGTGGGAAAACGGAATAGGAACTCATAACATTTTTAAACAATGATAATTGTGAAAGTGGCTAGGAAATGAGGTTTGATAGGAATTATTTCTAGGAAAGGAAAATTTTATGTAAGGATGTTCAGCATCATTACAACTTTAGATGAGGTTTTTAGTGTAAGTATGATTATTTTCACGTTATAGGTGAAAACTTTATAACTAAATGTTTTTTTAATTTTACACTCCAGTCACCTAATTGGGAGTTAACATCATTTTTTTTATTAACGGTTAGTTTGTAATGGCCAATTATTTGGCTATGTACCTGTACTGAAATTTTGGACTCACGGGGCTGTTTGTAAAAATACTACATTATTGTAGACATATATATATATATATATATATATATATATATATATATATATATATATATATATATATATATAAGCGTATAATAGCATTTTTTCTTTCCATAATAAACTTGTGAATATGTTGATATCTTCTTGTTAGTATTATGCATAATTTGGATAGTAGTGTATATTTTTAACATAACTTGTGAGTTTTTAGCCATATGCATTGTTTGTTTTGTGCGCGACGTGAAAATAGAGTATAATTTCAATTTGTATTGCGTTGAGGTGCACTCATGAGTTAGTTAACTACGCTCCTCTAAAAAGGTACCTTCCATCACATTTTTTTGCATTAATTTATTATATCTAATAGAGAAATTCCTTCCATGCGATAAGAAATTCTCCCGTACAACAAATGTTGGTAAAGTTGAAAACTGAACAGTTATGATTTAATTGCACATTGAAAGAAGCGTGGGCAAAGAAAAAGTTGCACAACATGATGTCCTGGTTGTCATGTTAATTATATAAATAAGGTAAATTTGAACAAAAATTTGAGCATATTTTTTGGTGTTATTAAATCTGGAAGTCAGATACGGGACACTCGTTGTTTGTATGTCTATCTTTGCAGTGTAACTCCACCTGGTTTTCTTGCTTTGAGTCGATGATATATTACGTTTACCTTTATGTTATTGAAAAATGTTGATGTTTCCGTATCTTTAACTTGACGTTAAGCCTTATAGTATCGTAAAGATACGAAAGTTTTGAAGAATTATACATACTCTGGTATTTTTCTGCAGCAAGAACTTTTCGATATAATATATTAATATTACGTTGAATGTGTAAATACTTTAAGTACATACCCCTGGGTGTGCATTAGCACTATTTAGTCAACAAATTAAATGAATTGGTTTACAAGCGTTAAAGTAAAGCTTATCTTGTATTTGTTCCGGAAAGCTTAATACAGTGTTAATGGAAAGAAAACAGCTAAATTCAGTTATTTAGTGTTTTCGAATATTAAATGGGTGCCTACATTCGTAGGTTTATGGAAGTTGAAGGAATAATTAAATTTGCCACATAGTATAAAACAAAAGAGTGGGAATAATTTCCCTCACACAGTATAATTTTTTTTTCAGTCTTGCCTGCTTTATGGGAGCTAAATAATTTATTTTGCTATGTTCCCCGTTACTTCCAAAACGTATGACGATTTCCCATAAAAAGGTCACGTGACAGCGAGGAACATAAGAAAATTAGAGTCTGCTTTATAGGAAGTAAAATAATTATTTTTGCAGTGTATTCCACTATTTCTAATATATTAGTAATTGTCTATAATAGGCCTGATAGAAGAGAGGAAAGTATAAAAAATTGTAGTGGATATATCTTTCCTTGTCGAAACATAATTTTTTTTTCTTGTCAGCGCGATGGGAGCTAAAATAATTAGTTTTGCTATGCTCAATACTGTTAACAATTTTGACAATTGTCTATACGTCACATGATAGCGAGGAACGTACAAAAAAAAATTAGAGTTGATATACTTCACCAACAGAATACAATTTTTTCCCTATCTACTTTATGGGAAGTAAAATAATTAATTTTGAAATGTCCTTTTGGGAATTGTTCATAGTAGGCCATACAGTAGAGAGGAAAATATAGAAACATTAGGTTGGATTTACCTCTCCTTGGCGAAATATGATTTTTCCTCCTGTCTACTTGATGGGAGCTAAAATAACTAATTTTTCTGTTTTCTACTACCGACTCCTAAAATTTTTGGCGTTCGTTCATGAAAGTACACGTAGGAGAGAAGAACATATAAAAAAACTAGAGTGGATATACATCTTCATAACCAAATACAATATTTTTCCTATCTGCTTTATGGGAAGCAAAATGATTAATTTTATAATGTTTTCCACTAATTTTAAAATTTTTGCCAATTATCCATAATAGACCACAAAGTAGAGAGGGGAAAATACAAAATCATCAAAGTGGATATACCTCTCATTGTCGGGATATAGTTTTTTTCATGTCCACTTGATGGGAGATAAAATAATTAACTTTGCTATGTTCCCCAATACTACTACCACTTTTTGTGATTGTCCATAACAGATGTCTCTTCTTGTCGAAACATAAATTTTCTCTTGTCTGATGAGACCCAAAATAATTAATTGGTGTGTGTGTGTGTGTGTGTGTGTGTGTGTGGTGCGTGCGTGCGTGCGTGCGTACGTGCGTGCGTGTGGATGTGTGTGTGTATGTGTGTGTGTGTGTGTGTGTGTGTGTGTGTGTGTGTGTGTGTGTGTGTGTGTGCGTGAATGCGTGCGTACGTGCGAGTATACATGCCTGCGTGCGTGCATATGTGTGCATGTATGTTAGTATTTTCGATAATTCCAGAACAAAACACGTACGTACTTCAAATTTCGTATTTAAACATGTCTCCTGAAGCTGATTAGATTTTTGGAGAAATTCAGCGGTGAAGAGGAGGGATTTATTAGGAGCAGTTTTTGGTTTTTATCAAATATTTCTGAAACAGCGGTATATTTCAAAGATATAGAAATACCAACATATAGACCTTAAACGTATCGATTAATTATGTTCTATGCAATTTTTTGGTACTACGCGTAATTTGGCGATAAAAAAGTCCTAGTGTATAATTTAAGTGTTAGTTCAATTTTCTTTCAGTATGTGAATAACGATTCATTTTATATGAAAACGTGTAGACATATTTAAAAAAAAAATACTTTTACGTAACTTTTCTTAAGTTTCTTAATATAAAGCAAACTGAGTCTAATATTAATTAAATAGGATTGAAAATGATTACATCGTATTATTGATATTTAAAGAAGCGGGTAGCTTTCGCAATGTTGCCTATTTTCGTTATGAACTTTAAAAAAGGTATGCATAATTATCCTGAAAAAATTATTATTAATACTATTTCATTTCTTTTAATTTCCATTTTGTACGTTGGAAGGTGGTGTGTTGTGCCATACTAGATATTTTTACAATATTGTTCACATAACGTAAAACTGCCTTCATTTTGGTAATTTTTGGGATTGCCTTTAACGTTTTTAACTTTAATAAAATTTTATTCTAATGTCTATTTGGTCTACTGTAAAGAAAGAATCCGAATCCCAAGCTAACTTCAAACATGTTTGAAATACGTAAACATTATTCATCTTTTAATGCATAAGATATAGAGTCAAGTCTGTCATAATAACATTATTACTGTAAATCTACCGTGTTTGTCGTGAAAAATGGCAGACGAAATATATTTATTACAAACTAAGGGTTGTAGAAATGTAATATTTTAGGCTACGAGACTAGAAATGAGGGTTGAACAAAAGATAAATGTGTTTTAGTGTTACATTTGGTCCGACAATATCAATAAAAATAATTTTTGTGCTCAAGTTACAGGACGTTTGATTTGCATTAATCTATTGATGTACTTGCTATTCTTATCATAAACATCGATTTAGCAAAATTTTCTTTCAACATTATCACAATTTATTGAAAAGTACTAATGAATTACAGCTAAATGGCGAAATTGTAACCCTAAGAATACAGTATCTACACGAGGAATTTTAAGAGTCTACATTGTAACCAAATCTTGACTAATATGTAAATGTCCAGAAAATGTCCACTTTTAAACAGCGGTTGCCCAGTTTTTAAATAGTAGGCGGAGTCGAGTACCATGGGACATTGGGTAGTGTGAGGCAATAATTTATTTGATGTTTTCAAAACCATTAATGCAGGGGTAATCACGTGGACGAATAAAGCACATGTTACATTATCAATCAATTTGACAAATTATACTGACAAACCAAAATAATGACGTCACGTCAGGACTACGCAAACCGTTCAAATTTTGTTGTAACGGTTACTCCAGATTTATTTAAAATGTGGTGGTAACAGTGGGACTCATTTTTAGGGTTATTTGGGAAAAACTAAGAAATCTTTAATGCTATTCTTTTATTTAATTTAAATGGAAATGGATCAAAAAGTAGTTGCTATGTTATCTTTGTTGGGTTTGGGGTTAATTACTTATAAACATGCACAAAAAAGAGAAGAACGCCAAGACAGATATGGGCAAAATCTTGGTTATTGAAAAGCAATGAAAACTATGGTCGAGGTGTATTAGCTATAATAATTGTGCTGACTATTCAGGAAGATTCTCTGTATCCAAATCGGATGTACTATTCACTGGAATTGGTCCTGATCATGCTATAGAACATGAAAATAGAAAGTTTGAAAGTTTCTGGGGGTATTATAGGAATAACGCAAAATACATCAGTCTTAAATCGATATTTTATTATTGCTTTAGAGCTTACCCAATTTACTGAAGAATTTCAACAAATATTTTTTTCGGATAGTGGAATTAAAAACACGCGTACCATGTGACGCACAGTCCTGCGTAACGAAGGATGAAATTCAAATACTTAGCGTTGAAAGAAGTCTTTACTACCCAAATTTCTGAAATACCAGACACTGATGAAGTGAGTAATCTTCTTACCGGAAAAATTTTAGATAAAAAATTAGCTGGAGATATTTTAAACAAAGATAAGTTCGGAGAAGAAAGATACAAGGCTTTTAAGGCTGAAAGAATTTTGGAAAGAAAAGTAGGAATTTGGGATACGGTTCACAAAATGAAATTAAAACATTTAAATCATAGAATGCAAAATCTAGAACAAAACAAGATGAAAAATTATTAGAACTTAGAGAAGAAAGATGTCCACTTCAGCCGTTAGTTTTAGTTTATAGGACTCAGTTTCTCGATCTCTGTTTGCCGCTGATGGAACCATTCTACTTCCTACCAACAAATATAAATTGATTATGACAGGAAGGTTTTTCGAAATAAGTAAAGAATTTTGTGAAAAATTGTGTATTTGGAAGTAGATGAAACATTTGGCATACTGACGGCTCTAGCACTATTGGACAATCCACCGTAGAGATGGAGCTTACTTTAGTTTGCTTTACAAAAAGTAACAATTACAAACGATAAGGATTTGCGCTGGTACCTGCATTTCACCAAGGGCCAAGAAGGGGAAAACTTACCTCCGATGACATTCTTTCAAATAATTATTTTAATAGGTACTTTTGTCCCAATTTTTGGAGCAAATTATGTGACAACTATATGGAAACATTAATCTCAAAGTACACAAAGCCTTCCAGATCCAGCTGTATTTGGTTGGAACATATTAAACGAATCATTAGAATCCATTCCCATGTTAAATCCACCAGCGCCGCATGATATTATTGGTCTTGTAAAATGTTCTTGCAAAAAAGGATGTGGTACCAACAAATGTTCATGTAGGAAAAATCAAATGGTTTGTGTTTCGGTTCCAATACACCAGATTTAGCAAGTCCATCACTAGAGAATCCGGATTTATTAGAGGATCTACCTAATATGCAGTGTACAGGGTGCCGTAATTTCTAAGACAAATGGAACAGCGCCTTACTTTTTCAGATTTTTAAGCGTTATTTTTGCTCCAAACTCTAACAAACTATACATTGTTAGATTAAGGAAAAAAACCTGCTCATTTTTTGTTTTACAATTTTTAGTGTGTTAAGCGTAATTTTAAACATCTTTTAAATAAAAATGTTAATTACTATGATTTTTTTTATGTTTTGTATAAAATTTACACAAAAATTACACATTTCAAAACTTTTATTATTTTTTTTAGAAAATACAGATTCTTCCGAGTATTTTGTTTTCAAAACTCGGTTGATTATTAACAAAAAATATGATTTTTTCAAAAATCGCCCTCGTCGCCAGCTTGAAATGTGCCTGTTCACGAAAAAAAGGGATTTTAGAAAATGCCAACATTGAAGAACTTGATCTAGGCCACTAGTGTTTTCACATAAACCTTTCTCAAATTTAGGACCACATCCAAGCAAACGGACCGTATGATACTCTTACAATATAAGTGGGACTATTACGGAAGTTTTGAATGCTATTCTTATACATTTAGATTTCGGAATACACACTTCTAACTTACAAGATGAAGATATAAGTTGTAATCTGTTACGCATATATTTTAGAAGGAAATTTAAGTGCAAACACAGCACAACAAATTAGAGTGCGATTTCAACAATATTTCAATAATTATTCTAGGTAATGTAATAAAAAATAGATTGTTAAATATGCCTAGGATGTTGCTTTATTCTCCCATATTGTCTCATATTCTGTTTTGCTTACATCTTGCCTCTCAGAAATCTCCACAACTTCATTCCATGTGCTACTGCGTGGACCAGGTGCCAAATTAGAAAAACTTGCCCGAGCATTTACGTGGATTTGTAAAAAAAAAGTTGCTCAAAGCATCATAGACCAACATGCACTACTTCTGCTCCAGATCGACTTGGTTTTCATTTTAACTTCGGAAGTTCTTTATTAAATTGCGTTCTCAACGAGTTAATTTTTTATTTGAACATCGTTAACTAAAATTGGTATGATTTAAGGACAGTTGTTACTTTTAACAAACATACGTGTGGTATTTGGACGAATATCGTTCAAGATTGTTGGTTACATTCTCCAATACACGTAGCCTGGCTACCTTTTTGTGGTATTGAGGATTTTTAATTGCATACAACACCTCACGATTTCTGTATAAATCAATTAAAATTAGGTTTGATTCTGATCCAAGCCATAATGATCGTAAATAACACTATAAAATAAACTAAACAGAAACACGAGTTTTTAGAAAACTGAACGTTAAATCAGATCAATATGGTTGTTTATTCTCAATTCGTTCGAGCCTTTTTTTGTTTTCAAACCTATCAATATATATATATATATATATATATATATATATATATAATATATATATATATATATATATATATATATATATATATCAATAAAAATTATTAGGGTGTATTTCGGTTGTTGTTAATAATAATTCCCCTAATATTACTTATACTCCTAATAATAAATAGAAGATTTTGTGCCTTCAGCTCATGCCAGTGATTAAATGTGCCAGGTTCTTAAAATTTGATTTGCTTTAGTTAGAAAATATGTGTGGTTAGGTATGTTCGCTTTACAAAAAAATGTATCTTCAATCTGTAAATAAATGTTAAAATGCCTCGGACGCCAACTTATTTTATGGAAAACACGTAAACCGTAAATGTAATAAATGTAAAATTGAAAACAATAACAAGGTTTATTATAAAATCTGTAAGTCAAGTTATAAAAGTACAAAATCTTAATCCTAATGTTCGTAACTTAAAAAATACCTTATACTAATCATTAGAAAATAAATACCTGTTGTAAAATTTTGGATGTCACTGGTATACTGTTACGGATAAAAAATGCTGACGAAGCCACGCTTTTAGTTTTGGTTGTGCAATCAGTCTTGAGATGGAAATATGATAAGAGTTTTGGTATTCGTTGATCCCAAATGAATAAATTCTTTTACAAAAAGCCAAACTTGGTTGATTTAAATGGGTTAATGTACCATTTAGTTATAATTTTCATGATAGCAACAACTATATTGCGTCATCCTCGTTAAATAGAAACTTAATAATACAATGGAACTACGTAATAGGAAAATGTAACGTAATAAAAGTAAAATAACAGAAAAATAAAAGTAAAATAAAAGTGTAATAAAAGTAAAATAAAAGTATCTAAAAAGGATAAATATAATACACAAAGAAAAATAGGTTTAATTACTCTTACCATTAATTTAACGACACTTTTCTAATAAAAATACTCAAGAACAAAATGGAAGCTTCTTGCTTTCATGTCGTAACAACAACGACTCCCCAAAAATGATGTCTGCGCAAGACGAAATGCCCGTACTACCCCACTTTAAAATATCTAAACCTATGCTTTTCAGCCACTAAGGTATGCAATTATATATATATATATATATATATATATATATATATATATATATATATATATATATATATATATATATATATATATATATATATATATATATATATATATATATAACACACAGTGAGTCCCAGAAGTTATGTCTAAAGTCATTTCAAATTCAAGGATCTAGTTTTTTATCTTTGACTGTGGTTTTTTTAATGGTAAAATTTTGTATATAGGGCGGCCCAAAAATTAATTACGACCACCAACTTGACTTTGTCAAATAGAAACACCTGTTTTCTATTTCATTTTCTGAATCTGCTTTGAATTCTCAGTAAATCTCATGTACCATGTCCTATACCTATAGTCAACAGATCTCGAGATATTTAAGGAAAAGATAAATATTGTCTTTATAAAACTACCAAGAACACTTGCAAAATAATCGTATCCAAGGTGATCTATAAACAATAGGTACATGTATTCATTTCGTTGTGTATGTCAATTTATTTCTGACGTCGAATTTCAACATTTGTCCTTTCCGAAATGGTATATTTTCGGATGAAACATTTCCTAGTAGGCGGATAGGAAGAAGAGGACCTATCGAGTGGCCTGCTAGGTCACCCGACCTAAACCCGTTGGATTTCTTTCTATGGGGTTTTCTCAAATCAAAAGTATATGTTCACATGCCAAACAATCTGTAGATATTGAAATAGAAAATCAAAAGAGAAGTGCTTACCATAACTCCAGAAGTGGTTGAAAACGTGCAAATAGAGTCTATTCATCGCTTTGGCTATTGTCAAGCCGCAAATGTTGCACATTTTGAACATTTGATTTGATTTGTTGTTGTATTTTTTGAATAAATTGTTCCTTTTGACAGAAAACAAAGGCCACCTTCCTTGATACGGTCATAAATTGTTGATACGTTCAATTGTAAATTCCTCGAGATCTGTTGACTTTAAGTATATGACATGGTACATGATATTTACTCGGAATTCAAAGCAGATTCAGAAAATGAACTAAAAAACAGATGCTTCCATTTGACAAAATTGGTGGTCGTATTGTAACTTAATTTTAGGCCACCCTATATACAAAATTTTACCACTAAAAAAACTGCAGTCAAAAATAAAATCGGCGTGTCCGAGCGTTTCTCCAAAAACCAGACCCTTGAACTTTAAATAAATTTAGATATAGATTCTGGGACTCGCTGTATATATATATATATATATATATATATATATATATATATATATATATATATATATATATATATATATATATATATGTATTTATGTATATACAATTTAAATTTGATCAAATTTTAGTTGTGAAGCCATGATTTTAGTTTGTCAGTTTAATTTGGCAAACTGATTGATAACGTGACATGGTCTTAACATACTGGACTCACACGGTTGGTTTAAATCTCTCGAGCTCATTGCCAGTTATTAGCAGTTATTTACATTTATTCTGTGATTGAAACTATTCATCTATATTTTGAAGGTGTGTCAGTATCTTCTTAGGTAAGTTATTGTGTTTCTGCCATGTATGGGTTGAGTTTAAGAACTGGTTAGTAAATGCAAATGCAATTGCCGTAAGTTTTGGAAACTGTAAATTCGCTATACGTTTGAATATGTTTTTGAAATTCGGGAGGCCCGGGACAGGCCTAAATGGTATCGAAGGACATTTTGAAATAGTTTTTTCACATTTTGCTACATAATGTCCAAGTTCAAAGGTAGAACAACCATTCGGTGTTATTGAACTGAAAATAACCTTATTTAAGCCATAAAATATGTTACTGTACTAAACCATAAGAACTGCAGCAGAAATATTCCATTACCAAAAACTTGCGTTCCACTTGCCGGTAAATTTAAAAATTGATCACAGATTCAACCTTTAATAAAATTCTGCACGAAAGGTTTTTTATTACGCCTTTTTAAAACGTGTAAGAATAGTTTGGCAATAGAGGATGTTTTGTGCTATATCGCATATATAGTGTATGATGTAACGGGCGTTATTTTATTTCAAATCAAGAAAAATAAATGTCATTAAAAGAAAATGTGATATAAGTTGAATGCTAATGTAGAGGTTGTGTGGGTTTATTTTTAACTAAAGGAAGTGATTCTGTAAAGGGTATTAAATTGCGAGGTGAACGTTATGAATAGACACTTGCACATTTTATGTGATCAGCATTTATATTTGACCGTGAGGTGAACGAATGTATGGAATAATAAGTTAGTCGAGGTTAAATATTTATTAAAAAAGGTCTTATGTGACTCCGGACCGAATTATTTTAATAAAGTGAAAGTTAGTGGATTTTGAACATTTGTTAAGGAAGGTCCTATGCGACTCGTGACCACATTCTTTTAATAAATCGGAAGTAAGTGCAGAATAGGGCGATAGCAAGATTTTATCTACTTAGTGAAGGTAGATTGGCCATAGCAATAGTTTGTATAAGTGCGACGCTATAAAGAGATTGCTGGTAAACTGAATTCAATGAAGTGCTGAAAGTATTTGCGAAAAAAACCAAAAACCTCGACCACAGTGAGGAATAAATATTAAATTGCTTTTGTTGTTACATAGCGCTGCTTTTGTAGTCAAATCACTCTGCTTTAGTTGTTAGCCGCTAATATGGTTTTAAACAAAAAGCTCTGCGTGTATTGTTAATGAGACGCTTTGTATAACGCCGTTGCTAGTTTATATGTGAATTTCACATCTAATTGTGAATTAAAACTGCGCCAATTCGACTGAGAAGCATCCGAACATCGCTATTAACATCGTCGATAAGAGATCACTAATTGGAGCCTGCTGTGTATTTAACCTTGATGAACAGCAACAGGTACTGTGCTATAGATTTTTTTATTATATAATTTGAATTAACAGTGAAAAGATACTGTGAATATGCATTTTATGAGTATAAATTGAACGCACACACGTACACGCACACGCACACGCACACGGGCACGGACACGCACACGCACACGCACACGCACACGCACACGCACACGCACACGCACAGGCACACGCACACGCACACGCACACGCACACGCACACGCACACGCACACGCACACGCACACGCACACGCACACGCACACGCACACGCACACGCACACACACGCACACGCACACGCACACGCACGCGAACACGCACACGCACACGCACACGCACAAGCACACGCACACGCACGCTCACGCACACGCACAAGCAACCGCACACGCACACTCACACTAACACGCACACAGACACGCACACGCACACACGCGCACGCACACGCGCGCGCACACGCACACGCACATGCACACGCACACGCACACGCACACGCACACCCACAAGCACACGCACACGCACATGCACACGCACACGCGCACAGCACACGCACACGCACACGCACACGCACACGCACACGCACACGCACACGCACACGCACACGCACACGAACACGCACACGCACACGTACACGCACACGCACACGCACACGCACACACACACACGCACGCGCACACGCACACGCACACGCACACGCACAAGCACACGCACACGCAAGCTCACGCACACGCACAAGCAACCGCACACGCACACGCACACTGACACTAACACGCACACGTACACGCACACAGACACGCACACGCACACACGCGCACGCACACGCGCACGCACACGCACACACACACGCACACGCACACGCACACGCACACGCACACGCACACGCACACGCACACGCACACGCACACGCACACGCACACGCACACGCACATGCACACGTACACGCACAGGCACATACACAGGCACACGCACACACGCGCGCATACACACACACACAAAAGATGGTTTTCAAAATGCTGAAAATGTATAAATCCGTTGAAAACTACACATCGATTTTCTTCACGTAAACAACGCTTTACTTATGAGAGCTCACTCATACGAAAGGTTCAAATGGATATTATCCATTGGCGAATATCTTCCACAAAGAATAATTATCGAAGCTGGGTTATCTCTATGTCATTTGTTGGTAAATACACCAGTTAAATAATGTGTATACTTATATGCTTTAAGTGTAACAAACAGTAATACTTCGCAGTAAAACATTTTTTAGTGCGGAGTTCCTTATCAACTTGTAAATAATAACAAATTTGGCAGGAGTTGTATTTTATCTTTTTGAATTTTTATTTTTTCATTTGTTTGAAGATGCATAAAACATTTTACATTAAATTTCAATAAATATTCAAGGCTACAATCTTTCGAAATTATAACGCTAGAGTGAGTACGAATCGCTCTGAGTATAAATAATGCTAGTTATGAATCGCCTTACGTATAATTGTTCACGTATATCGATGTATATCGTCTGGGTATAAACTACGGGGTATGAAACGTCCACGATCCCACTTTTGACTTAATTATTATCGTAGTATTTCGGGGTTTGATTTTTTCACCTTCAAACACTCTCACCATTGCCTTAAAAATTTGGAAATAAGGTATTACTGACCAATAAATACTCCTCGAACTAAACGCAGTTGTCTTTTGTACAAAAATGCGCAAGCAATAAAGCTGTGATTGTTGAATCCAATTTGATTGGTTCTTTGGTATAATAGTTGAAAGAAGCTGTATGGAAGACAAATTCGATGTAAGCGGCAAATTTTCCACAATACTTGAAAATGTAAAATCAAAGAAAAAATATGATAGTGGTGTACGTAATCAACTTACGTTAATTAATCGATATAAGTATAAGTATTAATAACATTTAATAGATAGCATGAAGAAAAGTAGCACAATAAGACAAAAATTAAAAATGTCAAAACCATCCAATTTTAATTCCCAAATTCCATTTCATGGTAGTCGCTCTTTAACAATTGAAAATTCAAGTATAAACATAACCTACAATTAGACAGTAGTAGCCAGTAGGTGTCCTAATAAGTACGGAAGGTGGACACATTTCAAAAAAATGTTAAGAATGTTTCATACAACAAATATCAAAGATACGACACTGGAACTGCAATTAAGCTATCGAAGGTATATAATCTCGAAGTTTTTTTGGGCACATAAAGGTTTTATTTCTATAATGAAATGAAGCTTCCCTTTGTTCGCAAGATCAGGTAAAAATATACTGGTAATACCGTTCTTGATAAAAATTACATTGATGAATTTTCTATCTGACTTCGACATAGACACTCCACTTACTTGCATTATTAATCTGTGACGTAAATAAGCTTCCTTTTTGGGTGTATATATCAATGACTAAAACATGTCATCGATTTGATTCATTTATCTTGAGATTCAGTTGTATTTGAAGTTTTAAGAACCTAAATTGAATTTTCACGAGCTTATTGCTAACCAAACTGAGAAATGTGCATTCTCATTCGTAAAGTGGATTATCTGGTTGATTTAGTCTTAAATTATATCCAAGAAATTAGATTTTAGAGTTACTATTCAGAATCCACCCGCATTAAGCAATTTACTGGGTCAAATGCGTTGGATTGTTTTCTGAAAGGTTTAGTAGGTTATGTACCTATTATTACTACATCTTTTATTGAATTTAGAATTTCTCAGCTTATTACCCCAAGGAAATATGTACTAATTTAAGCAAAGTCCTCCTTAGGTTCTTGAAGTGTTATCTAAATTGATTTTGACAAGGATTTCTGATTTTCGTAATTTTTAAAACAGAGATTAATTATCCGAATTTTGAATTAAAGTTAAATCTAAGAAAACAGGTCAGTCGCTTTTGACATATTTGTTCCGTAATTAATAGGTATATTTTGGTAAAAGCAGCTCATGCTTTGAAGGGTGTCTATTCTCATACTTGGGACAAGGAATTTCATGATGAGAGTTTAACATAGGAAATTGAACGTTCGCGCTTCTCGTAAGTCTCCTTTGTTGCATTCTTAACCTTAGGAAAAATGCAGTCCTTGTCATGTTTTTTGTTAACATTCCAATTAAATTGTGGTAAAGTAGTTCTAATAATACGAAATTTTCCTGAATTCAACAACACAGTCAAATTAATGTAACCGTTATCTCTGGTGTGTTCTATATAACTATATAAACTTAATGCTCTGCAATTTCTGTTCTTGTGTGCTTATTACAATAATGGACCGTGAGACACTAATTGAATTTAATTTTTAGGGAAATGAAATCTCCTTCGCATAACCTAATGCATTTGGTAATGTAAACAAAACCTAATTTACCGAAAACAGTTGCAGATATAGATACCTAACTCTAATAATAACTACTTATGGGTTATAGGTTAATGAAGTTACTCAAACAGAAAAAAACATTGAAGTATGCATGCTATACGAATTTATCATAACATTAACTTTTATTTCATTCAGGAATATTTCAAATAATAATGATACATTCATATAGCGTATCTTACAGATATTTACACATGTCAAAATAAACAATAATATATATTTATGTAACAAGTGCAAAAAGTGAGCGTTTATTACATGCGACTTGTCGAGTGTAATGAGCACTTTTTGCACGAGTTGCATACAATATTTTTTCGACGTTCATACAAGAAATAATAAACAGTTTTGCTAGATGGCCAAGGTATGTGTAAATAAAAAGTTCGTTACTGTCATAATTAAAATACTTAGCTTTTGGGTTTTTTAGATGGTGTACTTTTCTGTTTACATTTTGTATAGATCTATACCTTTCGATAACAATTACAATTATTAACAAAAAACTACTTCTTTGTTAGATTTGACTAGATCTTTAATTAGTATGTTAAGCTTCTGTTTGTGAATGCTTTTATTAAATTCCAATTAAACTGTTTTGCAACTTTACACTTATATCATAATTTAATTAAATTTTATTAAATTTGCTCTTTAATTATGACAGCTTTCACTGCTAGCCTTCGATCGTTAGAGGGTGTTCTTATTTGTCATCTTTAAGGTAGTTTAATAACATTTAATTTATTAAGGTTCTAGTTAGTCTTTACTAAAATTATATTCCATAATTGGCTTTATACGTTTATTAAACTGATGTTAATAGCAGACGTATATTTGTGTTTTCATCTTTTTCATAATTCATAAATTTGTTCTAACGTCTCAAGCAGTACAATCAATAGATATTACTATTTACTGAGCAAGATAACTGTAATTGTTATCGAAACGAATAGATTTATATAAAATGTAACTAGAAAAGTACACAATTTAAAAAACCCAAAAGCTAAGTATTACGTATAATAATGATGAAAGTTTACATTTACATATTTCAGTCCTTTATGGGGAGAAAATTTATCGTTTTATTAGACAATTTGAACAATTAAAAAAACGCTAAGCATAATTACTATGATCACTTACTTTCATTACTACGATGCGGAGACCAAAAAATTATACCAAAATTTCTCTGTTAAAAGAAATTTTAATAACAAACAAGGAAACCATATTTATAGAAGAACCGAAAATGTCCTTCTGCTTAAGCAAATACGTATGGGGATAAATTTGATTAATTAACCTTTCAATGTATGGAAATAAATTTTGACATTTCATCTAAACGTCAAAAAGCAAAATTTGATTAATTAAGCTACAACCTAATAAGACATTCCTTTGATAATAAAAAACAGTTATAAACCTTTCTAATCATATTTTTTAGATTATGTGATTGAAGCGATAACACGAAGAGTAATACCGTTTGAAGATATGATTTCCAATGCTGAGAATTCTACTAAATCTTTATCTATTGATGCTGCGAATGAAGTTAGATATAAAATCTATCTAAAGCAAAACCTCCAAAAAGCAACTTATCTTTTTGTCAGCACCGTGCCTTATTTGACCTTAAATGTAATGAAAATATAATGTTACAATCATGTAAAGGTACTGCAATTGTTATATTAAATATGAACAACCATAACATTAAAGCATAAAAACTGCTGGAATCACTGACTTATTGCGAACTACCATAATATTCTACAAAAAAGTTTCTTTTGAAAACTAAAGAAGTTATATGGTCTACCAATAATCCATACGACTAATGTTCCTTTTAGGGCTTTTGTTAGTGTAATTAGTTCTTCTACATACAACCTTGCAAAACAACTTATATTTTATTACAACCTCATATCGGTAAAACACCGTACTACACTAAAAATTCTGCCGACTTCGTTGAAAAAATAAATAATTTCAAGATTAGAGAGGCAGATATAATGGTCAGTTTTGATCACTTTTTACAACAGTCCTCCTAAAAGAAACTATTTAATATATAAATATAAAATCGATAGCGTAGTTGGCAACGTAGTTCTCTAGCAAAGAACAGATTGTGGATTGAAATCCCACTCGAGGAATTCTTTTTCTGTAAATAATAATTTTAATTTACGTACAATTTGTATTATTATCAGTGAACTTTGTTAAAATACAATATTTCTTTCTATTCGATGAATTGATTATATTCTTCCAAAGGATATAACTTTTCTTGTTCAGCACTTTCTTACAACGACTTATTTCCAGTGGAACAATACATTCTTAAACAGCCTGATGGTATAGTCCAGTTAGAGATAATTTTTAAATGAAAAAATTTTAAAAAGCACTACACAATACACCTAAAACATCTTTAGTTTGGTATAGATATATAGACGGAATATTTGTTATTTAGAGACTTAGAGAATAAATACTACATGAATTTTTAGTTTCTATAAATGGTATTCATACATGCAGTTTACCATGCAGAAGTAAACTAATGAAAGTTTACCATTTCTTGTTATATGAATATCTAAAACAAATAATTTATTACCTTTTAAGGTTTACCGAAAGCCGACACACACTGATAGATACCTTCATAAATTATCAAACCACTTTCCACATCAAAAAATTGGTGTAATTAAGTCTTTAGTGCAACGAGCTAAAAGAGTTTGTGATGCTGACTTTTTGAAAGATGAATATAAATATTTAACAAATTCACTACAAGCTAATGGACATTGGCTTAAAAACATTAATAAAATTATTACAGCTGCTAGACATAGTCATAAAGAAAAGCTAACGCTTAATGTTGTAGCTACTTTTCTTCCCTTTATAACTAATCTTACAGGTAGAATTAAAAAATCCTAATTAATCACGGCATTAGGACTGCTTTAAACCTACAAGAATAATAAAAGAACATTTAAGGTCACATAAAGATGTTTCAAACCTCTTGTAATCTTCCAGAGTCTATAAGTTATCTCGTTGATGTGGAAAAGTATACATTGTAACCACAAAACGTAGGTTTGATACAAGATGTTCAGAACGTATGAGATTTCGTAGATTTGGCCAATCAGAGATATCTGCGGTAGCTTAGCATGCTTTAAATTATTAAAATCACTACATTCAATTTGATAATATGAAAATATTGTCAAGACAAACTCATTATTAAGTTCGTTTACAACGTGAACCCATTAAGATGAATAAAAATTCTAATAACTTCAATACGCAAGAAGAAAATGTCCGTTGCGTATGTTCGTGTGTGTGTGTGTGTGCGAGTGTGCGTGTGTGCGTGTGTGCGTGTGTGCGTGTGTGCGTGTGTGCGTGTGTGCGTGTGCGTGTGTGCGTGTGTGCGTGTATGTGTGTGCGCGTGTGTGCGTGTGTGCGTGTATGCGTGTGTGCTTGTGTGTGTGCGCGTGTGTGCGTGTGTGCATGTGGGCGTGTGTGCGTGTGTGTATGTGTGTGTGTGTGTGCGTGTGTGCGTGTGCGCGTGTGTGAGTGTGTGCGTTGGTGCGTGTGGGCGTGTGTGCGTGTGTGTGCGTGTGTGCGTGTGTGCGTGTGTGCGTGTGCGCGTGTGTGAGTGTGTGTGTCAGTGCCTGTGCGCGCGTATGCGTGCGTATGCGTGCGTATGCGAGCGTATGCGTGCGTATGCGTGCGTATGCGTGCGTATGCGTGCGTATGCGTGCGTATGCGTGCGTATGCGTGCGTATGCGTGCGTATGCGTGCGTATGCGTGCGTATGCGTGCGTATGCGTGCGTATGCGTGCGTATGCGTGCGTATGCGTGCGTATGCGTGCGTATGCGTGCGTGTGCGTGCGTGTGTGCGTATGCGTGCGATGCGTGCGTATGCGTGCGTATGCGTGCGTATGCGTGCGTATGCGTGCGTATGCGTGCGTATGCGTGCGTATGCGTGCGTATGCGTGCGTATGCGTGCGTATGCGTGCGTATGCGTGCGTATGCGTGCGTATGCGTGCGTATGCGTGCGTATGCGTGCGTATGCGTGCGTATGCGTGCGTATGCGTGCGTATGCGTGCGTATGCGTGCGTATGCGTGCGTATGCGTGCGTATGCGTGCGTATGCGTATGTATGCTTGCGTATGCGTGCGTATGCGTGCGCGGCTTAGTGCGCAATTTTTCCATTCTATTCCATTCTATGCCTTTTATAACACTTATTATGGAATATACTATTACCCCATTATTTGTTGTCAATATCTCCAGGGATACTAACAGAATGTGGCTTCCCCTGATCAGGTGTAAATTTATTTGTTTTTTGATTAGAATTGTCATTTATGTTGTTCCACGACTTTTTAGATTTATTTTTTGTGAGAATAATTTGACTCTCTCTTACTATACCTAGGTGGTATTTCTGATGTGATATGAACGTGTGCTTGCACGAGAGAATTTTTTTTGTATAACTTGTGTTTCATGTAATTGTTACACCACTGAAATTTTCAATAAAGCGATCAATAATATTTAAAAGGACATTTGAATGTTGTATCAAAATACTGAGTTGAAAAAATGATCTTTGAATAAGAATGAATATGTTAGCAAAACTCCTATAGAGACGACGATGTATTCCACTATATCTTCAGAATGCAGGTTCAAAACCGTTAAGTACGGGAAGTACGGGTAGCGTAAGTGAATTAATGGTATTTTAATACTGTAGTAAAGTGTAGAATAAATTTACGTGTATCGTTCAAGGGCAAATAGCATTAAAATTTATTGAACACTGCGGAAAGAGACTTCACGCATATGTGAGATTTTGATAAAAATTTGAGTATAGTTCTGAATGAATGTGAATGCACCTTTGAAGATTTCGGAAAACTATTAGGTTTTTCTTAAAGATTTCAGGACGGCATAGATGGGCGAACTCTAAGTTGAGTTGGTCTCTTTTATTTGTTTTCATATTGTCTGTTTGGCGTGTGAGATTTAAACCCTTTAGAAATGGTTGGTATTGATTTAGTGGGTTAATACTTGGCCACGTTTTCAAGATGGACGTGGTTATCTATAAAAGGGCAGGGATTTTTCAGCGACCTTTCAGTTGTGGCGGTCGTGCATCATTTCAGAAAAGAAGGTACATAACGGTCTGTGATAGTTTATGTTGTAACATTTAGTAGTGCAGTTAAAACTTTTTTGCCGATAGAACATTAAAATATTTACATGAAAAATACTTATTTTTTTTGGGTTGTTTAATGGTGTATATTAAATTATACAATTTAAACGTTTCGATAACACTTACAGTTATCTTCGTCAGTAGTTACGTCTGTTAAAATTGTTAAAGATGTTGAAACAATTTTATCAAAGTTGAAAAATTAAAACATAAATATCTGCCTGCTATTAATATAACAGTTTGAGCAACGTATAAAGCCAACTATAGAATTAAATTTTAGTAAAGAATAACTAGGCAATTAAAAATTAAATATTGCCAAGTAGTACCGCCTTATGCATTTCCTGCCGAATCCGTTCCTTCAAAACTTCTGTTTTTGGGTTTATTGCTATAAATTTTGGTTTTTAAATCAGGAGAAGGAGAAATCAAGGGGTGTGAGATCCGGGGAACGAGGCGGCCACTGCATAGCCCCACGTCGTCCTACCCTTCGTTGTGGAAAGACGTTATTCAAGTAAGTGCGAACAGAAAGAGCGTAATGAAGAGACGCACCGTCCTGTTGATACCATAGTCTGGTTCATTTGTATTTGGGCATAAAGCAGACTGTGTTGGAATCAAATCTTGTTGTAAACATTACAAACACTTTGCGCCAGTCAAGTTGTCATCAAAAAAATACGGACACAAAATTCTGTTTCTGACTATGCTTGCCCAAACGTTCACTTTTCTTGGATGGGGAGTATGTGACTCCTTTATCCACCGGGGATTCTGTGAAACCCAATACCTACAGTTTTGTCTATTGACAGTACCATTGCGGCAAAATGTAGCTTCATCCGAAAAAATATTTTTTAAAGAAACGTGTTGTCATTATTGCAACATAATTGCATGTTCTCGCAGAATTGCATCCGTCGATCAAAATCATTTTCTGATCATTCTTGAGTCAATGCTGATACAGAACTTGACATTTTATTGAGAGTTGAAGAAAATCCACTTTCTAATTCCCGTCGGATTGGTTTGGGTGAAATTTACGTTCATGTAAAACATTAAGCACTGTAGCATGACTTAAATTCACACAAACCAATCCGACGGGAATTAGAAAGTGGATTTTCTTCAACTCTCAATAAAATGTAAAGTTCTGTATCAGCATTGAATGTTCGGCGACCAGTTCTGTGTGTCGCACGTACTTGTCCATGTACTCTGTATTTATTTAAAACTATAGACGGGCGAGCTTGATGAGCTTCATTAAAGAGAACGCAGACTTTCACTGCAGTTCTCCTCCTATGTCCATAACCATACACCATAAGAATTTCTATGCGCTTCTTTTCCGAAAGTGACTTATTACTAAGATTTTTTTTAGATTTAAGATCACAGAAAAAGCACAAGCATCAAATTTACCGCAAAATTAGCGTAACTGACATTAAATCATTTGTTTCAATGACTTCTAGGTAATATTAAAATAAATCAGTCTTCACAATTAAAACCTTTTTAAAGCATTTTTTCGAAACTTTGTTTATGTAACATATTAAAATTTAAAAAGGCACCCCCTTTGACCTCTTCAACGTACGCCATTGCACATAGAATGAAAGTATTTCAAAAGACGACAAGTTGACCCCTTCGAGCGTTTTTTCGAGAAAAAAAACGAGCTAGTAGAGTAGTGGTAACACTACTTGCTTAGGATTCGGGAGGTAATTGGTTCCATTCCCGTTGCCATCTGCCATGTATGAGGTTTTTTCAGGGGGGTTTCCTCATACGCATTTAGCAGCATGGTCACTGCGCACACACACACCATGTGCTGCTATTTAGGCGAATGTTGGGGTATTATTTCCCCCCTCAGAACCCTAACTCCGTTCCTTCCGATCCTATTCTGACCACACTCATCCTTAATCCCACCATGCATATATACGTATGTATGCTGGGAATCCATGATTGTGGCTGAAGGAGTTCGGAAAGCTCAAGCAGCCCACCCTCCCCCTTGGGGAGGGAATGAAATACGTGGCCCTTTCCTTTCCTTCCTTCGGGGAAAAGGTATATAAATGAATATAAGCATAGACGAAATATAGTGAAGTATTTAAATGAAATAAGCGCTTAATCAACGAATATTATAAACGATCATCACAAAAAATAATTATGAAAATGTAAACTTTCACCGCTATAATTAACATGATTAGCTTTCGGAGTTTTTTTAAATGGTGTATTTTTCTATTTATATTTTATATAAATCTACACGTTTCGAAAACATCATTTCAGAAAAGAAGGTACATAACGGTCTGTGATAGTTTATGTTGTAACATTTAGTAGTGCAGTTAAAACTTTTTTGCCGATAGAACATTAAAATATTTACATGAAAAATACTTATTTTTTTTGGGTTGTTTAATGGTGTATATTAAATTATACAATTTAAACGTTTCGATAACACTTACAGTTATCTTCGTCAGTAGTTACGTCTGTTAAAATTGTTAAAGATGTTGAAACAATTTTATCAAAGTTGAAAAATTAAAACATAAATATCTGCCTGCTATTAATATAACAGTTTGAGCAACGTATAAAGCCAACTATAGAATTAAATTTTAGTAAAGAATAACTAGGCAATTAAAAATTAAATATTGCCAAGTAGTACCGCCTTATGCATTTCCTGCCGAATCCGTTCCTTCAAAACTTCTGTTTTTGGGTTTATTGCTATAAATTTTGGTTTTTAAATAACCCCACGAGGAGAAATCAAGGGGTGTGAGATCCGGGGAACGAGGCGGCCACTGCATAGCCCCACGTCGTCCTACCCTTCGTTGTGGAAAGACGTTATTCAAGTAAGTGCGAACAGAAAGAGCGTAATGAAGAGACGCACCGTCCTGTTGATACCATAGTCTGGTTCATTTGTATTTGGGCATAAAGCAGACTGTGTTGGAATCAAATCTTGTTGTAAACATTACAAACACTTTGCGCCAGTCAAGTTGTCATCAAAAAAATACGGACACAAAATTCTGTTTCTGACTATGCTTGCCCAAACGTTCACTTTTCTTGGATGGGGAGTATGTGACTCCTTTATCCACCGGGATTCTGTGAAACCCAATACCTACAGTTTTGTCTATTGACAGTACCATTGCGGCAAAATGTAGCTTCATCCGAAAAATATTTTTAAAGAAACGTGTTGTCATTATTGCAACATAATTGCATGTTCTCGCAGAATTGCATCCGTCGATCAAAATCATTTTCTGATCATTCTTGAGTCAATGCTGATACAGAACTTGACATTTATTAGTTGAAGAAAATCCACTTTCTAATTCCGTCGGATTGGTTTGGGTGAAATTTACGTTCATGTACAACATTAAGCACTGTAGCATGACTTAAATTCACAAAACCAATCCGACGGGAATTAGAAAGTGGATTTTCTTCAACTCTCAATAAAATGTAAAGTTCTGTATCAGCATTGAATGTTCGGCGACCAGTTCTGTGTGTCGCAGTACTTGTCCATGTACTCTGTATTTATTTAAAACTATAGACGGGCGAGCTTGATGAGTCTTCATTAAAGAGAACGCAGACTTTCACTGCAGTTCTCCTCCTATGTCCATAACCATACACCATAAGAATTTCTATGCGCTTCTTTTCCGAAAGTGACTTATTACTAAGATTTTTTTTAGATTTAAGATCACAGAAAAAGCACAAGCATCAAATTTACCGCAAAATTAGCGTAACTGACATTAAATCATTTGTTTCAATGACTTCTAGGTAATATTAAAATAAATCAGTCTTCACAATTAAAACCTTTTTAAAGCATTTTTTCGAAACTTTGTTTATGTAACATATTAAAATTTAAAAAGGCACCCCCTTTGACCTCTTCAACGTACGCCATTGCACATAGAATGAAAGTATTTCAAAAGACGACAAGTTGACCCCTTCGAGCGTTTTTTCGAGAAAAAAAACGAGCTAGTAGAGTAGTGGTAACACTACTTGCTTAGGATTCGGGAGGTAATTGGTTCCATTCCCGTTGCCATCTGCCATGTATGAGGTTTTTTCAGGGGGGTTTCCTCATACGCATTTAGCAGCATGGTCACTGCGCACACACACACCATGTGCTGCTATTTAGGCGAATGTTGGGGTATTATTTCCCCCCTCAGAACCCTAACTCCGTTCCTTCCGATCCTATTCTGACCACACTCATCCTTAATCCCACCATGCATATATACGTATGTATGCTGGGAATCCATGATTGTGGCTGAAGGAGTTCGGAAAGCTCAAGAGCCCACCCTCCCCTTGGGGAGGGAATGAACATGTGGCTTTCCTTTCCTTCCTTCGGGGAAAAGGTATATAAATGAATATAAGCATAGACGAAATATAGTGAAGTATTTAAATGAAATAAGCGCTTAATCAACGAATATTATAAACGATCATCACAAAAAATAATTATGAAAATGTAAACTTTCACCGCTATAATTAACATGATTAGCTTTCGGAGTTTTTTTAAATGGTGTATTTTTCTATTTATATTTTATATAAATCTACACGTTTCGAAAACATCATTTCAGAAAAGAAGGTACATAACGGTCTGTGATAGTTTATGTTGTAACATTTAGTAGTGCAGTTAAAACTTTTTTGCCGATAGAACATTAAAATATTTACATGAAAAATACTTATTTTTTGGGTTGTTTAATGGTGTATATTAAATTATACAATTTAAACGTTTCGATAACACTTACAGTTATCTTCGTCAGTAGTTACGTCTGTTAAAATTGTTAAAGATGTTGAAACAATTTTATCAAAGTTGAAAAATTAAAACATAAATATCTGCCTGCTATTAATATAACAGTTTGAGCAACGTATAAAGCCAACTATAGAATTAAATTTTAGTAAAGAATAACTAGGCAATTAAAATTAAATATTGCCAAGTAGTACCGCCTTATGCATTTCCTGCCGAATCCGTTCCTTCAAAACTTCTGTTTTTGGGTTTATTGCTATAAATTTTGGTTTTTAAATAACCCCACGAGGAGAAATCAAGGGGTGTGAGATCCGGGGAACGAGGCGGCCACTGCATAGCCCCACGTCGTCCTACCCTTCGTTGTGGAAAGACGTTATTCAAGTAAGTGCGAACAGAAAGAGCGTAATGAAGAGACGCACCGTCCTGTTGATACCATAGTCTGGTTCATTTGTATTTGGGCATAAAGCAGACTGTGTTGGAATCAAATCTTGTTGTAAACATTACAAACACTTTGCGCCAGTCAAGTTGTCATCAAAAAAATACGGACACAAAATTCTGTTTCTGACTATGCTTGCCCAAACGTTCACTTTTCTTGGATGGGGAGTATGTGACTCCTTTATCCACCGGGGATTCTGTGAAACCCAATACCTACAGTTTTGTCTATTGACAGTACCATTGCGGCAAAATGTAGCTTCATCCGAAAAATATTTTTAAAGAAACGTGTTGTCATTATTGCAACATAATTGCATGTTCTCGCAGAATTGCATCCGTCGATCAAAATCATTTTCTGATCATTCTTGAGTCAATGCTGATACAGAACTTGACATTTATTGAGGTTGAAGAAATCCACTTTCTAATTCCGTCGGATTGGTTTGGGTGAAATTTACGTTCATGTAAAACATTAAGCACTGTAGCATGACTTAAATTCACACAAACCAATCCGACGGGAATTAGAAAGTGGATTTTCTTCAACTCTCAATAAAATGTAAAGTTCTGTATCAGCATTGAATGTTCGGCGACCAGTTCTGTGTGTCGCACGTACTTGTCCATGTACTCTGTATTTATTTAAAACTATAGACGGGCGAGCTTGATGAGCTTCATTAAAGAGAACGCAGACTTTCACTGCAGTTCTCCTCCTATGTCCATAACCATACACCATAAGAATTTCTATGCGCTTCTTTTCCGAAAGTGACTTATTACTAAGATTTTTTTTAGATTTAAGATCACAGAAAAAGCACAAGCATCAAATTTACCGCAAAATTAGCGTAACTGACATTAAATCATTTGTTTCAATGACTTCTAGGTAATATTAAAATAAATCAGTCTTCACAATTAAAACCTTTTTAAAGCATTTTTTCGAAACTTTGTTTATGTAACATATTAAAATTTAAAAGGCACCCCCTTTGACCTCTTCAACGTACGCCATTGCACATAGAATGAAAGTATTTCAAAAGACGACAAGTTGACCCCTTCGAGCGTTTTTTCGAGAAAAAAAACGAGCTAGTAGAGTAGTGGTAACACTACTTGCTTAGGATTCGGGAGGTAATTGGTTCCATTCCCGTTGCCATCTGCCATGTATGAGGTTTTTTCAGGGGGGTTTCCTCATACGCATTTAGCAGCATGGTCACTGCGCACACACACACCATGTGCTGCTATTTAGGCGAATGTTGGGGTATTATTTCCCCCCTCAGAACCCTAACTCCGTTCCTTCCGATCCTACCCTGACCACACCCACCCTTAATCTCACCATGCATATATACGTAATGTATATATGTATGCTGGGAATCCATGTTTGTGGCTGAAGGAGCTTGGAGAGCTCAAGCAGCCCGCCCTCTCACTCCGGAAGGGAATGAAATACGTGGCCTTTTCTTCTTTTTTTTTTCGAGAAAAACGTATTTTGCGAGATATTTCAGGCGTTCCAGACTTTTTTACACACTGTATATAAAGGTACAGTTATAGTCTACATAAGAGCTTAATACTTTCCTTATATTTAAAATTGTTCAACAATTTTTTTAGTCTACCTACAAAGGTCGTTTGTGCAGCATTTGGTGATATGTGTAAACAAGTAATGTTAATAGGCACATTTACAGAAACCGCTTCCAGCAGCGATTCCTCAACATAATTAGAAAGATCTATAACGCTAAACTTTGTATCTACCCGGGTAATACAAAGAAAGACTTTTAGTTATGCATATGACATCGGGATAGAAACGGTTAGCTTATTATGATACACTTCGCGTGTTAAGACACTTAATATTAGATTATAATTGTGTTGTTTAAGGAAAAAATATTTGGATTACTTATACGGTTTAACGTCTACATTGTTAACATTAAGGTGAGACAAAAATGAAGTTTACTTTGTCATTTTGTTTCGCGCTAAGTCCTTTCGGTTTCTTACACTGAACACTTTCCTTTAAATTCAAGTATTAATTTTATTACTCTAAAATGCTTCACTAATTCTTTAGTCTTGTCTAACACAATTAAAATTTTCTTAGATTAATTTTTACATAATTATCACAAGCTTTTCAATGTTCTGAATAAGTTTTACAATAGAATCGTTTTTCCAAGTCAAGTCAATAACATTCATAATGCAATGCTTTCATTAAAATCAATCTTCATTAATGTATATTCATTAATTAATTCCTGAAATACAATAAATTCAATTCAAAATCCTACTATAAATGACAATTACAATGGATTCTACACATTCAATCAACATTAAATTTTACAATAAGTCTTTATAAACAATTATTTTCATTTCCCTTACCTACACCTCTTTTAATTAATTTATCCATAATAACAATACCTTTCAGTTATTTCATTTGTAACTCTCATCCCAATATTTATTTTTACTTATAGATATTACCATTTATGTAATTGTTTTCGAAACGTGTAGATTTATATAAAATATAAATAGAAAAATACACCATTTAAAAAAACTCCGAAAGCTAATCATGTTAATTATAGCGGTGAAAGTTTACATTTTCATAATTATTTTTTGTGATGATCGTTTATAATATTCGTTGATTAAGCGCTTATTTCATTTAAATACTTCACTATATTTCGTCTATGCTTATATTCATTTATATACTTTTTCCCCGAAGGAAGGAAAGGAAAGGGCCACGTATTTCATTCCCTCCCCAAGGGGGAGGGTGGGCTGCTTGAGCTTTCCGAACTCCTTCAGCCACAATCATGGATTCCCAGCATACATACGTATATATGCATGGTGGGATTAAGGATGAGTGTGGTCAGAATAGGATCGGAAGGAACGGAGTTAGGGTTCTGAGGGGGAAAATACTACGCCAGAATTCGCCTAAGTAGCCGCACATGGTGTGCATATACGCAGTGACCATGACGTTACATATGTATGAAGAAAACCCCCTGAAAAAACCTCATACAAGGTAGGCGGTAACGGGAATCGAACCCATTACCTCCCGTATGCTAAGCAGGTCGTGTCCCCACTACGCTGCTAGATCGGTATTTTCCCCGATACGATTACTTATGTTTCTCTCTATACACTGTAGCCACGGACAGAATTCATTATAGGTGTAAATGACAAAAAATTTTGGAATTTCAAAACGATTTTGTCAGCTTCTTTCTTACTGCATTGAAAATGAATTTTCATCATATTTTTAATTCTTTTAATTCAAAGCCGCCTTGGTGGTGGAGCAAAAACTATTTTCTTTGTGTAACATAGAGCAAAATTTGATTAAGAAAAGCTATTCAGAATCGAAAAATAATAATAACTGCAAAATTAGAAAATAATCGGCACAATTTCATGATACCGTTAAGACCACTATCATCGATTAGTTCTAGGAATCTATGCATACAACATTTCAAACAATACATTGCAATTTGTTTAAAAACAATGCTGATTATCATTTTATAGTCAATTTTTAATAATACATATTTCAAAGAGATAATCCTCTAAAGCAACTCAACTATTCAATGAAAAATATCTAGATCTAGACTGTGTCTCATTTTGGTTGAAATTGTATGGTATTACGTTTGCGAGCAATGATAAAAGATGCCATAAACAGAATTATCATAGTCCTATTAGTATTTGAGATACAGGGCGAAATTCAAAATATGCACATTTCAAGCACCCCTCGTAACTGCTTTTCCTTGTAATTTGTCGAAATGGTGAAAAGAATTTTCCTTAGACTTTAGTGACGTGTATAGTTTTCCCAACAAAAAGTCAGTTTCTTCGTAATAAACCAAAGTTTTGTTTTTTTAAATGAAAAACCCTGTATATTTTTTATTATAACCGGGTGGTCGTAAAGTAAGGAATAAATTCAATATCTCGTAAAGCACAATTTTTTTCAAAATCGCTCGGACCCGTCGATTTCATATTTTTTCGGGACATATTTTGCGAAAAAAAAAAATTTATACAGGGTGTCTCAAACAAGATTTGCTAAAAAAAATTTTTTTTTTCAAATTGCAACCCAATTTTTTTGTTGCCTTTTTGGATTTACAATTCTAAACATTTGTCATGCAGCATGTACTATACCTAAGTCCAAGCGTTTTGGAGTTATTCGCATTCAAAATTTAAAAATTGAAAAAAGGTCATGAAGAAAACGAAAAATAAAATAATTTTTATAACGTTTTATTATATCGAAAACAAAGATTCGTAAACTTAAAAATAATTTTATTTCAGCAAATGTTCGAAATGTCCTCCGTTAGTCAACTGACAATAGCCTAATCGGTTGGCTTTTAAATACCTTGCCTTTAAGGTATCCCCATAAAAAAAAGTCTAGTGGTGTTAGATCGGGTGATCTTGGTGTCCCCTCAATAACACCGCTCCTTCCAATCCACCTGTTTGGGAAAGTGTCGTGCAAATAAGTTCGAACTACCACAGCAAAATGGGAGGAGCACCATCTTGTTGGAACCGGATGTTGTGGTGTGACAAATCCGGATGTTCTATCTCGTTTTCTTCATGACCTTTTTTCAATTTTTAAATTTTGAATGCGAATAACTCCAAAACGCTTGGACTTAGGTATAGCACATGCTGCATGACAAATGTTTAGAATTGTAAGGGAAATCCAAAAATGCAATACAAAAATTGGGTTGCAATTTGAAAAAAAAAATTTTTTTAGCAAATCTTTTTTGATACACCCTGTATAAAAATTTTTTTTTCGCAAAATATGCCCCAATAAAATCGACGGGTCCGAGCGATTTTTGAATAAAATTGTGCTTTACGAGATATTGCATTTATTCCTTACTTTACGACCCCCGGTATAATAGAGCTTACTCTCAGCTTTCAAAAAATATATAATTGTGTGGTACTTCTTTTGCATTATTATTAACCTCAAAAATGAATCTTACGTTAATTTAACATTTTGATGATATTGTTGGCATGAAACCTATAAACTCAGTATAAACGCGTATTTTCTTGAACCTCCAAGATATATTTGAGTATTAAAATGGGGCTACTAGATTCTTACTGCTTTATTATAATTGTAAATATGCAAACACGCGATTATAATAAATCTAAGGACTTTTACGCAGAAATGCAAAAATTATAACAAAAAATTATGTAAATTATTTTAATTTTAATTATTTTGAAACAAATTCAAACTGGAAAATTTTATTTACTGGGTAAAATGAATCTTACAGCTTCAGAAAGAAATATTAATGGCAATATAATAAAGAATACTTTATATCTAATTTTGTAAGTCCTAGTCTGATCTAAACGTCATTGACCTGTTAAATCTGATTAAAATTATTTTTGTTCAACAATCGTATTGTTTGTTCATAATGCAAAATATGGTAGAAAATCAAAATTTTGAAAACTTTGAAAAATATGATATGCTAATGTGCTTTGGTAAGAGTAGGTCATGAAAACGCCGACGCAGCAATAAATTAGTATTTTAACAGGTAAATGTAATTTCCTTGGTATTAATTTTGATAATTAAGTAACTTTACATCTATGTAGGGTTCCAGAACGGAGACAACCTAATAAAATCGCGTTTTATAGATTAAAAAGAAATTTAATTAATTATGGATCATTTTCTAAACCCACGTCAGAAAATGTAATAAAGAAAATCGAGAGAATGATGAGGTTACAGTTTTAGCCAGTGTGGAGGATAATCCTATAACTTCTTGCAGAACTATAGAAAGTAGTATTAGAATTTCGAAAACAAGAATACAAAGAATACTTCGCCACCATAAATATAAACCATATAAATTTAGGCTTGTTCAACATCTACATCCTAGCGACGCTGAACGTAGGTTAATATTTTGCAATTGGTACTTAAACATGTTAAATATAGTATCCAACTTGGAAAGAAATGTCATATGGTCAGACGAGGTACATTTTCCCAATACAGGTGTTTTAAACAGGTACAATAGCGGAATCGGGTCTCAAGAAAATGAACACCTAATATTCCCTCAAAGGACGATTTGGACGACATGTGTGTGAAGCATGTATAACACAGAATAGTCGTCAGTTCGAACATCTCTTTTAGTAATTTATATTAGGCTTGTAAATTTGTAGATATTATGTTTAGTTTTTAATTTTGTGTTTTCGCATAAAACTTCCTAACCCTTAACCTTGTTTTTTCATGGCCAACTATATCATCAAAATGTTAAATTAACATTAATTTTTGAGGTTAATAATGCAAAAGAAGTGCCACACGATATATTTTTTGAAATCTGATAGTAAGCTGTATTATATAATAAAAAAATATACAGGGTGTTCCATTTAAACAAATAAAACTTTGGTTTATTGCGGAGAAACTGACTTTTTGTGGGGAAAACTATGCACGCCACTAAATTCTACGGAAAAGTCTGTATAAAACCCACTTTTAACCATTTCGATAAATTACAAGGCAAAGCAGTTACAAGAGGTGCTTAAAATGTGCAAATTTTGAAATTTTGAAACAGGGTCGCGAAAACCGCATCTTGAGTTTACTTAAAGAAAACAAAATTATTCCCTTTAAACCAAAATTTATTTAGATTTTAAAAGCTTGTGATTATATCATTAGGCTTGATTTCTGTGCAAACATTGGTGAAAAAATTATGGATGGTCGTTTTTTTCACTATAATATTTTATTTTCCGATCAAGTAACGTTTACGACAAATGAAGTTGTTTTATCCCAAAACGATCGATATTGGGCTAGTGAAAATCCTCATTTCAGGATTCATTGTAAAACCCAATTTTTTAAAACGGTAAATGTTTGGTGTGCTCTTTTACCAAACAGAATAGTTGGGCCGTATTTTCTGGATGAGTCATTAAATCAGGAAGTATATTTGGATTTCCTAGATAACTTTTTATTACCAGAATGAGAGAACATTCCCTTGGAATAAAGGCGTAAAATGTATTTTTAGCATGATGGCTGTTCGTGACATTCGACTTTGCTAATAAGAGGACGACTGGATGAATATTTTCCGGAACGATGGATAGGATGATATGGACAGATATTCTTTTGGTCCCGTTCTCCCGACTTAGCAATTTTGGATTTGTTTCTATGGCTACCTAAAACAAAAAGTGTACCAAACAGGTATGAACCACAATATTGAATATCTTAAACAAGCAACAATTAATGCCGTAAATGAAATCACCCCGGACTTGCTAAATAATGTATACAAAGAATTTCAAATTAGAGTGGAGAGATGTTTTGAAGTTGCTGGAGGCTCCATCAAATAATCGTTCTTTTTACTATTTAATGTACGTTTTCTTTTTTTTAATGATTTTTGTTGATTACAAGCTGATGTTACAGTTACATGACAAATGTTGAACCGTCATGGATTAGATAACTACAATAATAAACGATTTGAATAAGAACAAGAACGAACATCCACTACTAAATTTCACTATAATGACAATCAATATTGTTTGTAAACAAATGACAATGTATTGTTTGAAATGTTGTATGCATAGATTCCTAGATCTAATCAATGATAGTTGCCAATAAATAAAAATAACGGTTTCATGAAATTGTGCGGATTATTTTCAAATGTTGCAGTTATTATTATTTTTCGATTGTGACCAGCTTTTCTTAATAAAATTTCGATCTTTGATACACAAAAAAGGTATTTTACCCTCAAATAAAATAGTTTTTGCTCCACCACCAAGGTGGCTTTGAATTAAAAAAATTATAAATATGATGAAAATTCATTTCCAATGCAGCGGCAGGGCTGAATCTGAAAAAATCGTAAACGTTGCTTCATCGGAAAATAAAATATAGTGAAAAAAACGGCAGTCCATAATTTTTTCACCAATGTTTGCACAGAAATCAAGCCTAATGTCACAATGTTCTAAGGTGTGAATAAATTTTGGTTTAAAAGGAATAATTTTGTTTTCTTCGAATATATTCTTTAAGTGTTTGCTAAAACCAACCTCCGCTGCTTTTCTTTGTAAGCTCAACCTGGGATTTTCGAATAATGAATGCTTACCTAAGGCAGCAGCCGTCTTCAACAGATCCCGTCTCATCAAATTCCTTGTATTAATTTTTTTATTCCATTAACCGTAATGTGTGCATCTGGATATTTTTCATTGAATAGTTGAATTGCACCTGTACGAAACATCCTCAATACCATAGCACTTTAGAAGAAAAATTATTTCTTGAAGAGTTATCTTGTAACAGAATCAAACTCTTTGAAATATGTATTATTAAAAATTGACTATAAAATGACAATCAGTATTGTTTGTAATCAAACGACAATGTTTTGTTTGAAATGTTGTATGCATAGATTCCTAGATCTAATCTATGATAGTTGTCTTAATAAATAAAAATAACGGTTTCATGAAATTGTACCGATTATTTTCAAATTTTGCGGTTATTATTATTTTTGGATTCTGAACAGCTTTTCTTAATAAAATTTTGCTTTATGATACACAAAAAAGGAACTTTAGCTGCAAAGAAAATAGTTTTTGCCCCACCACCAAGGCGGCTTTGAATTAAAAAAATGATAAATATGATGAAAATTTATTTCCAATACAGCATGGTTGAATCTGAAAAAAATCGTTTTGAAATTTTTGGTCATTTACACCTATAAAGAACTCAAACCGTGGACACAGTGTATAAATTATTTGTGAAGACTACGTGATCAGTTCTTTTTTTTTTAATTTTTATCAAAATCTTCCCTTAGCAATATATTTCTGCTAAGCTGACGTTAACTTTTATTTGCCACGTCTCACAACTATCCCATTTTGAAATACTACACTGCATGTTTAATTGCAGAAGTTTGTGCCCATTTCGTAACTTTCGAGAAACTTTCCTACAACAATTTTTTTTATACATATAATTTTTTTACCTGTTGAACATTGAACTATACAAACTGTCATACAGCAGCTACTACTACTACTAATATTTTTATGCATATAACTAAAATTTTTATGCCTAAGTTCATTTATCTATATCATTTACCATTAATTCTCATATATAAGCTTATAACTAATTAATTATAACTCATGATTGCTAATCATTTCATTTCAATCACGAGGTAATGGCTGTAACGTTTGTTAACCCTTTTTGCGCGTGTGTTATTGACGTTGTGTTTCAAAATACAAATCGAACTCAATGCACTTTTTATAACAATCCCTAACTTGAAATTATTTCTAGACTTTACTTGTAATACAACGTGATCAATCTCAAGTGTACTGTAGTGGTATGACAAAAATCCCTAGTTGTTAATATTGCTGTGTTTTGCAGTTGGCTGCTTTGGATTTTTAGTGTGGTTTTAGTCGTTTTAGTTTATGTCAGTTTATGTCATATTATACCTTCGTTTTTCACTTTTGTATTTTCTTGAGTTATTTACAAACTGTCTATATCAAGACAAATTATATATTCTGAATTTCAATTGTGATATCGAATTTAATCGTCATACCGTTTTCAATCGAACACGACAAATGAAAATGTTAGTTACGAAACATTTAGTCAACATCGTAATCGATTGATAGCTCGATTCATGGAAAGTGGTAGTGTTTTAAAACGCAAACGTGAAGCTTCGGTTACTGTCTTAACAGAGGACATCTTAGCAGATATCCAAGCAAGGATGAATGCAAGCCCCAATAAATCTTTGCGAAAACTATCTGCACAAACACGTATGAAAAATTTTACCATACAAACATAATTTTACATATATAATTTTTAGATGTATCCTATGGAAGTGTCCACACTGCAGTAAAGAAGAATTTACATTTGTACCCGTACAAGATGTCGGTATTACAACAGTTGCGAGATAGAGATTTTCAGCTTAGAGTAAACTACTGTCAATGGTTCAACAATACGATGAATAATGATTTACTGGATGTATCTTTTTTTTCTGATGAAGCTTGGGTTCATCTGTCCGGTTACATAAATAGCCAAAATTATCGTACGTAGTCTGCAGAAAATCCACATGTATTTCGAGAAACTACCTTACACCCTATCAAGGTCGGAGTCTGGATAGCAATGTCGCGACAACGAATACTTGGACCAGTATTTTTCGATGGCACAATTACTGCGGCAAGATACAGGGAAATACTTTTAGAACCATTTATTGATAATTTGGATGATCGTGAATTACGAAACGGGTATTTCCAGCATGTCTCCGCTACCCCACATACTGCACAGGCTACAATTAATTATTTACGAGACTTCTTTGAAGATAGAATCATTAGTGTAAATCGTTGGCCACCGAATTCACCCGAATTGACACCGTTAGACTTTTTTCTTTTTCGTTATTTAAAAAACAAAGTGTTCAGCAGAAGATTGCATACTCTTGAAGAATTGCGAGATGCTATAACTCATGAAGTTCATAATGTTGGTGCCGAAATGTTACAAAATGTATTTGCGAATATGCAACGTAGGGTGAACTTATGTTTACAATTTAATGGCGGTCATTTTGAACATATGTTGTAAAGCAAAGTGTGATAACTAAAGTGTACCTAAGGAGTTAAAAAAAATTTGTAAAAGACATTGTCATTCCATAAACATGTACTGTAAATTTTATTTAATTATAATGAAATTATAACACTTAAATACTTAAGATTCATTATTTTGTAATGATTTAATCCAATCATTAAATAATATTTTATTTATTTTGTTGTATTTTATAGGGATGCAGTCTAATCAAATACAAAATAGTCATTATTTAAATTAAGATATTTTATAATATGTATAAGTTAATGACCTTCATACAGATTTGAAACCGATCGTAGTTTTTACTCGAACCATGCTCTAGAGTAGCTAGAGCAATACAGCGTCTTACCAACCTATCAGTGGTACCAACTTAAATATTTTGATCACGTGGTATACACGTGAGATTGATCACTCTGTAAATATAATAACCTAATTTTGCTGTTATTCTAGTAACTATTTTTATTATAATTCCAAATTCCTTCATTACTTAAAAAATCTTTATTTCGTCAGTTACATTAAGATACCTCTACCATTTAAAATTCTCTCACTTGCAAAATACTCCTTTTATCTAAAATTCTGCCGAATTATCATTCTATACATTATTTAAAATATAGGGTCAGTCTTATTTTGTCCACTATTGCGTGACATTCTTCTAAATTAAAAATTTAAATTAAGTGATCGCCCAATCCTTATATTACATGGTAAAAATCCCTTTTTTTAGGAATCCTATTTAAATAATCGTTATTTCTCTATATTCCTTCAGAGCTGGGTTAAAGTGATGATTTTTCACCATCGCACAGAGAATATGAACCGGATTATTCTAGTGAAATCTCTTCAAGCAAAGAAATTGTTAATCCGCAGAAGCCTGGTGAAAGCAGCAAGAAACAAGAAAATCAGACTGCGGTAGCCACTGTGAGTACAGAAGACAAGAAGGGGAAGAAGAGAAAATTAAACAAATAAAAATGGAAAAGCGTTATAAAAGTCAAGGAGTCTTTAACAAAGTCCATTCAAAGAAGGTATGCTGTAAACGCTAAAGACAAAACTGTGACTGTTTGCTAATCAGCATTCGTAGCTATCCATGGTATTAAGAGATCAAAGCTCAGAAGAAAAATTCTAACCGGGGAACATTTTAGAGACAGAAGAGGTTACCATCACTCAAGTCCAAACAAACTAAAGTCAGATGATTTACAAGCAGTTCGTACATTCATCTCGTGAATCCCATTATACCAGGGCTGACAATAAACTTCGTAAATCTTTGCAAAATTGCATGGTCGATTTTTGATATTTTAGATAAAAATATATCTTATGAAATATTTAGGAAGATCTTTATTGGAGAATATAATATTGCGTTTGGATATCCTCGAAAAGATATCTGTAGAGAGTGTAGCAGTCTGCTGACTCGCATTCAACATGCAGCAATAACAAAACATGAGATATCCAAAAAAACACTGTTTGCCACGAAGGAGTTACATTTAAGAAAAGCCGAGAGTTTTGAAACTGAACTTAGGAATGCCACAAATAATACGGATCCATGCACCCTAGCTATTTACTTTGATTTTCAAAAGAATTTGCATGTACGTGACACGAATATTGGCGACGAATATTACCTACGACAGTTGTGGATCGACAATATTGGAGTCCTTTGCCTCAACACCGGGAGGACAGCAATGTACATGTATGTGGAACATTTTGCACAAAATGGCCCCAATGAAGTCATTAGTTGTTTAGAAGATTTTGTTAACCAGCATAAAAAAAGAAAATCATCGGTTTCTTAACGTATTTTGTGACAACTGTTTCAGACAAAACAAGAATTGTTTCTTGTTTGTATTTTCTGATCTGCTGTGTACCAATAGTTTCTTTGAAAACATTGAAATTGTTTATCCGATACCAGGACACAGCATGCCGTCTGTTGATAGGGATTTTGCCATAATCGGAAAAGAAAGGTTAAAACATGATACCATTGACAATCCAGAAACTCATGTTGAAATGGTGAAATCTTGCAAACAATGAAAACAGTTTGAAACAGTTTTTGTGCAATACTTTCTAGATTAAAATGGTGGTTTAAAAGAGGGTGATCGAATAGTTACAATTAAAGATTACAAATCTTGGATGACATCTCACCTGAAAACCAGTATTCCAGTAATATCCGTAGCTCGGCGAGTACATTTCAATCGAGCATCTATAGCAAAAATGTAGTGCCACATACTTTGGTGAATTAAATGACACAAAACTTAATAAGGTTGGGCACAATCGAAAATATCAGGGAATTCCGAACCCCTAAGACCTCTAAAATATGAGAACGTTAGTTTCTTAGTCCAGCACCTCTGGACATAGGTTTTTATACAAGAAATTTAGCATAAAACGGACGAGTTGTGCCCGAAAGTAACATTGCCTTAGATAAGGTTCTACATGGAGAAGAAGTTATGGGCGAATATAAATAAAAACTTGTATTTTTTGTATTATTTTATTAATTAGAATTTTATTAATTTTGTAAGAAATTATTTTATATTTCACATTAAATATATTTTTTTTATTGAAAAAGGTCTTTTGATGGCTTTATTGCCTAAAAATGTAATTAGAAAGGAAGAAGTGTCCATGTCCAAAATTTCAAAATTTTGTAAATTGAAATCACTAAATATTATTGTTTTTATTACAGCAAAATGCAATCGTCTTCAAAAGATGCCACGCACTGTTTACAAAGACAAGATTGTGATGTCACATACCACTATATTTCACAAACATAAAGCAGTTTTCAAACTGAATTTACTCAGTTTTCATGATTTGTAACTTAGGCACATCTTGCAATGGACACAGAATGGGTTGCCTCGAGCGGGACTTGAAAGTTGCAATCGAGGTAATCTTTTACTGTGTGTACGTTAAAAGTTTAAATAATTAACAATTTAAATACTGTTACATAAATAAATATATATTATATTACAAGTGCCTCTATTAGCATATGTAACCCAATTTTTATTTTTAACTTAATTCTTTAAAAATGATTGTTCCTATTCTATCCCGTATCCTATAAAGAGCCTAATCTCTTTCCCAATTTTTTTTATTAGTTATTCGCTAGTTAATCAATTTCACCAAAATTGCGGAATTCCAAATAATAAATTTTATTTCCTCCGACGTCGATACGAAAACATTAAAGAATTTTTTATGTCACTGTCTCCTCCAGTGTTACTATTGAAACAACAGCCAATCTCAAAAATAACACCACTACCAGAAGCCGTTCCCGCCTTCCGCGGATTTCTATAAAACCACAAGACGAGCTACCGAGTGCACCGAGCTAGTGGAGTTGTAGTAACACGATCTGCTTAGCATTTGTGAGGTAATGCGTGGGATTCTCGTTACCGTCTTTCCTATCTAAGGTTTCTTCAGGAGGTTTCCTCATACGCACATGGCGGCATGCATATACGTACACCATGTGCGGCTATTTACGCGAATGCTGGGGGTAGTATCTTACCCCTCAGAACCCTAACTCCATGCTTTCCGGTGTTATCCTGACCTATTCTTAATCTCGCCATGCATACAAACTTAATGTATGTATGTTGAGAACCCATGATTGTGGCTGAAGGAGCTAGGAAAGCTTAAGCAGCCGTCCCTCCCTCTTGAGGAGGGAATGAAACGAGTGGCCTTTTCCTACCGAGAGCAGGCTTTTAATCGGATCCTTTCTCGAACTTTCCAGTATACTCAGGCAGACTGTCTCTCAAATTCGCCGTCACTTGCACTTAAGTATTCTTTTTACAACACCTACACAAACACCTGTGGAGAGCATAACTTACTTACACAATCGTAAATCATCTGCTGGTCGATACTAATTACAAATTAACACACAAAACACCTACACGCCGCCCCAGGCAACTTACTAAGTGTAGAATGTCGTCGGAAAGAAAACAATCAACAAGACCACGATCCGATACTATTTCTTTTCTAAAAGTTCTAGGCCGCAGAGATTACGTAAACAAAAGTGAAGATTAGTATTCTCTCACTTAAGGTAAATGTCCGTTTTTCTTAAATCGACTTCTTTTCTGAAGTCCTGAATCCGAACACTTCTTGAATCGCACTTCGCGATAAAAACTAGATTAAAGAAATATTCCCGTATCAAACATTGTTTAATATCGGACTACATGAAACGTTTAGTTTATGCAGGCTTGCTTAAAATATAAACATTACAGTAAACTAATGGTTCCTGAAGGTTTAAACGTTTTAGACAACCGTCTGGAGATTCACCAGATAGCATTTCTCTCACTTTTCTCATCCTGCACCAACACAATTGATTAAAACAGTCGAACGGCGCATACCCTCTGTAAAAAAATAAATCGTTCCCGTATAAAAGCAATACGAGAACAGCCATTAACCAATCTCGGATCCACCGTCAAATTTCTCCTTTGAAAAGAAACCTGTAGATTCAGTAGCCACCTATTTCCACCATCACATCAGTCGTCTATTCTAAACACAGATAGAAACACCACAAAGAAAAAAGAACCCTCTCATTCTAATTTCAACTAATTATTAAGAACTGATTTAGAAATAAGTGACGTTAAAAGTATTATCAAAATTCGTTAAAATTTTATTAAAGTAGGTAGTTATAAAACTGTTAAAAACGAAGTCATTCAAACACAAAGATATAGATTTTCTTACAAAACTGACCCATATCGAATTTCAGGTAAAGAGGGTTTACTTCTATGCCTTTATCTCTTTGAAAATATTTCAACGAAACATAAAATGTTATGGCGCATTTCTTAACTTTAAAATTTGTATACTTCTACGCATTACCAAGCAGGGACGTAATCTAAATATTTCCTAATTTTTCTTTAACCTATTTTGAGTTTATCCCCGTGTAGAATCATTGTTTTGCCTGTACCGTTAATATTATTTCAGCCACCATAAAGAGAGTTTTGAGTGCGCCAGTGGAGGGAAAGGCGCCCAGAGGGCCAGAGCCAAGAAGCGTTAATTTAATTTATTTATTTTTCGTTGGAATTAGAGTAAAAATACTTTGTTTTTTGTTTTATTTAGAGTTTATTTTTGTTATTATTGTCTTAGTAAGTGTTAGTAAGTGTGCATAGTTAATATTGTAAAATTCTAAGATAACATATGTATAAAATCCTTTTCTGTCTATTGATCAGTGGGAAACTCCAGGTAGCGGTCAATGAGCCCTATCTAAAAGTACTCACGTCAACACTTCAATTTTGAACTATAGCCGAGGTAAAACATAATAAAAATGAACGTACCCCATTAAAGGCTTACAAATTTTAATATTCCTAACCACTCGTATTATTAACTCTACATATTTTCACTATCAATTGGTAGCATAATTGCTGAAACGTGTCTTCATAGAACTCTAAACAAGTAGATCCTCCTACAACAATAATATCAGTATTGTAGCATATAAAAATAAAATAAACCACCAAAAATTGTTACAGGCCTTTAGGCTATAGTACGTCCCAGAATATCAGAGAGTAATAAACCATCTTGACAGTGACAGGTCAGTAGCGTACTTATTAAAGGCGTATACTGTAAAGTCTGTAAAATATAGAAGTCTTCAATTCTTAATACACTGAAATCCCAACTGCACGTGTATGAGTTGTCTGATCTTCAGGCTTAAGTCGAATTTTGTTTGCAGTTTACCTGAACCGTCTGTATTTAATACAGTATTGTGCAAGCGGCACATTTACAGCATCTTCGTTTAAACTAGTCCCGGTTTACTACCGATCTCTATTTTCCGCTTCCATGCGCATATCTTTGACATAGCTCAGTGAGATGGACCATAGTCCTTGCATTAATTAATTATGAATCGGGGACTGTTGCAGCTCAGCGAAATACCAAAATAAAATCGAGAAATATACGTCAACTTGTTGCTATCTGCAATTAAATTTATGACTGGATACGCTATAAAAACACGATCTAAATCGTTTGCATAAAGTAGGAATTCAAAACTGTTCACTTTGCTAAACCTGCAAAATCTGCTTTAAAATCGCTTATGTAAAAAGACACATAAATGCATTAAAAACTTTAAGCTCCTGCAATACATCTGTGATAGGCGTTGATTCTTAAAATTTACCACAAATTGGTAACATAATTTCACTAGCTGTTCTAAAAAAAATCTAGTAGTAATTTGACGTTATGAAACACAAACCCAAAGGTGACCTTAAACATAAATGTTCCACGTAAATCTTACTCATTACCATCAGTAATTTACCATTTATTTTAATTCAAACAACTGCATAACTGCACTGTTGAATGTTCAATGTCTACAGAATTACTCAAGAAATACGTCGTGCTTAAAGATTTCAGATGACAAATAAACGAAGCAAATTTATAATCAAAGCTCGTATTACAATAAAAATAATAGTAAAATAAACAAATGAAAGTAAAACACATAAAATATCGACACTACTACTAAATAAACTATTTACACCTATTACACTAGTTAACCTTAAATTAATTTGATAAACATTAAGGATGATGTTTCATCTTTCACCTAAATTTTAAGTACACCTCCAACAATATCCAAGTTCCTGGCAATGGCTTTAACGAAAACGTGTTTGAAACATAATCCGCTTCATAGCTTTACACTTACAGCACCAGCATAGTTTCCAAGCTTTAATTTAGATTTTTTGTTATCAATCCTAAACGTAATATGGTCTCCTTTACTCGATACGTTTATCAGGGTAACAATTTTAATTTACAGTAACGCGTTAAGTTGTTACGGTGATTGTTCATATTGGCAGGACACGCTATAACAAAACGTCGGTTTCTCCTGTTGGCCTGTATCAATACAGAACGGCAAGCATCAAAATGGACACACCGTAACTCCAACACAAAAAAAAAACAACGCAGAATCCCATCACAATAAATATGTTTGTGAGGAACATAAAGTTTTATTAGTAACCACATTATACGAATGCTAACTCACTTAGAAACTACGTTTACTTCCCCTACAAACCCCCAAGTTTGGAACTTAACTAACTAAAAAAAAGGAAACCAGTTACTATCTCCTACAAGAAGTTCTTAAATTTGTTATTTGGTTGGCCAATCAGAAAATCACAATTTTATGAGCTGAAAGGTCAAATTATTTGATACATTCTTCCTACTGCACATCCAGCTTTTACTTTAGTAATAGATTTTAGTGCGATTAGATTAATCAAATTTGAATATTAGCTTATGTTAACACTTTAACAGACCAAGAAAATTTTTCTTTATTATCTTATGTCCTTTTGTGTATAAATTAGTTTTATCAACATAGCAAACAATAAATAAATCAGGCATATAACGAAACAAGTTTTTTTTATAAAATTAAACGTATTAACTTGATTTTATAATGTTTTTAGAACAAATTGGTACGAAAAAGTAGGTCGGAACCGAAAAGTCCGAGTTAGAAATGGCGGAACCGACGTTGCGGAACGTTTTGGACCCTGTTTAGTATCATTTGCTGTAATTATAGCAAACAGACCGGGAACGGAGGACTATGTTGCTGAATGTAGTTTTCTAAAGCGTACAATACTACATGGATTCTGCTCACAGCAATACTCAAAAAGGGAAAGCTCATAGGCAGTTCTTATACAAACTATCTAGGTATATTTCAACAGCAACCATCAGCCAATTCTATGGCAAATGAAATTCCCTTAGTGTAAGAGGCGCAGAAGCTGAAGTTTTTATGGACCTAATCTTGCGACATTAAAAGTACCTATTGTACATGTATAATCGCGACGCGTCTAAATAGGCCACAACAAAAGAACCCAGACAAAATAGCTCACTAACCAAATTGCGAAAATGGCCCATGACAAAATAGCGCCAAGTAAAATAATTTGTCATGTAAAATCCAACATTACTAAAGTATTAAATTTGCTATCCTCAATAATAAACCATCTGATATAAGTGAAAGTATTTGTTACTGATAATTTTCCTATGTAATTCTATACCTTGTATTAGGCGATTGCATAATACAAGGTGGCATGCATGTGGACTTCAAGCTTTTTTTGGGTTACAATTTACCAATTACTTTCAAATAATTTGTATGCGTATTCCATTTTGTTGCACAAAAAGGACATTCGAAAAGCATATATTGCAATTATAAGTGTTTTGTAACGGTGGTTTCATATTATGGGAACACCGATAAGGCACTAACTATGATGTGGGACAGGCTGGAAAAGGATGAAACGTTAGACGAACGCTCGCAACTCTCGGGAAACACAATAATAGAACTTTAAACAATATGCATTAGAACTGCATCTTTCCAGGTAGAGACAAATTCCACCAATAAGAGTTTGGGATGGCGGACAGCTACGGGGACGAACATTTTGTCCGTTCTGGGGAGGTGTCCGCTATGAGGAGGGTTAAAAATAATTGCGCAAAAAAAAAGCATTTATGTATTAAAGTTTACATATTTTATTACATTTTATTTACATCTTATTAAAAAATTGGTCAAGCGTTGTTTGTTTTTTATTTTGAAAATTTTTTTTTGTAATTTGGCTCTCTACATAACATAGAACTTCACTTATTTTTTCAACTGCTGTTAAATCGTCAGATAAAATAAAAAATGTCTCAAGATCTTTTAATTTGTCGTGAGCAGCATTAATGTCTGTTACACTAGTTGCTATTGGTATGTCCTCTTCATCGCTATCATTTTCTGTGCCATCATCAAAATTTTCTTTAAATTCACGTACACAGTCCATGAGAGATAAATCATCACTTTCAGTTTGTACACTTTCATCAATATTTGCGTAAGTAGACACATCAACACTGTTTTCTGTATTTTTAAAAAACACTGACAACGGCAAATCGTCCTCACATGTAAATTCACTTTCTTCATCGCTCGCATCAAATCCAGCTTTTAAAAAACATTTGCTAATTGTCTGGGGTTTTACATTTTTCCAAGCCATTATAGTCCAAATCAAAGCATTCACAATTGTTATACTTTTTTCTAGCTGTTTCATTGAATCTGACTTGCTCATATTAGATAAAAGCCTTTTAATTAATAAACTCCTGTAAATGGTTTTAAAGTTTTTTATAACACCCTGATCTAAAGGTTGACAATATGCTGTGGTATTTGGCGGTAAGAATATTAATTTTATGTTTTGCAAATTAAGAACTGGATGCGATGCAGTATTATCTAAAAACAAAACGATTTTCCTTTTCTGTCTTTGCATCCTTCTATCAAACTTTTCTAACCAAACAGTCATTATTTCCTTGGTCATCCAGGCTTTTTTATTGTAATACCAATCCAGTGGCATCGTATCTACATGCGATCCTTTAAAACACCGCGGATTCTTATGTTTTCCAATTACCAGGGGTTTCTCCATCTCACCCGCCATATTTGCACAAAATAAAATTGTTAAACGTTCTTTTGCGGCTTTGCCACCTGAACACTTTTCACTTTTTAAGGCAAAAGTTTTATTTGGCAATGCACGGTAAAAAAGGCCCGTTCCGTCAGCATTAAATATATCCCTTTCAGAATAACCGTTTATAAGTTGTGGTAATTTTTTTATCCGGGCATCTACTTCGCTTACATTGACACTGGCTGCTTCTCCAGAAATAGTTTGAAATGTGATATTATGCCTTTGACAGAATTTTTCTAGCCAGCCATTTGAAGCCTTAAAATCAATAGTATTCAGCTCTTTTGCGGCTTCAAGAGCTTTTTCTTTGATAATTGGTCCAGACAATGGAATGTTTTTATTGCGAACTTTTCAAAACCAATCAAACACTATTTTGTCTATAGCAGCACCTTCAGTTTTCTGAAATTTTCTTTTTTGTAGACAACCGCGCGTCTAAAAATAAAAATCAACGGGTATCGGGATTTAAGAATTATTGAATTTATTCCATAATTTAGCCGCATATATATATATATATATACAGGGTGAGTCAGTTTTTTGTAAACAAACTTTAACAGGAGATAAAACACATGATCCTATAAACGTATGTCGTAGAAGGCTTCGTTCCCGAGATACAGGGTATTGAATATAATTTTTTTTTCTCAAATTTTCATTATAACTCATAAACGAATGCTTAGATTTTTTTCATGTTGGGGATAATGTCTATTAATTAAGGGCATAAAACAAGCGATAAGAATGTTCACAAACTTCCACAGTGGCGGAGTGGAGGGGGTGCTCAACCCCTTTCATAAACAGAGCTTCTACGCCAATGCCTATTTAAAAAAAAACTGTTATTTTCATTATCTACAGACAGTTTAACAAAAATAATGTACCTTCTTCTGTTTCGAAATTCCTGTGCGTTTCCGAGTTATTTTGATTTTTAGTGTTTGATGTGGTACTAAGTTAAGTAATGTGCTTTATGTGAATAATTGAATATAAAGTTTTTAATAAAAAAGATATAATAAAACATTTAGAGCCATTTTAGTTCCTAACGATCGTTTCTTTAAAATTTCAAATATATTTTCATTTATAAATAGGTAGGTTATCGGTTTTTTTTAGTATCCATTGTTATTATCCTCGTATAAAAAGAAATGCATAATTATTATTGTTATGCGGTCAATACTTTCTGTATAATTATGTATGTATCAATTTCGCCATAAACATGTATGTAGTTTTTAAGTGAGATTCTAATAAGTTATAGACCGCTGCTCACTTGCTCTCATTTAAGAGCCGCCACTGTATCAAGCCATACTCAAATACAAGACTTTTGTAAATTGAAATCTGTTTAGTACACTAATTTTAACAATCCTTATTTATTATTGTAACAATACTTAATTAATAAGAATTCTTAGCAATAACGATTTATAAATAAATAACAATAACACTAGTATAATAAAATTAGACACTTTGTTTAAAATGTAAACCGTTCTTTTCAATACACATTTCACAGCGACGTACAATAGAACGTCTAAGTTAATTAAATGATGTACCCTTATTTCATTGCAAGCATCTCTGATGCGATTGTGAAGTTCTTCAAGTGTATTAACCGGAGTGGTATACACTTTTTCCTTCATGAATCCCCATACAAAAAAGTCAAGTGGCGTTAAATCGGGGATCTAGGAGGCCACGCCACATGACTTCCACGACCTATCCACCTCCCCGGGTAGTTATTGTTTAGGCAATTTCTTACATTTCTGCCATAATGGGCCGGACATCCATCAAGCTGAAACCAAGAATGTTCTCTTAAATTCAAAGGAATGTCTTCCCACATATTAACATGTTCTTCTTCTAAAAATTGTAGGAAATTTTCTGAATTTACACGTTGTGGCAAGAAATAAGGTCCAAACACGAGGTTGCCGTAAATTCCAATCCAGACATTTGTACTAAATTCATGTCGAAAACTTCTTGGTCGAATGGCATGTGAGTTTTCATGTGCCCATATATGCAAATTGTGAAAGTTTACGATACCACGACGAGTAAAACAGGATTCATCAGTCCACAGTATGTTGGATAAGAAATCTCTATTATTTTGAATGGAGTTAAGAACCCACCTACAATAATTAAGTCTTCGTTCGGCGTCACCTGTACATAAACCATGAACAGGTTGAAAGTGATATGGGCGTCTGTGATCCCGTTTTAAAACCCGGTAAACTTTACTTTGGGAAATACCAAGAGCAACAGCAGTACGTCGAGTACTTGTCATGGGGTTCCTATTAAATTCACGCAATATACCCTTTCCAATTCTATCTCGTCCACGGTTGTTCTGTCGGCCCCCATGTACATTTTTCAAACCCTGGTTAACAAATCGACGATGGATACTCACAAAAACGGAATGATGAGGTTGTCTATTTGGAAATCTTCTCCGATACTCCCTAGCTGCGTACCTTGAATTCCCATTTGCGAACCCATAAATAAAATGAGTGTCGGGTTGTTCGCTATTTGTAAATGTAAACGGCATGTTACACTAATTAACAGCTGGCAAATCAAATGAAATAACTTTTTGAACATAAAAACAATAATTAATAACAGTGAAATTATTCAAGATGAAGCAAGTGTTTGTAAAAAGTCAAACTGTCGTTTCAAAATATAAAATTTAATACTTACTTGTTTTCCAAGGAGTATCATATTTTGTTGCAATTAAATAAGGGTGCATCATTTAGTTAACTTAAGACGTTCTATTGTACGTCGCTGTGAAATGTATATTGAAAAGAACGGTTTACATTTTGAACAAAGTATCTAATTTTATTATACTAGTGTTATTGTTATTTATTTATAAATCGTTATTGCTAAGAATTCTTATTAATTTCACAATTATTAATTAAGTATTGTTACAATAATAAATAAGGATTGTTAAAATTAGTGTACTAATCAGATTTCAATTTACAAAAGTCTTGTATTTGAGTATGGCTTGATACAGTGGCGGCTCTTTAATGAGAGCAAGTGAGCAGCGGTCTATAACTTATTAGATTCTCACTTAAAAACTACACATGTTTATGGCGAAATTGATACATACATAATTATACAGAAAGTATTGACCGCATAACAATAATAATTATGCATTTCTTTTTATACGAGGATAATAACAATGGATACTAAAAAAAACCGATAACCTACCTATTTATAAATGAAAATGTATTTGAAATTTTAAACAAACGATCGTTAGGTACTAAAATGGCTCTAAATGTTTTATTATACCTTTTTTATTAAAAACTTTATATTCAATTATTCACATAAAGCACATTACTTAACTTAGTACCACATCAAACACTAAAAATCAAAATAACTCGGAAACGCACAGGAATTTCGAAACAGAAGAAGGCGTACATTATTTTTGTTAAACTGTGTGTAGATAATGAAAATAACAGTTTTTTAAACAAATAGTCATTGGCGTAGAAGTTCTGTTTATGAAAGGGGTTGAGCACCCCCTCCACTCCGCCACTGTGCAAGTTTGTGAACATTATTATCGCTTGTTTTATGCCCCTTAATTAATAGACATTATCCCCCCAACATGAAAAAATCTAAGCATTCGTTTATGAGATAATGAAAATTTGAGAAAAAAAAATTATATTCAACACTGTATCTCGGAAACGAAGCCTTCTACGACATATGTTTATAGGAACTTTTCTTTTTAGAAACATGTGTTCTGTCTCCTGTTAAAGTTTGTCTACAAAAAACTGACTCACCCTGTATATATGTATATATATATATATATATATATATATATATATATATATATATATATATATATATATATATATATTTATATATGGATTCCAATAATGAGCAATATGTTACGGTGCAACATGCGCAATAAACTACTGCGCAACCACAAATATATATATATATATATATATATATATATATATATATATATATATATACAGTTCTAAAAAATATACATATATTGGATTACTCAGTGGCTCAGCGGTAAAGGTGTCATACTTGTAAGTGAAAGGTACCAAGTTCGAATATGAGAGTGTCTAACCTAATTTAACAAAGTTATTGTACGTCAAACGTAAAAAAAGTTGTTTCTCGATCCATTTTCTTAGGTTCCACATGGGATAATCTTAAAATCTAAATGAGATAGAGTTCTTCATTTCCTCCAGGGTGCTAAATTATGGGCGAAGTCTTTAGCCGTAACTTGCTAACGAAGAATTTCCAAACCTATGTTTATCTACCTTTTTTTTTACTTTTACACGTAGAATGAGCTCCCGAAGTTTCTGCATATCTTCGTGAATCACTCTTGCAATAACTGAACATGATAAGAATGCATTTTGTTTGCTGTCAGTATTTTCTGAATCAAATATCGTCTAATATCTAATTGATTAGAAATATTTCTTTGGCCAATGTGTGGATTTTCAGTTACCGTTAAAAGCACATTTAATTGATTTTCTTCGGTTAAAACAGGTTTTGTTCTTCCATTACACTTCCAGTTGTTTGAAATCGTTCCACTACTTTATCAAACGCTCTTCTATTAAGTTGTCGCCGGTTTGGATGTCTCTCGTGATATATCCTCGTCGCGAAGAAGCAGTTTTTGCCGCTAGCTCCTAATATAAAAACCATATCCACCAATTCGGCATTTGAAAAATTCATTTGTAATAATTTTTGAAGAAACGACATTGTAAATCTCTTTCACACAATTGTTAATACTATAGAAAAAATACCAATCTGACATTTTATTTAACATGATAATTTCTTGTTTTTATTTGTGTCATAGGTGACTAGAAAAACGACGTTGGTGAAAAACATTCAGTTTTGTGATAGAGTTTAAATAAAAATTGAGATACCACCAAAGTTAATAAAGATAGGCATAGGAAGAACTTAAAGATGATTAAATTCCCTACAAACCCAACTAATAAAATACAGGGTGTTCCATTTAAGAAACTTTCGAAAATTAGGTTAGAGGTTCGCAATGTTGTCATGATCATATAAAACATCCTGTAGAAAAATATTAATCCGTGTTATCTTAGAGGACTTCTGTCACCATTACTCTTTCCGTTTTGTTTCCAGTTATTATAAATTAAAAAATATTACAAATTTTATTGACTCATGGTTTTTCGCAAATTTCGGTACTAAATATAGAATTTTAGGGTGAATTAAAATATGTAAAAATATACAGGGTGTCCCATTTAACAAATATAAAATTTGTATCGCGCCGCCTTTTTGGAGTACCCTGTATACTAAAAAATAATTTTAGAAGGTGATAACTCCTGAATAATTTTTTTCGCTATCTTTGATAGTACAGGTGATATTGACCTTTGTCGCACTATTTGGTCACCCTGTATGTGGTAGTGTACAGGTTGTCCCATTTTGGTTGTCCTCGCAGGGTATCTCAGTTATTAGCAAAGATACAGAGATGCGGTTTTCGCGAACGTTGGCTACTTTTTTGTGAAACGAAAGATGACACAAACATAATTACTCTAGCTCTTCTCATTTTTGAGATACAGGGCGTTTTGAAAAGTTGCATTTTGAGACAGCCCCGTATCTCAACTATACGATAACTTATAGAAAAAGTGAAAAGTGTTCTTTATATAATTTTTCCGTAGAATGCAGTGCTGTTTTCAGAATGAGTATACGGGTCAGGTCAAAAAGTTATCGGGATCAACTTCATTTTTTTAAATGGGACACCCTGTCTATTTTCTCATAATTAAATTTTCCTTGTTCTAAGCATTTCAAATATGTATAGCATTCATCATTTTTTATACAAATAGCGCAGTATTTCAAATTATTAACTGGATTTGTTAGTGGCCTTTGGTACTGCAATTGTTTTACCATGGCAACTTCATTTTTTGACATTTGTCAATATTTGCAAATTTGTTGATTGTTGAGATCCTTATTGTTAGTAAAGTTTTCAATATTCTTTTCGCTATTTTGAATTTTACAAAGTTTCAAACCATGGCGAATAATTTAGGGTACGAGAACTATGAGAAATTAGATATGATTGGGGTTTATTACCAAACAAATTTTAATGCAGAGCAAGCGAAGGAAATATATTTTGAAAGGTATTTATATTTACTGGAATGTTAGTCATCATTTGAGTTAAATAAAATGTGAATATTATAGATTTCGGAAAGAAGGCAACCGTGTAAAAAACATTCATTAGGTTAAAACAAAATTTGGAAAATCACGGATCGTTTGAAAGGCCACGCGCCAAAACATATAGAAAAGAAAACGAAGAAAATAATGAAATAAATGTCCTTGCAGAGGTCACTGTTAACGAAAATTATACGTCTTGCAGAAAAATAGAAGAATCGGTGGGCATTTAAAACGAAAGTATCAAAATATTTAAAAATACCATTATAAACCATATATACCTCAAGTCATCCACCACTTGCATCCGGGTGATGCTCAGTTGCGTATCGATTTCTGTAGATGGTATATTCAGAAAAGTGAAGAAAATGGTAATTTTGGTCGTTTAGTTATATGGTCGGATGAAAGCCATATAAGCTCCGCCGGAATTTACAATCGTGCAACGAATCGTTTCTGGTCTAACGAAAATCGGCATGTTACCGTGATCCGTCAGCAGCAAGGCAGGTTTGGGTTCAATGTGTCCTGTTTCATTTTAGGAGGCAGATTAACATTTTACATGTTTGAAGGCAATTGGAACCATCAACAATATTTGGAAATTTTGGACATTTGCCTTCCAGAATTGATTGATGATATTCCGTTAGCCCAGCTAAGAGAGGTTTATTTTCAGCAAGACGGGGCACCTTGCCACAATGCAAGACTAGTAAGAGATTACCTCAATACAATGTTTCAAAACCATTGGATTGGTAACAATGGACCAGTTAATTGGCCAGCAAGGTCCCCAGACCTATCAATTTTAGATTTTTTTGTGGGGCTACCTTAAAATAAAATTCATCAAAGACGGTATGAAACTCAAGAAGCTTTGATGAATGCTACAAGAGAAGCCTTTGAAGAACTACGTTTAAGACCCTATTTTTATTAAGATCCATTCAAGAAATTCTTCGGAGATGTAGGATTTGTCTTGACCATAATGGTCAGCAAATTGAGCAATATTTATAAAATTTTAATTCTTCTTATTTTCGTTTGTCTCTAAATTTATAAATAAATACATCCAATATTTATATGAGTTTCAAATCAACAATTCTGGAAATAAAATAAATTATTTTGCCGAAATTTGTATCTTCTTCAATGACATATAATTACATAATGATGGTTTTCTATATTAGGCACAAAAAAACAATAGAAGATTACGAATTCAAAGCCTACTAAGAAATTCAGTTAATAATACAAAATACCACGCTATTTATCAAAATAAGTGATAATTGTTATATATATTTGAAGTGCTTAGAACAAGAGAAATTTAATTATGAGAAAATAGACAGGGTGTCCCATTTAAAAAATGAAGTTGATCCCGATAACTTTTGACCTGACCCTGTATACTCATTCTGAAAACAGCACTGCATTCTACGGAAAAATTATATAAAGAACACTTTTCACTTTTTCTATAAGTTATCGTATAGCTGAGATACGGGGCTGTCTCAAATGCAACTTTTTCAAAACGCCCTGTATCTCAAAAATGAGAAGAGCTAGAGTAATTATGTTTGTGTCATCTTTCGTTTCACAAAAAAGTAGCCAACGTTCGCGAAAACCGCATCTCTGTATCTTTGCTAATAACTGAGATACCCTGCGAGGACAACCAAAATGGGACAACCTGTACAATAATAAAAACCAATAATAACGTTAATCAATCAGTAAACTATCAATAGTCAATACTGCATTACTGCCTCTAATCAGAGACAAATCCTAAACAATCAAGGGTTAATAACAATATAGCAGTATACACATAAGAAGCCGCAAGGATAAATGTATTCACCTGTACAGATTGCTGTTTACAAAAATTTAAGATTAAATTAAATGAAGTACTGTAAAATTGGCTTTGATTCAAAAATCACAGATAAACAGATTATTTTTAACATGGAGCATTTAAAACCCAAAATTTCAGTTAATTACTTAAAGGTAAGAAGTAGTTCGGGTTTATAGCATTATATTTATAGATATCGTAAACTCCAGAGTGTTTATGGTTGTCTGACTTATTCTCAGAGCAGAGTAGAGCCTCTTAACGAGGTGTACAATAAGACCAATTCAAACAAAGTAGGATTTCGAAAGAAACGGTTATTATGTTCGTAACCCAAACTTATGAGGATTTCTAGTCAGAATATGTATGTATTTGCCTTAAAGTCATTAATTATAATGATACAACTGTGGTGTTGATGGCTAAAGTAAAGTAAGGAAGCTTTTATAACAGATTTAACGTTTAAATCCGCATGTTGCGTAGGAAATAATTAACACTACTTAATCATTCCAAATAATACAGAATAAATGTACATTCGACCCTAGTCGATGGATTAATTACATCCAGGAAATAATTGATTTCATTAAAACGTGGTCTGCGCCCACTTGTGGAAGCAAAAAGGAAAAGAAAGCGTTCTTTTATGAACTTTGTCATTATTACTAACCGCAAACCAGTGGTTCTCAACAGTGAAAATGTATGTTAAGTGATCATCAACCATAAAAATAATTTATTTAATTTAGGAAAATAGTGTATCAATAGTATGTGAGAAAATAATAGAAACAGCAATAACTAAATGATTTTAATAGCTGTCTGCTAAATAATATAACATCAAAAATAATGGATGTTACAATCTAGCTTTCTGAACTTAATAATGTTAAACTTCTAACGTCTGGAGTAGAATATATTAATTTGCGCAAGTAGTGGGTAAGGAAGGTTAAGGGTATAATCACCACCAGAGTGCAGCCTTAGTTCGTGTACCAATTAAAACTTGCTTTACGGTGGTTTAAGGGTTAAGAAAAAGATACTACGGTGCGGAGCTCCAAACTCCAATAGTGATAGGTTTAACATAGATGAGAATGGGAAACAAATTAAATGTTTTTTATATCTATTTATGTTACCATACATGGATGTGTAGTTTTATTTTCTAAATTGCGCTTTTGTTGCTGTATTTAATTGTCTTACATTATGACCTAGACTCAATGTTTTTATAGTTATAATGATATTATAACGTAGTGACAAACTGCAAATCCTACTATTAGAACATTAACGTGAGATATTGTAGTTTGAAACGAATATAGTAACGTACATTCCTTTTTATGGAGGTTCATTCTTTAAATCTTATTTTCGTCTGGAACAAATGTGTTTAGTAAATTAACACATGACTAAAATTAAATATTTAGATGATTTCTTATTAATTATTAATTAGTTAATTTTAACTGTACGTACGATTTTAAATTATAAATTCACCTCGACTAGCAATAACAGGGGATAGGGTTCAAGAGAATTAGCTTCTGACAAGTATCAAGTATTTTTTTATTAAGTTTTCAAATAAACTCAAGGATTTTTATTAATTTTTAAAATAGATGGTACATAACTTTTCGTAAGTACCCAGTATGATATGTAATTATACATCACATTCAACGCAAGCAGCACCCTCATTATATGTAACGTTAATTAGTGATGGATTCCATGTTACACAAGAAAATAATCTTCTATTTAAATAGATAAGGATTGCATAATTAAATTCACATTTAATGGAAATGCGATTCATTTAATTGATACATTGGAAGTTCCAGGGCTGGTGAATGTCTGCCTCAAATTCTTTATCAACAAAAGGAAAACAAAACTGACGCAATTTGCACGACATAACGTAGATATGAGAAATAAAATTTACTTAACTTCCAGTGTCTTTTCTGTTCATTGTAGTCTGTAAAGCCTCTGGGTTGATGTCCTGTTCACCAAACACGCATGCCGTAGATGTCCCTCGAAGTATCCAGGAAAACAGCTACCGGGGCGTCTTATCACATAAATCGGGTAAGTTTGTTACGGTATAAATGTTCACTAGGACAAGGTAAAAGATAAACCTGGTTTTTGCACGGTTAGCTCGGCGTGCGGGTGAGGGTCTATTGGGACAAAGCAGTCTCGTCTCCGTAGTTTACGTTTCTACCAAAGTCGAAATCGGGAAAATGACACAATAGGTTCCGGTAGGCGCCAGGATATTCTAAAAGAACACACCAGGGTGTTTTAAAATGCGAATTAAACGACGGTACGCAGTGGTCCGAATACCCAACTTACCACACTTACCAAATCATAACGCTCGTAGCTCAGGTTCCGCAATACTGCTTCCCCTGAAAAGGCTTCAAAATCTGCACCTTAATCTGATCAACTTACCACCGTGCAGCAATATTCAAATTCAATACAAATCTCTAATGTTCCCCTTACGTTAAATTACTCCTTAAACAAATCAACATAACCTTTACTAAACTGACTTCAATTCAGTTACAACTCTTGTCTAAACTCGTGAATTACGTTACGTTAACTTAATCTGGCAATAAAACAAAACAAAAAAACAAGACTCCAACTTCTCTTAATAGAACTCGGCGACGATTTTCTATTTGAGCAATATATCATCACCCTTTGTCAAGGCTTAATATTAAAATATATATATAATATAGGTTGCTACAGCTGGCGCTGCCTCCCTACTGCAGTAATTAATCCAAAATAGTAACTAAGTTAAACATCTATTAAATCAAAATAAATAAATAAAACAATTAAAATTTAAACAGGTCAATTTGAATATAAAGGTAATCGTATCTTCTTAACTTTTACCTCATTGAATTCTGGCCAGTAGCAAAACTATCTTAAGCTAAATTGCATTCAAAGAAATTCTATAAATTTGGATTACTCCAGCACGTAAATCTTATATAAACTGAATAATGAAGGTAAGGTTTTATTTACCTCCCTGCATAAAATATTAATGGTATCAAAAAAAAAAACAAAAAAAACAAAACACCTTAAATAGCTTCTAAGTAGACAAAGGAAACTGTCCGAGAACGTTAACAAAATGACACAATAAATTCAAAAAAAAAAAAAAAATTACTTCCAACAGGTTCCTTCGTTAACACACATTACATAAAAAAACACAATCAAATTTTATTCTTTCAAGTCGCAAGATCACCAACAGAACGTAAATTACATTACCTAAGTCACGCAGACAAATAGGGGATGATCTCTGCTCTATGACAGCGTCGGATACGGCTCATGCGGTCCACTGTATTACTGCTGGTCGATGACACGAAGCTGCCTTCCCCAGGTCTCTACCACGCATTCAACTTGCTTTTCAACATAATGCCTCGTAACTTATTGAAGCAGCATTAACTATTTTAAATCCCTCTAATAATTTCTTTTAACTCAAAGTTGATAAGGTTCGACAAACAAACAAAAAAAAAACACTTAGCACATCGTTTTACATAATCTTAAACAGTACGTGTGGGTGGGTGTTCGGTCACTGCGTTCACTTAACTCTTAGGAATGGGGTTCTCTAATTATCTCTCGTTAATCACGAAAATTCAATAGTCCTCAGGTTCGCACTATAAGAAAACACGAACCAAAGTTCTATCATAAACGCACTCGAAGATGTCGTTATTCTCCAATAAACTAAATTAATACGCGAGCCAGGTTGAAATGTTACTTCACAAAAAAATATCCCAAACTTGGTTATGTTCGACTAGTCTTGCAAGTCCTCAACGCTACTCTTAACTTTCACTAGGAGCTCGCACAATGAAGAAACCCCACTTCCTATAATTCGACGACTTCACCTCCACGCACGACTTTACGCTTCAAACGCTTAAGACAGAATCTCTCCCATTCAAAATTACTTTCTCGCCCTATTAAAAAAACGCTCCCCTACATACAAATTCATTCAGACAAACCAATCAACCATTTTAATTTTAAAATTTCCACCCCCCTAAATTTACGATGATCTTCCGACTTAAGGCGAAGAAGCTGCCCCGTCTGCACTTTCCTTCGACCCGACACAGAAATGTTACTGCAAAGGTACAACCAATCGCCCACCCATATTACTTACATGGATGAAAACCAACATTCCGACTCTCCAACTGTTCCTCTACACGAATGCGACAGTACGGCACCAATGCGATAACAACGCTTCTTTGTAATAAAACTTAAAAAAAATCAAATGAATTTATCTCAATAGAACTTCACATATGATTCGGGCAATAAACTGAAGATTGTACTTAAAATTCCAAAAAAAAACTACACTGACTTTTCTTAATGAAAATTACGTAACTACACCAAAAAAAAACGAAATTCCTTAATGCACATTACACATTCCTAAAATTCCTTTATATACAGCGTGACCCATTCAAGCAAAACATTCATTATCTACAGTAAGCTCTCAAACAAACAAAAATATACGGAATCTAACTAAGTGAATAAAATTACAAACAAAATTACGCAATACGTATACAGTGTGTTCAAAATACCCTGACAAGTTGCGCCTTATTAAAATCTTGTCACATTCACGTTTGCAGTATTGAACGCAGCACGTACCCGTGGCCAACTAAGAACGGCCGTCGGCCATATCTCAGGAATGGATTATAGCACAAGTTCCGGAAAAAAAGTTTTATAACAAAAGTGGTCTCGAGAAACGCCTGGAAATTATTTTCAGAATTGTAGGTCCACCGCTTAATTTGACAATTAAAATTTTAAAAAGCAAAATTTTTCAAAATTTACTCAATTAAGGGGCATATTATATATTATAATCAGATTCCTCGACAAATTCTGCATATTTTTTATTTGACAAGTTTTAGTCTATCTATTCAAATAAGGGGAAGGGGTGAGTGGGAACCTTGTTACGAAGAAACGCCGTTAATTCAGGTTCTGCCTGACCGATTTTAATAAACTTGATGTTGTTTGAAAGAGCTTTTGTTAAGCAATAGAAAATTTTGAAATTTGAAGCAATCTGATTAATAATATAAATGCTTAGAGCGCTGTTTAATACTTTTTTAATATTGTGTTTTCTCTTTACAATTTTAAATGGAAGCATAAACATTTAAGTAGGTCTTTAAAAAGTGGACTAAATTAGTAATAACAGTGAAAACCGCAAGTCGATATCTTTTTCGTATTCTGAGATATCGTAAGAAACAGGTAAATGGCGGGATTTGTTCTTCCAACGTCTAGTAGGCTAGTTCGCGTTAACGGAAATCATTAAATTTAGCCTGGATGAAAAGATCTTACATTGGTCTGCAGTAATTTGAACTGTTATCATACTAATGTTATGGTTGCCGCTAGATTACCTAAATGTAATGCTGTCGCTACTAACAATGAGAACAAATTATAAAATAATAATGTGACAAATCTAACAATTAAAACCTTAAATAAATAACTACGTAATTAGTGTCGCCCTAGATGTTCGAAATGTCGTCCATCATTTTCAATGCATGAAATCAAACGCTGACGGGAGGAGAGAACATCAGTTTCAATTTCTGCCCTTGAAATACTTCGTATTGTCTGTCGTATTCTTTCAATCATGTCAGCTCTTGTTGTGGGTCTATCGGCATAAACGAGATCTTTTATTCGCCCCCACAAATAAAAATCTAAACAAGTTAGGTCTGGAGACCTAGGTGGACAAATAAATAAACTTCCACGTCCTATCCAGCTTTCAGGGTATGATTGATCTAAGAAATTCCGAACATCTCGAGAATAATGTTCCGGGCACCCATCATGTTGCAAGAACATGTCACGACGAATGGCCAACGGTACGTCTCCTAAAAGAAGTGGCAATTCGTTGCTTAAAAAATCTAAATATCTTTCTCCATTAACAGTCTCGTTAAAAAAAAGGCCCAATTGTTTCTCCACCTAGAATCCCGCACCACACATTTACAGACCAACGACCCTGATGTTGGACCTCCTGCATCCAATGGGGATTAGTTTCAGACCAGTAGTGCATATTATGTCGATTTACACTACCATCACTATGAAAAGTAGCCTCATCTGTCCACATAATTCGTAAAAGTATTTCAGGATCGTCGTGTATCATATTTGAGAGCCAGTTGCAAAAATCCAACCTGGTATCCAAATTTTGAGCATTCAAACTATGGTGTAGGACCATGTGATATGGGTGCAATCTAAAATAGTATATATTATAAAGTAATCAGACCAATAAGACACATTGAAGTCCTTCGTTGTTAGTAAACGAAAAAGGACTTTAAATGCATTAACTCTCGTAACGTTATTACGAATGTTTTTCGCCCGGCCTCTCATTATTTTTTATTATTGGTACCTTTTTACTTTACTTTGCCTCACTTAATTATGATGTTGTTAGTTAAAATCTATTCACATAGCATAAGATAATTTCATTAAATAATTTGGTGTTTTATTGAAACTGGACATCAAATGGCGGCAAATACATTAGTCATGTTGTCACCAGTTAACTTTGATGTAATGACATTTTCGGTATGATAAAAATGAGAAACATATAACGACAAACGAAAAAAATTAAAACATTTTTATCATTATAATACCGAATAAAACATGCATTAATAAATAAGTAGTCACCTGTGTTCTCTTAAAATGTTTTGGACGGTGGTTCGACATATATCCAAGTCTCTAGCTATAGCTATGGCGCTTGAATGATGGTTAACATTTACATAAGCTAAAACATCAATAACATTTTCCTCTGTTCTACCTCTGCGCTGTCTTCGGTACACAGGAAGATTTACATTTCCAGTAGTACGCACACGGTGGGCGAGTCGGAGAAAAACTCTTCGGCTGTGATGCCGTCTGCTTGGGTACTGCAGTGCATACTCTCTACCAGCAACGGTTGCATTTCTCATACATTCAAAATAAACTGCCAACATATCAAATGCTTCTTCATTTGTAAGAATCATTTTGGTACAAAAAGATAAAGAAGGTCTATGAAATGCAACACGATGAATAATTTTTGACATATGAGTGAAAATCATAGCTTGCTTGTTTTCAACGGTGAATTTATTTTATATCTTACATGGCCCTCTTTACTAATTTTGTTGTCATCAGTAAATCGTAATTCATATTTTAAACTGTATTTGTTGTTGCTGGGCAAATATCGGTTTTTATTGATATTTTATGCTTTTGATTTACTAACACATCGCTTGAAAACAAATATAACATTATTATATAATTAAAAAAATGTTAGATTTATCACATTATTATTTTATAATTTGTTCTCATTGTTAGTAGCGACAGCATTACATTTAGGTAATCTAGCGGCACCCATAACATTAGTATGATAACTGCAAACCAATGTAAAATCTTTTAATCCAGGCTAAATTTAATAATTTCCGTTAACGCGAACTAGCCTACTAGACGTTGGAAGCACAATTCCCGCCATTTACCTGTTTCTTACGATATCTCAGGATAGAAAAAAGATATCGACTTGCAGTTTTCACTGTTTTATTACTAATTTAGTCCACTTTTTAAAGACCTACTTAAATTTTTATGCTTTCATTTAAAATTGTAAAGAGAAAACACAATATTAAAAAAATATTAAACAGCGCCCTAAGCATTTATGTTATTAATCAGATTGCTTCAAATTTACAAATTTTCTATTGTTTAACAAAATCTCTTTCAAACAACATCAAGTTTATTAAAATCCGTCAAGCAGAACCTGAATTAAAGGCGTTTTTTCGTAACAAGGTTCCCACTCTCCCCCACCCCTTATTTGAAGAGATAGACTAAAACTTGTCAAATAAAAAATATGCAGAATTTGTCGAGAAATCTGATTATAATATTTAATATGCCCCTTAATTGAGTAAATTTTGAAAAAATTTGCTTTTTAAAATTTTAACTGTCAAATACGCCCTCTAGCGGTGGACCTACAATTCTGAAAATAATTTCCAGGCGTTTCTCAAGCCCACTTTTGTTATAAAAAATTTTTTCCCGAACCTGTGCTATAATCCATCCCTGAGATACGGCCGGCGGCCGTTCTTAGTTGGCCACCCGGTACATGCCACGAAATTAATACACTCCGTTTTATTTATAATTGGTTTTATATTTAGTAAAATCTATGAAAAACATTTAACACTTTTCTTACATAATTTCACAATTACGAATTCTTCTACTCTTTCAGTTTTTAATATCTACTACCTAGAAAAATTGCAAATTATGTGTCGTATATTAAATTGCGATTTTTGATTGGCTAAATTGGAAAACGATCGACACTGGCTGCTGCATTGTCATAGGTGCATTAATTTCCTATTATGTTAGAAATTTAAATTATCAAGTATCTTTGTTATACTGGCAGATATCTTAAAAATATTATTATCACTAAATTCTACTAAAAAATCTCTTTAAAATGACACCTCACTTGCTATACTTTGGAGATCAACTACTTTCAAAAATACTCATTTTCCAACAACTGTCAAACTGATGAAATTTTCTTATAACTAAATTATCCTATTTTCTAGGGGAAAACTAAGTTCATAACTGGAATCTATGACCATAAAAACATAAATTGGCAGTAAATTCACCTCGACATGGTAATATGTAAATCCAGGTTGCAAACCTTCTTAACAACACCAGGTAAATTTCTTTCATAATAATTGTTCACTGGTTTTAGTTACAACTTTGGAAATTAACTAAATATTTCCTAATATTATCTTTTTCACTAACTTTCACTATACATCTTACCAAATACAAATTATTTTCTTATTTTCATAATGTATGTCACCAGACCAGGATCCTCTTTCCATAAACAGATATGAAAATTATCAAAGAAAACACCGAAATTATGCTTTCTGAAGAAGATCGGAAACTTAAAATATGAAATTTTTTTTGAATAACTGTAGTTATAATGATGTAACTGTTACACTAGATTCATGTATACTTCTGTCTGATGTATAATCACATACGTAGTTATCTATTATTATCATTGTGGATTAAAATGATATAAATAAGAATAAATCATATTAAGGTTATCAATGTCTTGATTATTATTTAAAATGTCTTGTTTTTTATTAATGTGGTATGACTCTAAGAATAATCCTTTTGATAGTTTGACTCTATTTCTAGTATTTTGGTTTCTTCAAAATTTGCTGTATGTGATGTGGTGTGAAGATGAGTCGATAGCGACAAAACTTTTTACCAATTTTGACGTCACTACGGTGTTGAGTTAGACGGGAACGTAACCATTGGCTAGTTTGTCCTATATATGTTCTGCTATAAATTCTGCTATAAATTAGCAGAATTCATCTAGATAGACAAAAGCGAGGCGATAAACAAACTCGAGCGAGGTAACTTTATCAGTGGTTATTGTTTATGTCAAATAGTTTAAATTACAAGCGTCTTGTAAACTTCTGCGTCTATTTCCATAACCCAGCATCATAAGTAGTTCAATTTTTTCACGTTAACTTAAACTCGCCATTGCTAATATTAACAGCAACAAATTGCACAATTGAAATATGTCAACTATTTGACATAAACAATAACCACTGATAAAGTTACCTCGCTCGAGTTTGTTTATCACCTCGCTTTTTTCTATCTAGATGAATTCTGCTAATTTAATGGATCTTTAATATTTGAACATTAAGGCACTTTCTCTCAATTTTTTTCAAATGTAACATATTGAAAATTGTATACCGTTGAAAAGAGAATAGAATGTGCTATCGAAATCAATAATCAGAAATATAGGTTGTCATTTCAAAAAAATATCGATGACGTCGTAAATTAAAAACAATTGAAGAAAAAAATAATTCAAGTATTCTCAAATGTAGATAATAATTTCATAACAAACTTTTGTATTGAACATAATTTCCTAAAATGAATATTAACGACAATAAATCGCCGTCTCCATACTTTTAACTAACCCTGTATATTCTCATAATTAACACCAAAAACATTATCATCGCAATATTGACTATAAAAACTGTCCAGTAAAAACTTAATATCTGTCAGCTTTTCAGAAAAATATTTTTTTGAAAAAGTGAACATTTCACAGAGCATAAGGTGAAATTAAATAATTGTATGAACGTTCCTACATACTTGGATGAATTTTAAATATACAAAGATGTCAAGTAGATCTAATTATTTACAACCTGCATAGGTGGTACTTGACTGTTTAAAACCATACAGCCTCTTAAATTATTGTAATGTAAATGAAAACATGACGTATAATAAAGATAATTAAATAATTTTTTAATATCCAGATGGGTGACTGACAATATAAACTTTCAGCGAGATTATTAAATTGGATAGCAGTAAAAATATACAGTGATGAATGAAAACATCGATTTCCATTGAATTATTAAAACATCTACGTGGATTGATATACGAGAAACTAAAAAGAAATATTGTAACATGACCATTCATTTTTATCTGTGAACCGAAACAGAGAATTTTTTATTTAGTGTGTTTAAGAGGTCGAGTTTCGGGAAAAAAATATGTTCCAATTACGTTATTTAAAAAAAAAAGTGAGAATGAATAATGATAAAACTTTTCCAGTTGAGCTTTATCCGTATCCCTACCTATCGCTTACCTATGAATATACTTTATGAAATACGTGTTTATTGTTAAAAGATTTAAAATACTGGAAGAGTTATATTTATCAGAGAAACAATGTTTTGATGTCTAACTTAAATATAATATACTATGGCTCGCGAATGTAATAGGTAGGATTCAATTCACTCTCGACTTGAAGGGCATAAGAAGTTCGACGGATGTCGACCCTACACATTCTGCATGAACCTACTTTTCATACCTTTTGCAGTCTCATGTGTACAATTCATTACTGACAAAACTAACCGACCTCTTGCAGTACTTTTCTATTTCCAATAAACTGCTTGTATTATGAGAGTTGAATTTATCCTGATTTTGCTTTATATCAGTCGTTCTAGTCAAAAAGTAACCGGGAATTATAGGGATTCGTCAACTTTATTGTTGCTAATATTTTTAAATAAACTAATAATGCGAAATGACTTAAAGATATAGATTCAGACAATTACGGATTTCATATAAGGAAATTAAAAAACCTACAAAATGCTACATTAAAAATACTTAATAAATTATTGTTTATTTTTAATTTAGCAAAGTCTCATTTGTAGGTTTTTTAATTTGCTTTATTGTCTACATTTAAAAGTTTTAAGTTATAAATGAAAAAGTAATTTTGCCTTGTTGATTGTTTATTTAAAAACATTAGAAACAAAAAATTGATTGATCTCTAGGTGAGGGACCTTTCCCACTTATTAACAGATAAAACCCAACTGGACTCGCATGCTTGTTGACTAATACTTTTGGATAAGTGACTTGTCTATATTTTCATTGTTTTTTTGTGCTTTTTACTTTCCGTACGTGCGTAAGCGCGTGAGAGCGTCGGTATGTGCATGTCTTTGAGCGCGTGTGTGTATGTGTGTGTGTGTGTGTGTGTGTGTGTGTGTGTGTGTGTGTGTGTGTGTGTGTGTGTGTGTGTGTGTGTGTGTGTGTGTGTGTGTGTGTGTGTGGTGTGTGTGTGTGTGTGTGTGTGTGTGTGTGTGTATGTGTGTGCACGTGTGTGCGTGTGCGCGCGCGTGTGTGCATGTGTTCGTGCGTGGGTGCGTACGTGCGTGCACGAGTGCGAGTTGTGCGTGTGCGTGGGTTTGCGTGTGCGTGTGTCTATGCGTGTGTGCGTACGTGAGTACGTGTGTGCTTGTGGCGTGTGTGTGGGAGTGCGTACGTGTGCGTGTGTTCGAAAAACCAATTTGTTTCTACGTGCCATTTCTTCTAGATGATTCTTGATATCATTCGCCCCCATGATGTTGTGTTTCTTCCCAGGTTCGTTATAGCTTTCAAACACTCATGTACGGTATCATGGAGTCTTTAATTGTTCCGCTTCCTCTCTTTCAACCTGAGGGAAGTCTAAAATTGTGTCCAGTAGTTCGGACACCATAAGCCTTACATTATTATAGCGATTGTTTAGTATTTCTCACGCGGTCTCGTAAACTTTCCTCGGTTATGTGAAGATGTTGTATTATTAACCTTACAGCTTCTCCATCCAAGTAGGCTTTGAGGTAACGGATCTTCTGTGCATTTGATAGAGTCTTGTTGGCATGAACTATATTCTCGAATAGGTCACGAAACGATGGTCAGTTTTCATAGTTTTCATACCCTGTCTGGAATATTGCAATCTTGATGTGTGGAAGAGATATTTTTGGTGCTGTTTATGCTGGCTGGTTCTCCATTATTCTCTGCAATTGCCTTGGATGGTCACATATTGGTCTTCTGATCTCTTGTATTTTTTCTCGGTAAAGTATTCATGAGAGAATCTTACTTCATTTATTTAAATATCTATTTCGCATTTGAATATTTCATCACACATCTTTTTTGCTTTATCCTGCAGAATGTTGTACCGCCTGATGTTCTGCTCCTGTATTTGTTCTTTTATTTGGAGTAGCTGCGCGTTGTATTGGCTAAGTTGGACTTCCTGTCTTCTAATTAGTATGGATTGTTCTTCATCCATTTTTGATTTTATTTGATTTGAGTTTGCTTTGTAGCTCATTCGAGCATTCTTTTGCGTTCGACACCCTAAATGGTGGCACATGCTCATCAAAATATGTTTTCTCATTTTAATAAGGTGCCACCTGTGGCACCGGTGTTTGTTTATTTCTGTGATCATCCATGGTACATGCTCATCAAAAATAAAGTGTTAGTTTATTTTCAATGAGAGCATTATCTGGCCACCGGTGGTGGCGTTTGTTTTTTTCCAATAAGCGTTTTATGTTGTCGCCGGTGATGCACGCTCAACAAAATAAAGTGTTTCTTATATTCAATAAGAGCGTTATGTACCACCGATGTACATGTTTTAGATGCGAAAGTTAGATTCAAGTTGCATGTCTAACATGTTGATATCAGTTGTAATTCATACTTATTACATAGCCCCAAGGGAAATCCGGTTACTCATACAAAAGTGTCCCCCCCCCCCTATATTGCGTATTTGCCTATGAGTGCTTTTGTTTTGGGGTATTGTGTGTTTGTCCAAGTGTTTTTATGTTTGTCTTTCGAACATTTGGACTGTTTCTTATTGCTGGCTTTGGTATGTTTTCTTTCTTGTTTGTTTGGAGTGTTTGAATATTTGCATCTGTATGGTGGCTTCCAGCTATTAGAGGTGAGGTCCAGGACTTACCCTCAGTTGCTGAAAAAGGGGGCCCTGACGGAGTCCTAACTTTTAAAAACGGGCCTCGGTGAACTCCCAGTCTGAACTCTTGATTCACCTAGTGTTACGCTTATTCGTTATATCGCAAGATGGCTTTGCACACTACATGATAACTTCTAATCATACCGCAACCCTTAATTATAACGCAGGTTAGCTGTGAATGTTGAATGCTAACATTTCATTATATCGTAAAATGGCCTTATATGCTGGAAAAGGGGGGTCTCTGTTAGAAATAGGAGTGGTCTCACGGGGCCCTATTTGCTGAAAATGGGGCCCAGGCCAAGCCCAATCTGTTACAAAAGAAGATCCAGTACTTAAAGTGGAGCTGAGAACCCTCTGTTGTTTCAAACTCTAACTTCTAATTATACCGCAATATGGTATAGCAGGTTGTGTTCTAACTTCTACTTATATTACACCATGGTGCTGCAAACTGTAAGTGAACTTTTAATTATACCATAAGATGTTAATAGTTAAATATACTGCAAGAGGGCTTTGGAAATGGTACGCTAACTTCTAAAATATAATTAAGTAAATGTTGTTGACGGTCTTATATAACATTAATTTCTTGGAAAAACACTTTTTTAATAATCAAAAATACCACATTAATTTAGATTCATTGCACGCCGTTGTATAAATACAGTTGAATGAGTCAGTCTTTGTGTGGTTCAACAACAACTTAAAAACCTCGGAAAGTGTTTTATTTATTTATTTACTTGTATTAGTTTAAGTGTTGCGTTTACTAACAAATATGGAGTTATTGTTTCTACACGCACTAACATATTGTGTTTATAATGTTAAGGATTTAGAAGATTTTATAGGAGATTCTTAAATTGGATACTCAATGAACAGAGTACGGGACCAGATTGGTGATGGAGTTTACTGATTGTAAATGAACGCTCCCAGAGTTATTACATGTATTTGAAGATGAAGACTCGTACGATACAACAGTTCAGTTTAACGCATTTTTGAAGATTGAGAACGTTAATATTTGTTTAGAGGTAGATGTTATAACCATTATTGTTGCGCTGTGTAAATTATTATTAAAACTTACCCTGTGTATTTATCATTAATAATTAATTCAGTTTGTAAACGCACGTTTGATAGCTATTGATTTAGATATAATAACCTATAACGAAAACCCTTTCATGCCTTGTACAGTTTTATTGTGATAAAATAGGAGGAGCTTTAGTGTTTTTGTAATTGACGTATTGACGGAAATCACCACTAGATGGTGGCTGTATCAGGCAAACAATACAGGAAACTTCCACTAGAAGATAATGATATATAATTTAATTACAGGAAACTTCCATTACACCACTATATACCAACACGAACAAACAAGGGGCCCCTGTGGTGGGGCTACAACTCCGAAGTAAGCTGGGCAGTCCAGTAGAGACCTATAAGTTAGTATGAAGCGTTAGTTTTGAAATGCTATGTAAAATTTTGAATTTTTCCACCATAACAACTTCAAATGCTGTCAAAATACACCGTTAGGTGGAACCACGATCATTACCTATTACAGGATATTTCAATTACTTTTCGAAAATGTACCACTAGATGGCGCCACACACATGGTGTGTAGCCCTAGTTTCGAAATGCTATTTTAAATTTTAAGTTTTCCCGACATAATAACGTCCAATGTTTTTAAAAAATACCACTAGATCAAACTACGATTAGACCCTATTACACGAAACAGCCAACCAGAAAGCAAAGCATTATGCTTCCAATCAGCATGCACTACCCTCAAGCCGCCAACCAGACTTAATCCAACCCTCCAATCAGAGCACAGAACCTGGGGGATAGGCGGTGTGGAAGGGCGAATTAGAAACCGGGATATAAAAGTGGGCGTGGTCTTCTCTTAGGCCTCAAAAAAATAGAACAACGCGAGGCTGGGGCCGTACCAAGCATCAATAAGATGATGGTACGCCGGACTAGGAAGTACAGGAGGCGCGGACTATGACGAACGGAGTGGGAGAAAGACGTCACAAAAAGTGGTGAGGGGGATGCCGGTCTTCTACTTTTGAGAAATATCTCGGTTTAAGTCTATTATCCTACGTGTACTGTAGAAGACGCTAAATTACATTTCATGAATTTCAAAAACTTTTATTGAAAAATAACCTTAGCTTAGTTTTTTTGATGGAAATTTTTTGTAAGGTAGTATACAAGCCTACATATTAGAAAAAATCCCTAAAGTATTTTTTGTGAATATTTGAAGAACTGGCTATAGGAAAAAGTCTAAACAGTTTTTTTAATTCTTTATGGAAGTCTTAAAAATTACAAATTCTGTAGAAAATATATGTGTAAAATTAATATCTTTTCAGATCGTTGGCTATTTTAATTAGCAGCTATTATAAACCGTAATATTTGTAACCTTTTCGTAATGAACACTCCCCACGTGTATATTTTTATAATCTTTAAACTGAGCGGTTGTAAGTAATAAACGAAACAGAAGTAGAAGGCAGGCACCATCCCCACCCCTCCTTTTTGACGTCACAAGCCCCGCCCCTTTCACTTTTTTATATGCCCACGTGGGGGGCCGGTTTTTCCACCCTTATTTTTACACGCTCACGTGTGAGACCGGATTTTCAACCCCTATTTTTGCACATCTACGTGTGAGACCGTATTTTCCACCCTTATTTTTATATATCCACGTGTGAGACAGGATTTTCATCCCTAATTATTTTTACACATCCACGTGTGAGACCGGATTTTCCACCCTTATTTTTATATACCCTCGTGTGAGACCGGATTTTCCACCCTTATTTTTATATATTCACGTGTGAGACAGGATTTTCATCCCTAATTATTTTTACACATCCACGTGTGAGACCGGATTTTCCACCCTTATTTTCGCACATCCACGTGTGAGACCGGATTTTCCACCCTTATTTTTTTTTAACTCCCGTGTGAGACCATATTTTCGTCCCTAATTATTTTTTACACATCCACGTGTGAGACCGTGTTTTCAACCCTAATTATTTTTACTCGCTTACGTATAGGACATGTATTACCCTAATTTTATTATTTCTTTTGGGAGTCTTATGGTTGTATTAAGGACCTTTTGACGGATAGGACTTTTGTTAACGTGAGGAACTGGTCCTGGTCTTGGTGCTGGAGCTAGGATAAGTCTTAGAGTTTGGCCTTGGTGGTGGAGCTAGGGTTGGAGTCAGGTCTTGGTGGTGGAGCTAGGGTTTAGAACTGTATTTAGGGCTGGACCTGGGGCAGGACTTGGACTTGGTCTTAGAGTTATTTCTAGTAATTATCTTCAACCTTAATTAAGGTCCTTTTGGTTGTAACCCCTGGAGGTTGCACACGCATACAATAATTGCATAATTAATAAGATATTATTATCGCTCCTATTATTTTAAAAAATGGTCATATGTTATTGGATGACCTATACGAGAAACGTTTCTAATAAGGAGGTGAGATAAGCAGATAGGATTAACCATACGTGGGGAAATTTGAATGACAGTAAAATTTAATTATAGAACACTTATTTTTATTATCGTAATTAAAAAATCCTCAGTGAACTATAAAAAATTACTGCCATTCCTAATGAAACAAAAAAAAAAAACATTTTTATTAAGTTAATTACATAACAGTTTGTCTTTTCTTAAACGATTATTAAAAAACATAGTTTTACCTGCATTGAAAATAATATCTATCCGTCCGCTAAGAATGTTGTACGCCTTAATATTTTTTAAAGAAACTTAATGCTTAGATGTTAACTGTAATTAAAAAATCTGTAAATAAATAAAAGGATTAACACAACACATACCAGATCTGTAACGTTTTAAGGCACTGAGTGATGGTCACCGCTTTGTGTTTACTTGTCAACTAAACTTTCTAGTTGTGTAAAAACTAGCTATTGATTTTCCATCATTAGAATGTAAAATATACAAACAACCTCATTGTCTTTATTACACTTGCAGCAACATACATTTACCTTTCTCTTAAAATAAATTGTTTGAAAATATTCGTATACGGACACACAACGTGTTTTATAAAAACCATATTAAGTGTTTGGAATGTTTAAAATTCCATAACATTTTGTAGTAAGAAATTACTGCTCACATTTACTAATTACCGTGTAATTATATAACTTTTGTTTAATTTAATAGTCTAAAACCAATATAAAATGGTTAATATATTTTCTAAAAATATTATTAGAGTTGATACGCCGTTTTATTTCAAGTAATTGTTTTCAATATATATAAAATGTGTAAGTGGACCTGTATTATTGTTACTTCTACTTACATAAAATCAACTTATACACGAATTAATAACGACCTCCACTAGTTTATAACACAATCGCAATGTAGCGTATTTTTTTATCTACACTCGTACTTCTATAAACTATTAACGCTCCATTTTAATAGGGTGATCAACTATCTGAAAAAGGTTTACTGTTAAAGTATACGATGAAGATCGTTTGAAGCAAACCCTGTATTATTCTTATATACGAATGATATTTCAAAAGTACTAGTATAGTTAACATGAAGGTTTATAAATCTACATTCAGACAAGGAATCAGTTTTAAACACAAAGAATTTAAACTTTTATAAAAATGTACACCTGAGTTTAAGTTGACGTATATTGGTTTATGAATATTTTATTATTCTAAGAAAAATGTTATTAAAAATGTTTTCTATTAATTAACCTTTGTAGACTATATGTTTTATCTATATACGAAATTTTATTTCACAACAGCATACTCATTCTACCTTGAGAAAATTGTTAACCTAGAGAAACAAGTAGGTTTGAAACTCAAACAACCCTCTGTTACCACTCTCGTCAATGTAGGTAGAGGTCCAATGCTGGTCTGGTTTGTCTGCAGGGTCCGTGTTTACGATAATCGCACTCGGTCGAGGTGCGTGTCTGGGTAGTTGATTAGAAGCACATACAAGTCGAAAACACATTCTTATTGTGGCTGGGGGTCGATTTCAAGCATCTCAACACTTCTGCCGCATATATCTTTGTGGATTTTTTATCAGATGGGATTAATAGCAATGTCAACTAAACGTTTTAAAAAATTTCTAATTTGAAAATAAGAGTGACGTAAGCTAATTTTATTTGAAATTTCATGGAAGTATCATCATCATCGAACTTTTGAGATACTACCATCTCATCGTCTTCACCTTGAACGATTATATTGTAACCTATAAAAGCAAGCTAATAACCCTAATAGTTTATCAGACATTATTACATGGACATGAGGTTAGTCCTAAATTAAATGGTTTCAACGCTGCTCTGGGAATGCTGTACGCACTTAAAACCTTTAAGTCCGCTCGCCGAAGTTGTACCGTATTCACTTTCTTCAATTTTATTTGCACTCTGTTTCGAAGCTGTAATACGTTTTCTAATACATAAACAGAATCTTCAATACTGTGATACGTGTAGCAGCAAAACACATGAGCTAGCTAGTTTCACCTCTATATTGCTTTACATGCAAGCCTGATCTTATCATAAATAAATACATCTGTCAAAAAAAAAGCTGATTAAACATAACTCCACGGCCAGGTATAGCAAGCAACGCTTCCAATTATAGCTCTTAGTCAACACAATAGGGCCTACAACTACATACAATCGACTAGCACTGCTTTAGCACGAGGATCAGACGAAAAACGCGACGCACGCACGCACGCAGGCTCGCACGTACGCTCGCACGTACGCACGCACGTGCGAACGCTCGTGTACGCACTGCACGCTTACGTACGCACGAACGTACGCACGCCGTCTTAGGGAAAAACTCGACCATAAAGCGTTTAGATTTATAAACATATCCCAGGACTATGTTAGAGTGTGATTAGGTCAATACTTCAGACATCCCGAAGATGTCCGATTCTACCCGAACATTGACGAGCACGCTTGCGCACAAGACCAAAGGCTAGCTGCGTTCTGGCTTCTTAGGATAAAATACCTCGGCCGTAAAGAGGCGTTTAGATTTATAAAACATGCCCCCAGGGGCTATGTTAGAGTGTGGTTAGGTCAATACTTCAGACATCCCCGAATATGTCCGATTATACCCTAACATTGACGAGTACGCTTGCGCACAAGACCCAAAGCTAGCTGCGTTCTCGTTTCTCGTGTGTTTCGCTCTTTAAAGTGTAACTGTCATCGAGTGAGCATTACTATAATGTATTCTCCTGTTTATGAGCCAACATCAGCGGACATTAGAGATTTTACTGACTTGTTAATAAACTATTACAACATAACCGTTCAAGATAATGATGAAAGCGATGACGTGGTTGAGCTGGATGTATCTCACATCCAAGATGATGATTCACAGAAGAGAAAGAAGAGCAATGAGGTAGGGGGGAAGGGCAAATCTCAAAATCATGATGATGATGATGAGGACGACTCACGGGTCAAGAAGAAGAAGAAAACCGATAAAGCATGTTATTAAATAGTAATGATGTATTGTTGTTTATAATAATAATAATAATAATAATATATTTTCAAAACGTTAAGCTTTCCTTCGGTTTTGTTAATAAACCTGTTTTTTTCCTAGCGGTGCTCCACCGTCTTGATTCATGTTTGCAAGTTTACAAGTTTTTCGCTTTAGCGTGTTTTCGCTCTCTCGTGTGTGTGTGTGTGTGTGTGTGTGTGTGTGTGTGTGTGTGTGTGTGTGTGCATACGTGCGTGCGTGCGAGCGTACGTACGGGCGTGCGAACGCTCGTACGTGTGAGCTTGCGTACGTGCGAGCGTGCGTACGTTCGTGCGTACGTGCAAGCGTGCAGGCGTACGTACGAGCGTTCGCACGTGCGTGCGTACGTGCGAGCGTACGTGCGAGCCTGCGTGCGTGCGTGCGTGCGCGTTTTTTCGTCTGATCCTCGTGCTAAAGCAGTGCTAGTCGATTGTATGTAGTTGTAGGCCCTATTGTGTTGACTAAGAGCTATAATTGGAAGCGTTGCTTGCTATACCTGGCCGTGGAGTTATGTTTAATCAGCTTTTTTGTTTTGACAGATGTATTTATTTATGATAAGATCAGGCTTGCATGTAAAGTAATATAGAGGTGAAACTAGCTAGCTCATGTGTTTTGCTGCTACACGTATCACAGTATTGAAGATTCTGTTTATGTATTAGAAAAACGTATTACAGCTTCGAAACAGAGTGCAAATAAAAAATTGAAGAAAGTGAATACGGTACAACTTCGGCGAGCAGACTTAAAGGTTTTAAGTGCGTACAGCATTCCCAGAGCAGCGTTGAAACCATTTAATTTAGGACTAACCTCATGTCCATGTAATAATGTCTGATAAACTATTAGGGTTATTAGCTTGCTTTTATAGGTTACAATATAATCGTTCAAGGTGAAGACGATGAGATGGTAGTATCTCAAAAGTTCGATGATGATGATACTCCATGAAATTTCAAATAAAATTAGCTTACGTCACTCTTATTTTCAAATTAGAAATTTTTTAAAACGTTTAGTTGACATTGCTATTAATCCCATCTGATAAAAAATCCACAAAGATATATGCGGCAGAAGTGTTGAGATGCTTGAAATCGACCCCCAGCCACAATAAGAATGTGTTTTCGACTTGTATGTGCTTCTAATCAACTACCCAGACACGCACCTCGACCGAGTGCGATTATCGTAAACACGGACCCTGCAGACAAACCAGACCAGCATTGGACCTCTACCTACATTGACGAGAGTGGTAACAGAGGGTTGTTTGAGTTTCAAACCTACTTGTTTCTCTAGGTTAACAATTTTCTCAAGGTAGAATGAGTATGCTGTTGTGAAATAAAATTTCGTATATAGATAAAACATATAGTCTACAAAGGTTAATTAATAGAAAACATTTTTAATAACATTTTTCTTAGAATAATAAAAATATTCATAAACCAATATACGTCAACTTAAACTCAGGTGTACATTTTTATAAAAGTTTAAATTCTTTGTGTTTAAAACTGATTCCTTGTCTGAATGTAGATTTATAAACCTTCATGTTAACTATACTAGTACTTTTTGAAATATCATTCGTATATAAGAATAATACAGGGTTTGCTTCAAACGATCTTCATCGTATACTTTAACAGTAAACCTTTTTCAGATAGTTGATCACCCTATTAAAATGGAGCGTTAATAGTTTATAGAAGTACGATGTAGATAAAAAATACGCTACATTGCGATTGTGTTATAAACTAGTGGAGGTCGTTATTAATTCGTGTATAAGTTGATTTTATGTAAGTAGAAGTAACAATAATACAGGTCCACTTACACATTTTATATATATTGAAAACAATTACTTGAAATAAAACGGCGTATCAACTCTAATAATATTTTTTAGAAAATATATTAACCATTTTATATTGGTTTTTAGACTATTAAATTAAACAAAAGTTATATAATTACACGGTAATTAGTAAATGTGAGCAGTAATTTCTTACTACAAAATGTTATGGAATTTTAAACATTCCAAACACTTAATATGGTTTTTTATAAAAACACGTTGTGTGTCCGTATACGAATATTTTCAAACAATTTATTTTAAGAGAAAGGTAAATGTATGTTGCTGCAAGTGTAATAAAGACAATGAGGTTGTTTGTATATTTTACATTCTAATGATGGAAAATCAATAGCTAGTTTTTACACAACTAGAAAGTTTAGTTGACAAGTAAACACAAAGCGGTGACCATCACTCAGTGCCTTAAAACGTTACAGATCTGGTATGTTTGTGTTAATCCTTTTATTTATTTACAGATTTTTAATTACAGTTAACATCTAAGCATTAAGTTTCTTTAAAAATATTAAGGCGTACAACATTCTTAGCGGACGGATAGATATTATTTTCAATGCAGGTAAACTATGTTTTTAATAATCGTTTAAGAAAAGACAAACTGTTATGTAATTAACTTAATAAAATGTTTTTGTTTCATTAGGAATGGCAGTAATTTTTATAGTTCACTGAGGATTTTTAATTACGATAATAAAATAAGTGTTCTATAATTAAATTTTACTGTCATTCAAATTTCCCACGTATGGTTAATCCTATCTGCTTATCTCACCTCCTTATTAGAAACGTTTCTCGTATAGGTCATCCAATAACATATGACCATTTTTAAAATAATAGAGCGATAATAATATCTATTAATTATGCAATTATTGTATGCGTGTGCAACCTCCAGGGTTACAACCAAAGGACCTTAATTAAGGTTGAAGATAATTACTAGAAATAACTCTAAGACCAAGTCCAAGTCCTGCCCCAGGTCCAGCCCTAAATACAGTTCTAAACCCTAGCTCCACCACCAAGACCTGACTCCAACCCTAGCTCCACCACCAAGGCCAAACTCTAAGACTTATCCCTAGCTCCAGCACCAAGACCAGGACCAGTTCCTCACGTTAACAAAAGTCCTATCCGTCAAAAGGTCCTTAATACAACCATAAGACTCCCAAAAGAAATAATAAAATTAGGGTAATACATGTCCTATACGTAAGCGAGTAAAATAATTAGGGTTGAAAACACGGTCTCACACGTGGATGTGTAAAAAATAATTAGGGACGAAAATATGGTCTCACACGGGAGTATATAAAAAATAAGGGTGGAAAATCCGGTCTCACACGTGGATGTGCGAAAATAAGGGTGGAAAATCCGGTCTCACACGTGGATGTGTAAAAAATAATTAGGGATGAAAATCCTGTCTCACACGTGAATATATAAAAATAAGGGTGGAAAATCCGGTCTCACACGAGGGTATATAAAAATAAGGGTGGAAAATCCGGTCTCACACGTGGATGTGTAAAAATAATTAGGGATGAAAATCCTGTCTCACACGTGGATATATAAAAATAAGGGTGGAAAATACGGTCTCACACGTAGATGTGCAAAAATAGGGGTTGAAAATCCGGTCTCACACGTGAGCGTGTAAAAATAAGGGTGGAAAAACCGGCCCCCCACGTGGGCATATAAAAAAGTGAAAGGGGCGGGGCTTGTGACGTCAAAAAGGAGGGGTGGGGATGGTGCCTGCCTTCTACTAACAGAATTTTTTGTTCACGCAATACTAAGGGAAATATGAATCTGACACAAGCACAAGAAGTTATGTGCGGATTACGTCTGATTTCTAAGGCTGGAGTGGAATCGTAACAGAAGCATGTGTGATGGTGCAAACAGAGCAAACGGAAATTTAATGAATCTGCAAACTGATATTCAAATATGAAAATGTGAGTGTAACGACAAACATATTTTTTTCTGAATAATATTACATAAGAAAGAATATATGTAGCTATCTTTTAATATCTTCGAAGTTATTGATTGCCAGATATGCTGAATGTTGTGGTTGAAAAAGATATTAATTGTAACTGTAGATTGTAATTGTACGGAAAATACTATATTGTTGTATACCTGTGTACCATATTTCAAGAATAAAAAAACATTCATTTTAACAATGGGAATACGTGTAATGGTGTGCCATTTTAAATTTCTAATTTGTTTTTTATTTAACTTAGTATGTTTTTTAAACCTAATGTGCACATTTGTTGATTTAATTTAAGAAGTGTAGGTTTTTAAAACTGTAATAATAACACTGTTATATTACAATTATTGTGCAAATTAGAATCAAAAAGTTCTAAATCTTCTTTTATTCATTTAGCTGCAGGAAGTTCTATTTATTCGTTTATATTGTAATACCTTACTTTTTCTGTTTACCTACCTTTAATTAACTGCTTTAGTCTGCAACACTAATATTTTGCGAGTACAAGCTGCCTCTGTGGTAGGATATTGCTTTCTTTGACTAATAGCTGTAGCTTCACGTTCGACATTAATTTTTGTAGCTACATCTTATTTCTAATTAAAACGGACAAACATGTATGTATTTTTCATTCCACTATAGTTCATCACTTACGTAATAATAATTTAATAATTACAAACTGTATTATTGCGATAACGTAAGGTGATTATTATTAAGCAACAAATATTAGTCTTGTTGAGCGTAATTCGATGCAGACACAAAGAAATGGTACAAAATTCGAGCGCGCTTTGTTAACAGTTCTCCTTTATGACTCAACGGATTTCATTTATTTTAGTACTGTATATAAAAATCAAGTACCGGAAGGGATTGATGCCGTTATTTTTACAAAAAACTGTTTAAATAAAAGGTTAACAATTTTTTTGGTTAAAAAAATTTTTCACAACCATCAGTCCCTTAAATGATTTTTGTTGTAATTTTTTTCTAAATAACTCAAAATTCAAACTCTCCACAGAAAGTATAAAATAAAACGTGTTACGAAGAGAACCCGGTTGGAGCTTATTACTCCGCCCTCGACTTCTCGGAACATGTGCACTTTTAGAAACTACTGGAAGTAGCGAATGTTTTAAGTAGTATTAGTATTGTTCTGAAGACAGAAGAATAGGTGTATGAGATATTCGAAATTGGTGACGAGTTATTGTAGTGTTCAGTGCTTATACTTACATACTATATTTGTAATTGCATAACGGCATGCCACTTACGTACAAAAAGGGACATACAGGAGGAATGAGTGCAAGGAATCAGGTAAGAACAAACGTATGTATATAAAAAAAAATATCACTACAAGAAAAACGTATTGTCCTATGTTTCTGTCCAGTAATTTGAAAAAAATTCAAAAATATGAATTCCCGTCATCGAATCCTGCAAGGAATGAGAATAATTTTGTAACTCAGAAAGGTACGTCAAAAGAAACTGTTTAATTGCTTAAAGTACTCATCTAATATTTTTCTAGTTCTTTAGTTAGATCACAAAGTTCGATAACTGAGCAACTAAATTTACAAGTAGTTGTTCTTTCAACATCAAGACAGAAGGTGTATGTATTAGAGAAATATAAACAATTAAGTTCTAATATTCTCTTTTATTTTAGATTTAGTGACGTGGAGTTTGTTTCTTTATTATTTTGACCAGAACCTACCATGGGTTCTACGAGTTACTCGTAGAACCCATGGTAGGTTCGGGTCAAAATAATAAGGAAACAAACCAAACGGAAGAAGAATTATTGACATCGGCACTTTTTCAAAGAAATACAATGTTGTAATAATCACTCCCCTTTTATCTGTAATTTATAGTAGTATACCTAGCCGATCCTGACTCACTTTCTCGTACAGATTCGCCGCGTCCAAGTACAAGGTTTTTCGAGGTCAAAGTTATTGAAGCTATCTTACACATTTCCGACATCTACATATATTCTTCAATGTCACGTATAGCTAGGGTGATCCTGACTCACTTTGTCACTTACATCAGGATATCTAAATTTTCCCTGCGTCAAGTCTTATAAAAATTATTAAATCAGAAGGTCAAGATCATCACGTACACGTTAGTATAGTTATGATGATACTAATCCACTTTGGCCTTGATATTTTTCAAGGTCACGTGTGAGACTTTGATTTTGAAGGTGCCGGGGAAATGTTCAAGGTCACCAAGCAATTCTTGAATGTGTTAAATTACTTATTACAACGATTTTCATCAACTGCAGGGGTATCTCGATTGTTCAAGCACTTCTTACAATTTGGCTGAGTCAAGATCACGTGCTAATTCTTAGAAGTTATTACAATTCTTAGAACTCAATGTTCAGACTGATTGTTGTCTACGCTAAAAGGTAGGTCAAGGTTAAATGGTTCTTGTATTGGCTAAATGCTCCTCAAGGCCAAATTCTTGGAAATAGCAAAATAAGCATTCCTAATCAATGATTTTTGTCTCGGAAGATACTACAATTCCTAGAAATCAATAGTCACCTGCAGAGGTATCCCGATTTTTTTCAATCTTACCCGATTTTATCCGATCATAACCGATCTTATCCGATTATATCCCATTTTATCCGATCATAACCGATCTTATCCGATCAAACCCGATCTTTGTATTATTTCTATAATGTATTTTTTCAAGTTTCTCTTTTTAGTATTAATCGTATATTTACATGCATTATTTTTACAGGATTGCTATCACTAATAACAGTTTTTACGATTCGGTTTCATATTTTTGAGATTAAAACGCATTACGACGTGTGATTAATTAACAAAAGTAAAGTGGCTTTGTGATCTCGATTTAAGTATAAATACCCTGCTTTGTCTATCTTGGCAACAATGTTAGGCAGGAAGCGAAAGAGTGCAGGTGGTGGTTTAGTCGATACTCTAATCAATAAACTTCCGGTTGAATTACATTTACCTGGTTATCAGTATTGTCGTCCTGGTGCAAAGTTAGAGAAACGACAAGCACACGGTGACCTCGGTATTAGTCAATTAGATGCCCAGTGCAAGTTTCATGATATCAGTTACAGAGATTACCGGGATTTAGAAAGTAGACATAAAGCAGATAAAATTTAAAAAAAAACTTGGGAACACTTTAAATCATCAGACGCAACATTAGATGAACGAACTGCGGCTTTAGCAGTCGGTACCACCATGAGAGCAAAGTGAAAATTATGAATGGGGTGCAAACGTCGATCCAAGAAGAAGAATGGTGGAAATGTATTACATTTGCGCAAAACCATTAAAATTAAACCTAACGGAAATTTCACAGGCACAATAAAGTCAGCGCTTTCAACGGCAAAACGTTTAGTAAAAAGTTTGGGAGGCAAGAAGAACATTAAAGTTTCTAGAGTAATCCCCTTAGCTAGAGAGTTTTTACCGTTTCTTATTACGTTATTTGCAGGTTTATCGGCAATCGGTGTTTTAGCTGGCGGCGGCACAACTAATATGGAATTCACTGCTGAAAGACAAGAAGGGCTCATTAGCAATTTTACTTTGATCTGTAAAATGTGTAATTTAAGTAAGAAAATTGCTACAGAAAGTCCAGACTTGTCAACAACCAGCATGAATATAAATTACACAAGAACAAGCGATTTTAAATATTCCCCAGTTATCTTACAGGTGGACTACCATCGTGTTGTGTTATTTGTAACAGCAAAATTTAAAGTTACGTGGTTCCAGCTACCAGTAATACTGGTCCTGTCTATTGCTGCTTTAAGAGAACCCTTTCCGAACCATATCATGTCCAAAAATTGAAACATTGTTTGGCCGGCTAGATCACCTGATTTGTCCGCATGTGAGTTTTTTCTTTCGGAATGATTCAAGAGCGACCGCAAACGTTAGCGTGTCTTAAACTAAAATTTCAAGAAGTTGCACGTATTACACCGGAAATGTTACGGCTAGTAATGGAAAATTTTCGAATAAGACTACAAGATCGTAATGGTGCCCACCGGTCAAGTATTTTTTGTAAAAAATAAACTGGCATGTCTAACTTAACAGAAAACTGTAAAAACATTAACGTTAAAATAAAAACTTATACAGATACAGTGGTTTTAAATCTTCCCTCTTCACTGACGGTCCCTGTATTTATAACAGAAATATCTGGACCGCAGTGAATTTTAGTGACAGTGGATTTGCGGAGTAAGGAGTAGGAGTGATAAATATGATTCTTTTTCAGCCGAGATAACTTAAAAAAATTGAAAAGCAATTGTGGTTTTGATGGTGGATTTGTAATATAAGGAGTAAGAGGAGCACATGGGGTTTTCTTGAGGTCGCAGTAACTCAAACACTTAATTTTGGGGATTGTACTTTGATAGGGCAATGGGTTAGCGCGGTACTCTAGTAAAGTATAGGTCGTAGGTACAAATCCTACTCAAGGTAAACTTTTTATTTATGTGATTAATAAAATTAATAATAATTTTTAATTACATATTTACTTTTGAACTTATTCCTTCATAACAAAAACTTACAATAATTTAATGTCTGTCCAGTTGCTTTGGTATGTGTGAATCCTTGCGATATTGCAGGCTAACATTCCATTAATATAAGTAATTTGATTCTTATCTCATTAAATTTAGAATTCACATAAGTTCTACATTCATAAAGACAAAATTTACATCGATTGGGGCTTGTACTTCGATTGCGCAGTTGGTTAGCGCGGTACTCTAGCAAAGTACAGGTCGTAGTTTCAAATCCTACTCAAGGTAAATTTTTTATTTATGTGTTTAATAAAATTAATAATAATTTTTAATGCAAAAATGGTCAACAAAGCGTTTTCCAAAGTCAAGGATGCCACTACTATATTGCGTAACTGAAATATGATCTACCAAATTCCTTACATCGATTGCACGGAAGTATACTTAGGGAAGACGTCCCAATGGCTACGGAATAGAGTGACGCAACACAGAAGTGATTGCAAAATTCAATAACGTTAAAATTCTGAAGTTAAAAAAATTGTATATCTCCAGATTGTTTCTTTAAATGTGCCACATAAAAAAAGAAGGTAACTCAATGAACCACAAATCAGATACAGACGAACGGTTAGCAATTTATTCATACATGCTTAATTTCAATGTTGAAGCTAATTATTAAATAGCATCCTGTACATAGCAAATTTAAATTTACCGCTTCTGACAATTTCAAGAACTCTCAGGGACTCTAATCTAAGAAAATAAATGTAACTAACTTTGACAGAAAAATTTGTATAAATATAATCACATGTTGCGGGTATGTGACAAAGTTTAATTTAAATTGTAACATCATATTTCATTCAAACTTTCACTAATTATCCGGTCCACAAACATGGTTAGTTGGCGTCCACAGGTAACATCGGGTTATATACTGTTTACGTTTATAATACAACGTAGCTTCCGAGCCGTGTGTAGGTTTAGTTGGCGTCTAGTGAACACTTTTATACTTTACAGGACATGAACTCTATATATTTAGTTAATGGTATCACTGGGCGTCTCTGCTGTGTTATTTATCTAATTTTAGAACAAATAACCTTTAGTTATGGTATTATCCATAATGTTACTTTTAATTGTATGCATTTACTTTTGTATTAAAAGCGTTTATAACATGAAATTAATGATCCTTTTTAGGGTGCTTCTTACTAAAATTAAGTATTAGTATAAATTCTAGAAAAATGTTACTCGCTAATAAATACTATTAAAAGGTATGCCCAACTATATTTGTAATGTTAACTGATAATTGCATTACACGAATGTTTGAACACAATAAAAAAGTCGATGTGAAGTTTTCAACGAATTTACATGTGGTTAGTATTTTAAAAATATCATGACCGTTTTCAAATTTTTATCTTTACTGCTGGTGGATGTTTTGCACGTTGCACAGTAAACATTTTAGTCTTTGTCATTGCATAGCTTAACTTTCAATATTATCAGAGAGTAGAGCCAATTTATTATCATATCATATTCAGTAGCATTGCGTTATTGAGCAATTCGTGATCAAATACCTAATGATAAGAAAAATAATATTTAAATTAAAGCAGAAAACTAGCTGAGTGTATTTCTTACAGTGATAAATTTTTAGCCTGTAATACAATGTACTTTGACTCGTTTTTAAAATCTCCTAAGATTTCTTCAGTACAAAATTGATCAATTTCTTGGATCTAAGGAATTAGAAAGGGAAAATTAGTAACAATAGTTATACAATTCCTTGCCTTAAATCAAGTAATAGTTTTTGATATGCAGGGACGTATCAATACGTATTTTAAATTGTGTTTTTAGGTCTCTATACTTCAATACTGGTTTGCTTATGTGGCCCACCCAATGCTACAATATATAAGGTACCTGCGGAAAATAAGAAAATAAGAAAATGAGATAATGAGAAAATGCGAAAATGAGAAAATGAGAAAATGAGAAAATGAGAAAATGAGAAAATGAGAAAATGAGAAAATGAGAAAATGAGAAAATGAGAAAATGAGAAAATGAGAAAATGAGAAAATGAGAAAATGAGAAATGAGAAAATGAGAAAATGAGAAAATGAGAAAATGAGAAAATGAGAAAATGAGAAATGAGAAATGAGAAAATGAGAAAATGAGAAAATGAGAAAATGAGAAAATGAGAAAATGAGAAAATGAGAAAATGAGAAAATGAGAAAATGAGAAAATGAGAAAATGAGAAAATGAGAAAATGAGAAAATGAGAAAACGAGAAAACGAGAAAACGAGAAAACGAGAAAACGAGAAAATGAGAAATGAGAAAATGAGAAAATGAGAAAATGAGAAAATGAGAAAATGAGAAAATGAGAAAATGAGAAAATGAGAAAATGAGAAAATGAGAAAATGAGAAAATGAGAAAATGAGAAAATGAGAAAATGAGAAAATGAGAAAATCAGAAAATAAGAAAATAAGGAAATAAGGAAATAAGGAAATAAGGAAATAAGGAAATAAGGAAATAAGGAAATAAGGAAATAAGGAAATAAGGAAATAAGAAAATAAGAAAATAAGAAAATAAGAAAATAAGAAAATAAGAAAATAAGAAAATAAGAAAATAAGAAAATAAGAAAATAAGGAAATAATAAAATAAGAAAATAAGAAAATAAGAAAATAAGAAAATAAGAAAATAAGAAAATAAGAAAATAAGAAAATAAGAAAATAAGCAAATAAGAAAATGAGAAAATGGGAAAATGTGAAAATGGGAAAATGACTAAATGGGAAAATGGGAAAATGGGAAAATGGGGAAATGGGAAAAACGGGAAAATGGGAAAAATGGGAAAATGGGAAAAATGGGAAATGGGAAAATGGGAAAATGGAAAACTGGAAAAATGGGAAAATGGGAAAATGGGAAAATAGGAAAACAGGAAAATAGGAAAATAGGAAAATAGGAAAATAGGAAATTAGGAAATTAAGAAAATAGAAAAATAAGAAAATAAGAAAATAAGAAAATAAGAAAATAAGAAAATAAGAAAATAAGAAAATAAGAAAATAAGAAATAAGAAAATAAGAAAATAAGAAAATAAGAAAATAGGAAAATAGGAAATTAGGAAATTAAGAAAATAGAAAAATAAGAAAATAAGAAAATAAGAAAATAAGAAAATAAGAAAATAAGAAAATAAGAAAATAAGAAAATAAGAAAATAAGAAAATAAGAAAATAAGAAAATAAGAAAATAAGAAAATAAGAAAATAAGAAAATAAGAAAATAAGACAATAGGAAAATAAGAAAATAAGAAAAAAATACTTTACCAAAAAAGGCAACAACAACCAACAAAAACTAAGATTATCCTAATTAAAACTATCGCAAAAAAATTTGTATGAAGAGCGACGTACCAAGAATGGTGTTAGGAGCATTTTAATTTGGCACAGACGAACCATTCTTTCAGAAAATTGTTTCATTTGATCGTCTAATTTTTTATCTAGAGAGTCAAACAGGTCTTGTTTTTATATAAATTAGGTTATGAAACACTTACCAATCTTAAATTTTTATTACATGTTCGGAATAAAATGTAACATGCTTTCACCTTCAAGATTTGTAAGAGAATCTCAAGAAAATTTACAAATGTAGTATTATTTTTTTCTAAAACACCAATTTTGATTGGACCTGCTACACAATACAAACAAACCTGATATTAATTATGATTGGTTGATCATATTTCTGAAATTTACAATTTACTAATTTTACAAATATCTTCATTATACGTCCTAAAAAGATTATAACCATTATAAGCATTTAGTTCTACATAAAATTTCCTTTAAAATGATACCCCATTTCGGTTTTAAACTATTTTGCTATGCTAAATATCCTAATTATGCATTTTCACATACAGAAATTTACTTATATCGAACTTATTCTAATCTCTACAGGAAAACTATTGCCATATTTGGATTTTCTGACCCGAAAAACATAAAGTAACACTAACTTTAACTTCAACACAGTAAACATTGAAAATACTATCTCACAATCGGAGTACAAAATGTCCATAACCCATCTTCTCAACACATTTAGTTAATTTGCACCAACAATGTTAATTTATGTGGCTACAGTTCCTTTACCACAACAGTAAGTTACTTTTACACTAATTGTTCAGTATTATTCTTAATAATTTCATAAATTATATGAATCTTTCTAACACTGTCTTTATCGGTAAGTTTAATCATATAATTTTGTTCATCGACACGTTATCTAATACATACTGTTTTCCTTTATTTTATAATTAAAGCAGATTATGCTACCAGAACAGGATTTACCTTATCAAAATGGCGGCACAGTTCATTTCGACGCGGCCACTTCGACGCTTCCAGTTCGACACCGCCGCTGCGACGCGAGATCGTCTCGACGCGAGATCATCTCCACGCGAGCTTAATACCGCCTTTACAATACGTTCAAACTACAAATAACGTATGAAAATGCTTTCACCATTATTACACATCATAAAAATACTTTTAGGTTTAAATCGTGTATGAAATTACGAATTTTTTTTCCTTATCAAAATTTTTCATGTTTTTTTAACATTTTGTTTAATAAAAATTTGAGCACAGGTTTTTGGACCCGCGCATAATGAAATTATTATTACTAGTACCAAACAGATACCGCTTAGTCTATTAATTATAATAATAGTATATAATAATAGTCGTATATGTGATTCTGATGGGGAGAGATAACTTCGCGTCGAAATAGTGGTGTCGAAACAGGAGCGTCGATGTGACCGCGTCGAAATAAGACGGTCCGATTTATATTATAGCGTTAAATGAATCAATAATACAAAACGTGATTATTTAAAGGATGAGTTCGCGTCGAGATGATCTCGCGTCAAAACGATCTCGCGTCGAAGCGGCGATGTCGAAGTAGAAGCGTCGAAGCGGCGGTGTCGAAGTGGAAGCGTCGAAGTGGCCGCGTAGAAATAAGCCGGCCGTCCAAATGAATATGATGAACAATATTATAGAAAATACATAATTTATATCTTCCGAAGGTAATCGGAAAGTATTAATGTGAAAATTCTCCTATGTAACTTGCGATCTTACACATATGTTTATCTAATTTCATCACACTAACTCCAATCTTCTCGGAACATGTACACCGGAAATGGCGAATGTTTTAAGTAGCATTAGTATTATTCTGAAGACAGAAGAATAAGTGTATGAGATATTCGAAATTAGTAACGAGTTATTGTAAATAGTGTTCAGTGCTTATACTTACATACTATGTTTGTAATTTCATAAAGACAAACAGTTTTTTGTTTACATATACCGACCATGTTAACATTTATGAGATATTCGAGTTTACACAAATCATTTTCTACCAAAAGTAGTTTATAACATATTTACAAGATAAACTAAAAACAGAATTGCAAGTAACTTATTCAAGCAGCAACTTAAAAGAATGGTGGTTGGAACATACTTTCATATTTGATGAAAAAATGTTTAATGACTATTAATTAGTACTACGACTCATTATAACTGATTAATATATAAAAAATAATTTTTACCGAATTACTTTATCGTGAATACAAGGGATGTGTAATTTTTTTTTTGTTTCTGTAGACAACACTCTCAAAGTAAATAGAGACCGGGATAAACATGAATCGTTATTTTTGCCTTCATTTCATTTACAGTACACTTATTTTTTTCCCAATGGGTTGTTTTGTATCATTATTTTATATTTCCAGATAGAACGTATGGTGACAAAATTGTCTGATCTTTATTTAGAAGCCATGTTGCTGGAAAATTAAAAAAATAAATAATTTTTACTGGTTTGCTCAATAAACGAACACAAACCAACTGCCGGCTTTTTTGCTGGCCCACATTGATATGACTGGGAAATGTCAACAGCTAACTGGATTTTGAGCGCAAATCACAGGCCGTCTAGAAGTAATAAATCTATCACAATATGACTATCCTTTTCCGTGTTCTTACTGTAATACTAAAACAGTGCACCGCCCTCTTCAATTTCAAGTATTTGTCTACCGTTCGAAAGGCATTAAAGCAGAAAAGTCATTGTCCCCTTCTGACCTACCGTTTTACATTTTCTTTTCTATAATAATTGTCTAGCAGCATATATTACATGTACAACAGTCGCAGTCGACTTAGAATGGCTTTCTGGGGTTCATTTAGGCTACTTCACCCCATACAGAACAAAATTATTGCGCCCTTCTGACCAGCTATTTCACATTTCCCTTTCTAAGCTAGTTCTCTAGTATAGTATATTACATATACATCACACGCCGTCGACTTAGAAGGGGTTCATTTAGTGTGAAACGCCCTTCACAGAAAAAAAACTATGGCGCCTTTCGGACCGCTACTCCAAAAATTTGGAAAGCACTATAATAAACAATATTTCTCTTCAATGACCACAATGGCAACCTCTTTTTTATACGTGCATAACGAAAACAGACAACATTGTAAAAACAAAAACAATAATCTATGTCAGAATGTTGTTTAAAACTTCATGTGAGATAGAGATTAATAGGCATAAATACATGTTAACTTAGACATCAATAATACAGTTTAATCATTTTGATTAATATTTAATTCATTTTTAGACTTACCTTGCATTATATTAAGAAACTTTATAAAGAAAAGTTAAGTAAAATTAAATTTTGTTTAATAAATATGTTTACACTTCTTATAAAATTAACTGCATAGAACATAATTAATTGATATTTATATCTTTGAAATAGACATATTTGATAGAAACCAGAAACTGCCCCTAATAAACCATCTCCCTGATTTATTAATAACTGAAAAGCAGAAAACACAAAACACTCAATGGTACTATTATATTCTAATATAGCTCGCACGCACTAAGCACGCACGTACACACCCACCCACCCACACACACACACACACACTCATTCACTCACTCGCTCGCTCACTCACTTACTCACTCACTTACTCACTAACTCACTCACTCACTCGCTCACCACTCACCACCACGCACCACCACTCACCACCTCACTCACTCACCTCACCACTCACTCACTCACTCACCTCACTCACTCACTCACTCACTCACCACTCTAAAAAAACCACTCAAAACACTCACTCACTCACTCACTCACTCACTCACTCACCACTCACCCTCACCACTCAAACCACTCACCCTCACTCACTCACCCTCACTCACCACTCACTCACCACCTCACTCACTCACTCACTCCACTCACTCACCACCACCACTCACTCCACCTCACTCACCACTCACCCCACTCACTCACTCACTCACACTCACTCACTCACTCACCACTCACTCACTCCTCACCACCCTCACCACCACTCACTCACTCACTCACTCACTCACTCACTCACCACCCTCACTCACTCACCACTCACCACCACCACTCACCACCACCCTCACCACTCACCACTCCCACCACCCACCACCACTCACCACTCACTCACTCACCACCACCACTCACTCACCACCACCCTCACCACTCACTCACCACTCACCACCCTCACTCACCACCACTCACCTCACTCACTCACTCACCACCCACCCCACTCACTCACTCACCACCCACTCACCACCACTCACTCACCACCACTCACCACCACTCACTCACTCACCACTCACTCACCCCACCCCACTCACTCACTCACCACCACTCACCCATCCACCTCACTCACTCACTCACTCACTCACCACCCTACCACTCACCCACCACTCACTCACTCACTCACTCACCACTCACTCACTCACTCACTCACTCACTCACTCACTCACTCACTCACTCACCACCACTCACTCCACTCACTCACCACCACTCACCTCACTCACTCCCACCCTCACTCACTCACTCACTCACTCACTCACTCCACCACCACCACTCACTCTCACTCACCACTCACCACCACTCACTCACCACCACCACTCACTCACCTCACCACCACCACCACCACCACCACCACCACCACCACTCACCACCACCACCACCACTCACTCACTCACCACTCACTCACTCACTCACTCACCACCACTCACCACCACTCACTCACTCACCACTCACTCACTCACTCACCACCTCACCACTCACTCACCACCCACTCACCACTCACCACCACCACCACCACCACCACTCACTCACCACCCACTCACTCACCCACCACCACTCACTCACCACCACTCACCACCACCACCACTCACTCACCACCACCACCACCACCACTCACTCACCACCACCACCACCACTCACCCCACTCCCACCCACCCACTCACTCCCACCACCACTCACTCACCCTCACCACCACTCACTCACTCACTCACTCACTCACTCACCCCACCACTCACCACTCACCACCACTCACTCACCACTCACTCACCACTCACTCACCACCCCACTCACTCACTCACTCACCACCACCACCACTCACTCACTCACCACCACCACTCACTCACTCACCACCACCACTCACTCACCACCCCACCACTCACCACTCACCACCACCCCACCACTCACCACTCACCACCACCACTCCCACCCTCCCACTCACCACCACCACTCACTCCTCCCACCACTCACTCCCACCACCACTCACTCACCACCACTCACTCCCACCCCACTCCACTCACTCACTCACTCACCTCACTCACCACCACCACCACTCCACCACTCACCCCACCACCACCTCACTCCACCCACCTCACTCCCACCACCACTCAATATCTCCTTCACTCACTCACTCCTCCGTCACTCCACTACACTCACTCACTCTCCTATTCATCCTTTTCATGCGTACCACTCTACCATAATATCTTTCAACCCCACATCACTCCCTGTTCACTCACCTTATCATTCATATGTATATCATTCCACTATCATACCCCACTCTTATCGATATCACAACCCCTCGCCATACATCCTCACAACAACGATGCCAGAACTCCAGTTTCATTTTTGCATCCATCATGTTTTAATTAATTCACTATTTGAATTTATTAACTGAATAAAATATCTTTGAATTTTCTTAAATTTTCAACCTTCCTCTCATCACACTAAACTTTCATCTACCATCCTATTCACCACATTCTCTCTGTTTCTTACAACTTCCATAAAATTCACTCTTTCCTTCCCTCTCTTTTTCCTTTTTACTAATACCTTTCTTTCCTTTGGCCATTCGACTTACATACCACTCACCATTCTCCACTCACCAATATTTTCCTCTTATCTTCGTTTCTCTCATTTTTACTCTTTTATCTTTCTAAAATATTTCATTTCGATAGCAGTTAATCTGCTTTTGTGTTTTGATTGTGTGGGTAGTACTTCTATAGTGTATAAGAGAGTTGGACTTATTACTATATTATATGTTTGTTGTTTCGTTGTCTTTCCAATTTCTTTCTACCCCAATATTGTTTTATTGATCATGTAGTATGTATTGGTTGCCTTCTTTATTTTATTTGATATCTCCATATCTGTTTTCCCATCGCCGATAATATTTGATCCTAAATAGTCAAATGATGTCACGGCTTCCAGCTTTTTTAATTTGCATCGAGATCGTTATTACTTTTCTCTTGTTTCTGTTAATTCGCATAATTTTTGTTTTACTTCCATTTATTTTCATTCCAGAGCTTTCTATTTCTATTGTTCATATGTATATTAGTTTTTCCATTGTTGTATCTTTGTCTGCTATAAGTACTATGTTATCATAAAGTAAGGTTTCTATGTGTACTGCTTTTAGGTTTCTATAACCTATAGTTGTTGTTGGGGGGTTTTTGTCATACAATTTTTCGTTATTCTGTCCATATATGAAATGAAGAGCAATGGGTTCAATTAATCTCCCTGTTTTAAACCAGTTCTCATTTTAAATGGTTCTGATTTTGTTCCATCTACGTTTTCATATATACTTTTTATAGCACTTATTAACTTGGTTGTCCTTCCTAGTTGTTTTAAACTGTTCCAAATCCTCTCTCTTTGTACTGTGTCAAAAGCAGCCTTAACGTTAGGAATAATGTTGAATTTGCTTGAATTTAATTTTTATTAATTTTCTGACCTGACTGCTTTATATCCTTCTTGTTCGTCTTCTGTTTGATTTCCTATCTCTTTTCGCACTCTTTTTTCCAATATTTTGCTATGAATTTTTAGTGCTACTGGTGATTAACAAACAGCTCTGTAATTTTCGCAGTTGTTTTCATTACCTTTCTTGTAGATGGATATTATTAAGTTTCTTTCCCAGTCTTGTGGAATTTGGTTTCCCTCCAAGTTTTGTTGCTTATTAGTATCATCCATTCGTTTAGTTTTTCTCCTCCCCATTTTATCATCTCTGGAGATTTCCATCTGGACCACTTGCTTTCCCATTTTTTATTTCTTTTATTGCGTCATTTATTTCTTCGTATGTTAGTTTCTCTTGTCTTCTTTCTTCTTGTTCTTTACCTTCTGTTTTTTCTAGTGTTGTAGATGGTTTTCTGCAAATTTATTTTCATAATGTTTTTTCCACACTTCCACATTTCCTTGTTTATCACAGCTTAATTTCCTCGCGCGGTCTTGTACAAATTTAATGTTCTTGCTTCTCTTCGTTCTTAATGATTTTATAGTATTCCAGAATTTTCCACTATTCTTCGTGTGTCCTTCTTGTACTTCTTTTCTAAATCTTCCTAACTCTTGCTTTTTGATTTCTTTATTTCTTCTTTTGCTTCATTTTTCCATTTTGTATATTGATCCTTGTATTCTTTTTTAGTAGTTTGCAGAAATTTTTGAAAAGCTTTTTTGTTGTTATTTATCTTTTGTTTCACTTCCTCATTACACCATTTAGTTCTTTTCGTATTTGGTAGTACTGTCTTTTCTCCACATACTTCTTTTGCTATTTGTAATGTTATTGTCTTGAGTGTGTCTCGTTTATGTCCATATCGTTTATTCTGCTTTCTCTTTCCTCTAATTTCCTTTGCAATTTGGCTTGATATTGTTCTCATTGCATTTTCTTGTAACTTTCTTATTTTTATTGCTCTATAGCTCTTTTTATCTTCTATTTTTGGTTGTTTTATGTTTATCTCTGCTATCACTGGCTTCCTTCTGCTTCTTTGATAATCCTTACATGCTGTATTAGTTCCTCCATTTGTTTTGTGTATACTATACATATAGTCTATTAGACTTCTTGCGATTCTTTCAAACGCCTCAAATGGGTACTTTATTTCTTGTTCATAGAGAGTGTTTCCTACTTTAAGATTGTTTTCTATACTAAACCGTAGCATTTTATCTTTAGTACTATTCTTTCCTTTCTCTCCATATTTTCCAATGCTTCCCAGTCCGCTAGTTGTAGCGTTTCCAACTCTAGCATTCCAATTACCTATTAGTAAAATGTTTTCACTTGTTTCTCTGTATTTGTCCTATGTTTCTTGTAATTGATAGTAATATTTTCCCATTGTATTCTTATCTGTCCTTTGTACCGCTGCATATGTTTGGATTACGGTTATTTATGTTTCTATTTCTATTTCTATTGTGCTTATTCTTGAATTTACTGGGTTCCAATTTATTATTCTTTTATTTACTTCATTTGATACTATCACCCTCATTTTTTCTTTTGCTTTGGTCCTTACTATTTTTGCTGAGTAACAATGCGTGTACTCTTCTTTTTGTAATTTGTGCTCTATACCTTGTTTCTTTGTTTCACTTAGCCCAATGATTTGTATTTTCTATTCTTCAGCTTCTCTATTAATTCATCTTCTTTTCCATGTTGTTATTATTATGTGGTTTTTATTTGGTGTAGTTTTTTGCTTAATTTGTATATTATTTTTATATTATTGTTCTTTTGAACTATCTTCTTTCTCGTTTGCCTTTTCCATTGCATATTCCGTATTAGTGTTATCTAGTTTCATTGGTTGCTATTGTTTTGTGTTTAAAGCTGTTATTTCTTTATTTTGTTCTTTCCTTCTGCCTTTTACTGGAGTAAATAGTGTTTGCACCATTTTAGGCTTTGTTTGAGACGAGCTTTGAAATAGTTTTGCTTGTTTTTTTTTGTTTAAGTTCTCATCTGAGCCCTCTGTGCTGAGTTTTGATCTGTTTCTTTTGGACATTTCACCGTTGTTTTCTGTGTTTTGCTATTTCGTTTTTCTTTTATACTTCTTTTGTGGTTCTTCCTCTTCTTTATGTATTTATATTTCCTGATTTATTTCATAGTCCTCTTCGTTTTCCTATGGCATTTGGTTTAGTTTGTCCTCCTCTGTATTTTTGTTATACAATTTCTTAACTTAACTTAACCTTCACGCCATTCCCTTGCGGGGGTAGGCAAAACAATCCCTGCCTCTTACTTATTTTTCGTTCACAATCTTTCTCTATACTTTCCTTTCTTCGCATACCTCCCTAGTTTCGGCGAGATTCAAACATTGTCTCTCACATACCCTTTTATTTTTAAAACTCCATATCTCAGCCAAGTTTCACGCGGCCTACCAGGCCCAGCCTTTCCTCTAACCTTACCCACATACATTTGCTTCGTTAATCTTGCGTTGTTCATTCTCTCAATGTTACCAAACCAACGTAATGTACTACTTTTATATCTATTCATCATCGTCTCTTCCTCGCCACACTCCATCATTATGCATTCATTCTTTATCTTGTCCCTTCTCGTTTTACCACATGCGTTTCTCAGGAATCTTATACCCACGGCATTTAATTTTATTTCGTGCCTTTTTTTGACATACCCATGTCTCACTTCCATACAGTACTGACTGGACAAACACGCCATTATAGATTGCTCGTTTCGCAGCTAGACTCATGCTTTCGTTTCTCATTATCGTTCAGATACTTCCAATCACTTTCCTTGCAGCATTGACCCTTTGTCCAATCTCGCCCTCCATTGTACCATCTGCTGTAAACATTCTACCGTGATATACCAGCTCGTCCACTTGCTCCACAATTTCATCTTGCAGAGCAAATACTCTACTCTTCATTCCACCTTCCCAACTGAACACCACAATCTTAGTTTTGTTCACGATTACTTTTAGGTCTATGCTCTCACAGTTATCAAACTTCCTCAAAGCGGTTTCTAGCTCATCCGCACTGTCACTTAATAAAACTGTGTCATCTTCATACACCAAAAGTCGTACCTTTACGTCTCCAACCATTACACCATTTGTATCGGTACATGATTGTTTAACACATTTATCCATGTATACATTGAACAACTACGGTGACATCACACAGCCATGTCTCACTCCTTGCTCAATATTAAAGTATTCACTCACACCTCCTCTCACCCTAACACATGTTCGACTACCGTTGTATACTGCCCTTATTACATTTATTAGACCTTTATTTACGCCATATTCATTTAATATTTCTTACAGCTTCTCCCTATTCACTCTGTCGTATGCTTTCTCCAGATCTACAAACGCACAGTACATCTTCCTTTTTACTCTTAAACACTTTTCGATCACCTGCTGGAAAGCACCCATCTGATCCACACATCCTCTCCCTGGCATGAAGCCACCCTGCACATCCCAAATCTTAGTTTGTGTAGTTTCTCGTACTCTATCAATCAGTATTCTTTAAAATACTTTACCAGGCATGCTGAGCAAACTTATTCCTCTGTAGTTCTTACAATTACTCTTGTTCCCCTTACCCTTACACAGTGGTACAATAATCGCGCTCTTCCAATCCCTGGAAACTTTTCCACTCATAACGCATACATTGAATAATTCACACAATCTTCGTATAAGCTTTGCACCCCCATACTTTAGCATTTCACCAGTGATTTCATCCACGCCTGCTCCCTTGCCGTTTTTCAACATTCCTACCGTTTTATCTACCTCATTTATCCCAATATCCTTCTCAATTTCATTCATCATTCCTTCTACATTCTCCTTATTTAACCCTTCAGTCTTACTTTCCTCACTACTGCAGATTTCCGAAATATTCTCTCCAGCATTTCCTCACTTCACAATTGTCCCATACTATTTCGTTGCTCATGTTCATTACTCCTGCAGCGTTCTGTTTTGGGCCACGTTTTGTATTTTTGACCCGTTTCCAGAACAGTTTTTTATTTCCCTCAAAATCATTCTGAGTTTTCTCTCCTTCCACAGCCATCACTTCCTCTTCACTTATTCTAACTGCCTCCTTCGCTTCTTTGTTTTTTAATCTGCACACCTCACACAATCGCTTTTTCTCACTCTCATTTTTTGCAGCAATCATTGCCATGTACGCATCTTTTTTCTTACATACTGCCTTTTTATCGACTCATTCCACCAAGCACATTTTTTCTGTCTACCTACAGTCGCTCTTCCACATATCCGCACAGCACAATAGACAACACAGTCTTTCAAGCTTATCCATACACTTTCAACGTCGGTCTTTTATTTGTTCGTTCCACACTATTTCAGTCACATTCAATTCTTTACTCACAGCATCTGTGTATTTTATTCTCGCAATATTATCCATTAGTTTGTCTACCCTAATTCTGGACGTCCGCACTACGTTTGCTTTCCTTCTACAAACCCACTTTTCCCCTAAACACACTCGAGATATAACCAAAAAGTGGTCCTATCCGCCCATTACTTTTCTGTCTTTCACCAGGTTTCTAAGCCGTTCATCATACACTATCAAGCCTATCACACTTTTGGATTCACCTTTTTTCCATGTATACATATGCACATTTTTATGTTTAAAGCACGTATTGGATACAAACAAGCTTCACTCCACACAGATGTTCACCAGGCGTTCACCATTCTCATTGACTCTTTGGTCTCCGAACTTTCCTAGAACGCGTTCGGTATGTTCTCTCTGTACACCCACCGGTCCGTTCATATCCCCCACTATAATCACTCTTTTGTTTGGCTTACATACGTTCAACACGTGCTCTACTTCATTCCAGAAGCTTTCTCGCTCCTGGTCTCTTTCTCCATTCACCGGTGCATAGCATGCAATAAGAAAAATTCTTCAAAACTCCACTTTCATTCTAACCCATATTACCCGAGGAGATACCAATTCGTACTGTTTAACGCATCTTTTCGCTCTTTCACTTACGATCACCCCAACTCCTTTTGAGCCATGCACTTCAGTCTCAACTCCTGACAATAGTGCTATGCTGCCATCCTCAATCTCCACAGCATCCTTTATTTTGCACTTTTTCCCCGGCACACACAGAATATTAAGGTCTCTTTTGTACATTACATTCGCAATTTCAAATTCTTTACCATGCATACCTCTAACATTCCACGTACCGATTCGCCATTCATTCCTTGCACAGCCGTCAGCAACGGGGCCTGTCTGTTTCGACCTTGACCGCCCCTTGTAGCCAGGTCGATCCGAGGCAATTGTATTGTTCTCTTGAGTAATACCATAGCGAGCAGACCGGTTACTGGCCAAGTCGTGCCTCGGACGATGTAGCATTCCCTACTAACGGTATCGTTCTACTACTGGACAGTTATTTGTGTACTGCCTCAACATGTAAGGAAGGAGGAAGTAGAAGTATAGACAGGGTCAAGAAAGATATAAATAATTGATGGTATACTTACTGTATGAATGTCTCAATGTACATATATACATATACGTACCCTTTAATCACAACATGTTTCAACCAGATTGCTCCCTACACGATTCCTGGCTCTCTGTTATTTATTTGCGAACAAATGCTTCAATTATTTTTAATTTAGCTTTCTGAGTTATAGTTACTTCTTTGTTATGTAATTTAATATTTATCAAATCTGTTTTATTATTGTCGCGAACTGTGACAGTTTACGTTTCCATCCTCTAAGCTTCTTTTATTCAATTTCAGGGTAACAATAAATAACGATAATGGCACTGTTAGCTCTCCCGACATTAATTGTTTACTTTTAGGGTTAAACAATTACAATTAAGAACAAACATAGTAACGAAGGCAAAAGTTTGCTTAGATTTTGAATTTGCAGTTAAGGAATAATATACTATAAGACAAGATGCAACACAATGTTATAATTAAACTTAAAATCACATATAGTACCAAAATAACAGTTGGATCAACCTTAAAATTTGAAAACAAAGAAAAAAAATGTTCAAAAACATACCACTCACTACGGATCTGCCCTGCACGTCCTTTGTAATTTTTATATTTGTGTCAGTACGACTTTATGAGTTTCAACAATCATCCCGCATGAGTACTTTAGAGGAACCATTTTTTGGTGCAAGTTCGATGCCATAGCAATCCTAAATATTATTTACTCGCCTTTTTTCTTTAAAGAGGCATTTTACGCGTTACAAACTTCTACTGTTTAGATTATAATTATTTGTTATTAGTAATACTCAAACCGTTAAAAATCTGTTCGGTAATTTGCTACTTGTATTAAGAATTAGATAACGCGACTTGCTGTTATTTATTCTCGAAAAGTTATTTTTTATTTATCTATTTATTAGCTTTTTTTGTACTTTGGATTACGGATTCGATCTAGTTATTAAAATTAGTTAAAACAGTTCCTATGACAATGCTTACGTTTGGATGTGTTATGGAAAGGGGTTCATTACAAGGATGAATCACATCTGGTATTTTTCCGACAAATATGTATTTATAATTGCTTCCTTTACCCCGCGCTACTGGCATAAAATAGGTTATTTTTTATTAGTTCTCTATAATTCATTGTTATTGCAAGGATTTTTACCTGTTTGAGTTCTATCCTTAGACAAAAGGATGGTATTTACGTAAAGTTTACTTTACAATTTTACAAGTTTTAACAATCACATCTGGTATGGATTTAAAAGAGCCGCATTTTTCGTAGAAATTAATACTATAGCAACCCTAAACGTTATTTTCGCGCCTATTTCAACTAAAGAGTCATTTACACGTTACAAAGCTACTGATTAGATTATTCTTTTTGTTTGTTATTAATATTCAAACCGCTGTGTATAAAATCTGTTCAAAAAACTTACCCTTACTTTATTGATTTAGAGGTTGTCATTTAAACATGTATTTATTTCACTAACTGAAAGATAGAAGCGGAGCAACCTTAAAACTCGTCCTACCACTTTGACGACCCGAACACGTATTGGTATTATTTTGTTTTCAATTATTAATTTATCATACTTAATATAGGCCACTTTGCCTTCTTTTTTAGCAACTATTAGTTTTGGTTTCATGAGTTTCCTTTCTTCTAAAATCTCTTTGGGAACGTCTTTTTCTATGTATATATTTGTATTTTTCAACCTTTTCCTGTTAGTTATTATGTTTAATTTGCTTCTGTATGTAGTGAAACCCACCATTATTTGTCCTTTTTTAGTTCTTTTATTTAATTTTTTAATAAAATCGATATCTTCTTTTCTTATGTTCAGCTCCATTTTATCATTTGGAATGGATGGTTTGTCTGAGGTTGCGTTTATGTATTCTTGTATTCCACCTAGTTTTGTTTCTATTTTTTCGTTTATTGCTTTTGTTTCTTCTTTAAATATTTTTCTTATCTCCTCTACATCAATATCCTTCATTTTTTAAATTGTTTTACTTTTATAATATATCTGTATCATTTTTGGCCGTTTGTATAAATAACGTTCTTATGTAATCTGTGTTTTCCTGCATGAAAAGTGTTCCTGTATAGTTTTTGATTTCTGCAGTATGTAAATATTCCTTTATTTTATAACCTTTTTAAATTTATTTTTCCTGTTCCCCTGTTTTCTTTGTTATTATACCTATTCAGATGTCCTGTGATATTATATCTTACTTATCTTACTTATCATTGGTTTTATATTTTATTCGTGCTTTTAACACCCATAATTTAACACTTTTACTCTCAGTTTTTAGACTCTCCCAACACCATAAACATTCCATAAAAAAAATTCAAATTATGTATTTTTAAGCTTAAACATATACTAGCAGAAAACCATAAAATTTACTTATTTTAGCCGCATGTCATATTTGTTTTAATAAAAAAAACTTTTTGAGAATTTTTAAAATTTAAATTTTCTCTGGAGTGTCCATTACTGGAACAGTTGCCCTGCTTGTTACGGTATAAACTGTCAATAAAACGAGATAACAGATAAACTTGGATTTTGCTTGACTGGCGAGCGACTGGGATGGATTCGGTGTACTAAATTTTGCGCGCAATGGGATAGTTTACCAGATATAAGTCCAAACAGGGATTGAAACGACATAAAACCGGAAAAGGGCACCATAGTATTTGAGATGTCATGATAGGGAATGAAATGCCTAATTACGTCAACTCACAACTTGCTCAAAATACTCAAATAACTCGCTTACCTAAACGTAATCTTCGCAGGCGGCCTGGCACCAGCAGATCTCGCCAACCTGAAAGGCTTCAATAATATTTGCACGTTTAACTAAAATAATCGCAGAAAATCAGTTTTCTAGCCTTTAATTCGTTGTATATAAAGACAAATTCTTTGTTTAAAACCAAACCTTACCAAACGAGACGGTGTCGAACTGGCAGCTACATTTAACTTTTGCAAAAGGTGTACCATACAACGTCATAATTTTAATGCGTTCTTTAATTTAATTTTATATGATGCAATCTCATCTCTAACGAAATTCATTCAATTTAAAATAACGAAACCATTTATTTACAGAAAACTACTCTTATTTACAAAGAAACTAATGAATGCTCCCTCTCAAATTAGTAAGAGGATTTCCCTAAATATTGATATCAAAAATGTAAATCACATTTTCCTTTTAAACTTTCATTCTACTTTGATCAACAACAAAAGCTTCATTTTCGTTTTAGAGAATCACAAAAAAATTCATAAACCTTTTAAATACGTACAAGACAAAAGAAAACGTTACAATACAAAAGCTTCTCCAAACACGGATGCGTTATTAGATTCACTAACGAGAGTTATAATGCTTTTTTTAAGTGTACGGGACTAACGAATAATTTATAATTTCGAAAATTATCAGCAAATCTTTGATAAAATCATGGACACATGACAAGCTTTTGGGGATAAATCGTGCAGTCTTACATTGTCACAACCTTTATAGGTTTCGCAACATACAATTATTGTACCATATGAATAAAGTCTCTCTAAGCACAGGACAACGAAAACATTACGGATTGACATATACCAAATTTTTTAACATATGCACATTTTGAAATATATACTCATATGATATTAAGTTTTAAAAGTTATATTCATCAATAAAGCTATTAAGTGAAAACAAGGTCAATCTTAGAAATTCTCTTACAAAAGACCAACAAATTGCGGAATATTTCAAATAAAATAACGAATTTATCTAGACTTTTAGCTACAAATATAAACGGTATATTTTAGCACTAAGATAGGTATATCTTATACGGACGTCACATTAATTCTCAAAAGCTTAAAGCATATCTAGGTGTATAAAAGAAAGTCATAAATTACGACATATCATTTTTTCATAGTAGTAAAATTTCATGAAAAGCTTCGTGTCTCAAAAAGGTATCATGCTTTACTTCTATATAAATCAATCGTACTCTTTTTATGTCAAAATACTTTTGGATTTTCCGTAATACTAAAGAATTGATGGAAGTAAGAATTCTGAAATATTAATATTCAGTTTCTATTGTTAGAAAATGGTTTAAAAAACCCATTAGATAAAAGAAAATGTTTTAGTATATAAAGTAACAATACGTTAAATCAAATATTTCAATGTTCAGTCATCCATATTAGATATTTACCAATTTTTACTTATTTGGCTAAAATTTAACGGCGATGTGTTGGTTGTTGTGTGAGAAAAATATTGATGTGTTAAATACCCCATTATTAGATAATTTTACATACCTACGCATTTTTTCGTTTTACAGTGTGCGTAGCGTTTTTATACTGTATATGCCTAAAAGCTAAAAATATTTACAATTCTTTTTGATTCGAAAGAAAACAATCATAAAAGAGCGGCATGTTTAATCAAATAACCGTTTTTCCCTTTCAGGGGAAAGCGGAAAATCTCAAGATTAATTTAATTCCTTGAGATTGTGATATACTGTGTGTATCTGCCAAATGGAATAAATTCGAAAAAACGCTCGGACTCGTCGATTGGTGTTTTTAGTGCATTCTTTTCAACAAGAACTTTTTATACAGGATGTGTATGTAATAGTGGCCAACTTTCTTATTTTAAATGCAACACCCGGTATATTATTCAATTTTTGGATTCTTCAGAAAATTCTAGATGTTCCATGTACCGGGTGGCCAACTAAGAACGGCCGTCGGCCATATCTCAGGAATGGATTATAGCAAAAGTTCGGGAAAAAATTTTTTATAACAAAAGTGGCCTCGAGAAACGCCTGGAAATTATTTTCAGAATTGTATGTCCACCTCTAGAGGGCGTATTTGACAGTTAAAATTTTTCAAAATTTACTCAATTAAGGTGCATATTAAATATTATAATCAAATTCCTCGACAAATTCTGCATATTTATTGTTTGACAAGTTTTAGTCTATCTCTTCAAATAAAGGGAGGGGGAGAGTGGCAACCTTGTTACGAAAAAACGCCTTTAATTCAGGTTCTGCTTGACCGATTTAAGTAAACTTGATGTTGTTTGAAAGAGCTTTTGTTAAACAATAGAAAATTTGTAAATTTGAAGGAATCTGATTAATAACATAAATGCTAGAGGGCGCTGTTTAATATTTTTTTAATAGTGTGTTTTCTCTTGATAATTTTAAATGGAAGCATAAAAATTCAAGTAGGTCTTTAAAAAGTAGAATAAATTAGTAATAAAACAGTGAAAACTGCCAGTGGATAACTTTTTCCTGTCCTGAGATATCGTAAGAAACAGGTAAATGGCGGGAATTGTTTTTCCAACGTCTAGTAGGCTAATTCGCATTAACGGAAATTGTTAAATTTAGCCTGGATGAAAAGATCTTACATTGGTCTGCAGTAATTTAAACTGTTATACTAATGTTATGGTTGCCTAAATGTAATGCTGTCGCTACTAACAATGAGAACAAATTATAAAATAATAATGTGATAAATCTAACAATTAAAACCTTAAATAAATAACTACGTAGTTAGTGTCGCCCTAGATGTTCGAAATGTCGTCCATCATTTTCAATGCATGAAATCAATCGCTGACGGGAGGAGAGAACAGCAGGTTCAATTTCTGCCCTTGAAATACTTCGTATTGTCTGTCGTATTCTTTCAATCATGTCAGCTCTTGTTGTGGGTCTATAGGCATAAACGAGATCTTTTATTCGCCCCCACAAATAAAAATATAAACAAGTTAGGTCTGGAGACCTTGGTGGCCAAATAAATAAACTTCCACGTCCTACACATCTTTCAGGGTATGATTGATCTAAGAAATTCCGAACATCTCTATAATAATGTGCCGGGCACCCATCATGTTGCAAGAACATGTCACGACGAATGGCCAAGGGTACGTCTTCTAAAAGAAGTGGCAATTCGTTGCTTAAAAAATCTAAATATCCTTCTCCATTAACAGTCTCATTAAAAAAAGGCCCAATTATTTCTCCACCTAGAATCCCGCACCACACATTTACAGACCAACGACCCTGATGTTGGACCTCCTGCATCCAGTGGGGATTCGTTTCAGACCAGTAGTGCATATTATGTCGATTTACACAACCATCACTATGAAAAGTAGCCTCATCTGTCCACATAATTTGTCAAAGTATTTCAGGACGGTCGTGTATCATATTTGTGAGCCACTTGCAAAAATCCAACCTGGTATCAAAATCTTGAGCATTCAAACTATGGTGTATGACCATGTGGTATGGGTACAATCTAAAATAGTATATATTATAAAGTAATCAGATCAATAAGACAAATTGAAGTACTTCGTTGTTAGTAAACGATAAAGGACATTAAATGCATTAACTTTCGTAATGTTATTACGAATTTTTTTCGCCCGGCCCCTCATTACTTTTTATTATTGGTATCTTTTTAGTTTACTTTGCGTCACTTAATTATCATGTTGTTAGTTAAAATCTATTCACATAGCTTAAGATAATTTCATTAAATAATTTGGTGTTTTATTGAAACTGGACATAAAATGGCGGCAAATACATTAGTCATGTTGTCACAAGTTACCTTTGATGTAATGACATTTTCGGCATGATAAAAATGAGAAACATATAACGACAAACGAAAAAAATTAAACTATTTTTATCATTATAATACCGAATAAAACATGCATTAATAAATAAGTAGTCACATGTGTTCTCTTAAAATATTTTGGACGGTGGTTCGACATATACCCAAGTCTCTAGCTGTAGCTCTGGTGCTTGAATGAGGGTTAACATTTACATAAGCTAAAACATCAATAACATTTTCCTCTGTTCTACCTCTGCGTTGTCTTCGGTACACAGGAAGATTCACATTTCCAGTAGTACGCACACGGTGTGTGAGTCGGAGAAAAACTCTTCTGCTGTGATGTCGCCTGTTTGGGTACTGCAGTGCATACACTCGAGCAGCAACGATTGCATTTCTCATACATTCAAAATAAACTGCTAACATATCAAATGCTTCTTCATTTGTAAGAATCATTTTGGTAGAAAAGATAAAGAAAGTCTATTAAATGCAACACGATGAATCATTTTTGACGTATGCGTGAAAATCATAGATAGCTTGCTTGTTTTCAACAGGGAATTTATTTTATATCTTACATGGCCCTCTTTACTAATTTTGTTGTCATCAGTAAATCGTAATTCATATTTTAAACTGTATTTGTTGTTGCTGGGCAAATATCGGTTTTTATTGATATTTTATGCTTTTGATTTACTAACACATCGCTTGAAAACAAATATAACATTCTTATATAATTAAAAAAAGATTGATCACATTATTATTTTATAATTTGTTCTCATTGTTAGTAGCGACAGCATTACATTTAGGTAATCTAGCGGCAATCATAACATTAGTATGATAACATTTTAAATTACTGCAGACCAATGTAAGATCTTTTCATCCAGGCTAAATTTAATAATTTCCGTTAACGGGAACTAGCCTACTAGACGTTGGAAGAACAATTCCCGCCATTTACCTGTTTTTACGATATCTCAGGATAGGAAAAAGATATTGACCTTCAGTTTTCACTGTTTTATTACTAATTTATTCTACTTTTTAAAGACCTACTTAAATTTTTATGCTTCCATTTAAAATTGTAAAGAGAAAACACAATATTAGAAAAATATTAAACAGCGCCCTCTAGCATTTATGTTATTAATCAGATTGCTTCAAATTAAAAAATTTTCTATTGTTTAACAAAAGCTCTTTCACACAACATCAAGCAAGTTTATTAAAATCGGTCAAGCAGAACCTGAGTTAAAGGCATTTTTTCGTAACAAGGTTCCCACTCTCCCCCATCCCTTAATTGAAGAGATAGACCAAAACTTGTCAAATAAAAAATATGCAGAATTTGTCGAGAAATCTGATTATAATATTTAATATTCCCGTTAAGTGAGTAAATTTTAAAAAATTTTGCCTTTTGAAACTTTAACTGTCAAATACACCCTCTAGCGGTGGACCTACAATTCTGAAAATAATTTCCAGACCAGGCCACTTTTGTTATAAAATTTTTTCCCGAACCTGTGCTATAATCCATTCTTGATATATGGCCGACGGCCGTTCTTAGTTGGCCACCCGGTACAACTTCCTATACCTATCTTCTACGGGTTCGGAAATAGTAAGTGTTTTCAGATTTATTGCGAAAATTAACATTAACAAAAGAAAATTATTTGATTACAGAAATTCGATACTACACAATAAGTACCTAATAATGTTTATTTCTTGATAATGAAGAAAACGAAAAAAAAACTTAATGTCACTGTAGGAGATGTCTTGCCAACATCTTAACCGTAAATAGAAATTTTTTCTAAGGTTCCGCAACATACCAGACGTGACCGATCTAATCGCAAGCGTCATTCGTCTTCTTAAGTCAGCTAAGTCGAGGGGGGTTTAAGTTTGTATACAACGCCTTTAACATATCCCCATAAGAACAAGTCTAATGACGTCAGGTCAGGGGTTCGAGATGATCATTCCATCGATCCTCGCCTTCCTATCCACCCATTTGGAAATACTCGATTGAGTTACTGCCGGACATTGATTTGGTAATGGGGCGGTGCTCCATCTTGCTGAAACCATATCATATTCGCTAGAACGTGTGGGTTTACTGGATCCGGACGTAAGTTTATCAAAGTTGGCACATTATTTGGGAGCAGTAATAAATAATTATCGACATCCAATTTACCATCAATGAAAAAGGGACCTGTGATAAGACTTCCAACAACTCCTGCCGAAACATTAACCTTTTCAGGGTATCTTCTTCTCTCATTCAGCGAGGATTTTCCCTACACCAATAGCGGCAATTTTGTCGATTAGCATGACCGTAAAGCGTAAAGTTGCACTCATTAGAAAACAAAACATGTTCTAATTGGATCACATTATTATTTAACATTGCCATCATTCGTTAACAAAAACACGCTCTGTTATCAAAATCATCTTCCATGAACTCCTGAGTTGGTATCATTTTATAGGAATGCATTTTATTTTCTTTTAATGTTGTAAACGATGAATGGCTAACATCGTACGTTAGGGTTGCTTTTCGACTAAAAGTATGTGATTTTACCTTAAACTCAAGCGTAATATCCAATTTGGTACCATCAGCAGCTGCTTTTTAATCTGCCTTACATGTTTAACCTCGCGAAACTGCTTTTCTACTTTACAAATTGTCCCTTGAGACATAGGTGGCAATTTGGAAATTTTTCGTGAAATAAGTGAGCAACTTCCATTTGTATCCGTGTGTTATCTCCATAACCAATCATCTGTAGAATTGTTATTTTATGCATTTCTGTTAAATGAACCATTTTTTTTTATATTCACTTAATTATATTCAAACGACTATAACACTGACAACTAGTGTCATGCTGACAGACAAAAATTTGTTAAAGTCAGACGTTTTAAACAAAAGTAAACAAAACTATTTGTAGCTTTTTATTTCAAATCAGTAGAAAGGAAAGCTGAAATAGGTTTTGCTTACTTTCGCATTATCCAGACCTAAATGGAAATAAGTATTGAGTGAGTTGTAGCGAATTTCTGTAATCAAGTAATTTTCTTTTGTTAATGTTATTTTTTGCAATAAATCTGAAAACAGTTGAAGACACTTAATATTTCCGAAACAGTTGAAGATAGGTATAGGACATTGTACATGGAATATGTCTAAAATTTTGTGAACAATCCAAAAATTGCATAATATACAGTGTGTTGCATTTAAAATAAGAAAGCTGTTAAAGGCCACTGTTACATGACACACCCTGTATAAAAAGCTTTTGATAAAAAAATGCGCAACTAAAAATACCAATCGACGTGCCCGAACGTTTTTCGAATTTATTAATTATCGAATTTATTCCATTTGGCTGATACACACTGTGTACTGAAGTGATACAATTTTTTGAGTTGCACTTTTTAGTTTTATTATGAATTGGGATGTGGAAGAAGCGGTTGGGAACTATATTTTACAACTCCCTACGTGAATGTGTTGTGACATACCCTTTCGAACTCCCATGACGAGGTATGAATTTCATTCATTCATTCTTGAAGTGTGGCGAGCGTTTTGTTTGTGTTGTAATCTTTGTTGATTGGGAACTTTCGTAGTTATAATATTAGGGTTTTGTATTGTTTTGGTTCGCTTCACACCACATTATCGTATGTTTGAATTTAATTGGTTTTACTAGAGCTTTGATTGAGTTTTCGGCCGTTATAGTTATGTAGTATTGCACATGAACGCACTTAGATATTTTGATTTAGGTTAGAATGAAATGAGTGTTCTTTTTGGGTAGATTTACATCAGGTTAGATTAAGTTAATTTTAAGGTATTATTATTACGATAATGATGATATTTGACCGATGTTTGACCTTTATGTTACAGGACATTTTTACTTTTATTTTTTGGATGAATGTGTTCGTTTTATTTTTATTTTTTCGTATGAAGGATATCCTAACCAGGAATCGGGTACTGGGTTGGAGGGAGTCACGTGGGGTACAGGTACCAGACCTCCCAGCGTCCATGGGCATTGTTCCGCGCGTTAAGTAAATGTGGCGTAGGTGGTGTTTAAATCTACTGGTGATTTATGTAAATTTTGAAAGAGCCTAAAGCTCACATAAAGAAACCTGACCAAAATAATAAATGTTGTGTTAATGCATTCAATTTAAGTAAGTGATTGTTTATCAATTGTGTGTGCTGAAATCAATCATTTCCAGAAGGATCAGTAATAAATACAGTGTATAAAATAGTTATAAATTTAGTTAAAGAAATGGTTAAGTAATGTATTTCACAATTAAATTGAAATAACTGGCATTTTTGAAAAGTTGTTTAAATTGTGTTTATAAAAGCTAATAAATAATAAGATAAATAAATGTAAATTGATGATGTATTGATTAAGTATTGCAATTTAAAATAGTGAAACTGAAATTTACTTAATTTTTGCCTTACATCTGTAAGCGAACACAAAACACTTATACATCATAAATAAATCGTATATGCATTTATGCGTGAACAATTTCTCATTATACTTATTTATTGACTCTTGCAAGATCAAACTATTGCATCTCAAATCTAAATTAGTCAAAGCCTCAACTTTAATCAACGCAAAACGTTCTAGTAACCTAAATTTTAAAATCTACTTTCAACAAATTTTTAAAGCGTAAATTCGAAAAATTACACAAGTTTACCACAAAATAAATGATAGAGTAAACGCTACTGTAACTAGATACTTTAACTGAAAGACGTCCTTTCAAAGCCACATACACAAGCGCTGGAAATCTGTTTTCAAAACATATATATTCACCAAAAAAAAAAAGGATAAACACAGTTTCATTAATTTACCTTAAGTTCGCAGTTTTAACAAATTTTCAAAAGGTCTTTTATTCTCAAGTCACAGCCGTAGGGCACCGGAATGGAACTAACCCTGTTGAAAGGGTTCTTTTTATGAATCGGAAACAATAGACAATCGGAATCTGAATTATTTGTTTATAAACAAACACCCGCAGTGGACAAACTCAATTCAGTGCAAGATCTGCCACAAACAAAATACCAAACAATAGCACATTTGTCAATCCGCTTAAAGCGTAAAACTAATCGAATAAATAGGAAAGCACTAAAAATCAACACAATCAAAACGAGAATTTTACTAATAATCGACGAAACACCAACACAAAATCTCCACAGAGTGATTGAATTTTATCTACAATCCACAACTATATATCTTCAAACAACTACCGGTACTTCGTGGATATAATAGGCGCACTGTCTACATCACCAGCCCGAAGCTCTCTTAACCAACCCTGTCAACTATCTTTTACTGACTAACGAAAATAATTAAAACAAACCCCCCAGGATCACGTTATCGTCACCGGTCCTATTAAAAAAATGTTTCACACTAAAATGCAAACGGGACATTTCTCACGAGAAAACATACTGTAACCACACGTGTGTCAAACAACTCTGATAACAAACATTCTTTTCCTCAATAATAACCCAGAATGGTGTTATTGACCTTTACCTTAACAATACTACTTAAAAATGATTTGGTTAGCTACGAAGTACGCAGAACCACTTAACGTGTTGCGCGACTTATAACATCAGCAATATAACAAAATAAATCCAAAACGAAAACACGTAATATTACGTTTCTTAAATTGTTCACAACAATAATAAAATTTCATTCTCAGGACAATCCAAAGCGAAATTACGACAACAATATAAAATAATATTCACGAAAAGCTGACATTCCAAACTCTACTTATGATACCTAAATGTATTAAAATAAAAACAATCCTAATCCAAATTGACCCCGAAAACTACGCTGTTGTTTCCATTTTATGATTTAAAATATATACCCGCCCCCTGCTGTTAATTTTTTTTTAAATTGATAAATCTCGATTATTGTTAGTTTTTATTTATCGGACGCCATAACACTTTTTGAAGTACACCGAAAAGTATGCTAATTAACCAGCCTGACGATATTAGATTATTATAATGTTATTACTCACCAAAAAAGATCAATCCTGCAATATCATCTTACCTAGGGTGTAGTTTGTGACAATCTAAAAAATTATTGCATACTGGTACATAGTTTTTGATTATTAATTCTTCAAGTTTGACGTTTCTTAAATTGACGTGGAAAATGGTGTTTTCTCAAACATCTTTCGCTATTTTAATTCGCTAAATTCAATAAAAATTATGAAATTGCGTTTACTTAAACATAAATAAATGTTGATTTACTTGAATTTGTTTGATAAAAATCGACCCCATATTTTTTTTACAAAAGTTTAAAGTGAGGTGACTAAACTCTTTTCTCCGGTAGTAGGGAGGTGTGAAAATGTATTTCAGGATAAGCGCACTCAACATGGGTGGGGATATCTTAAAGAAGAGTCGAAAATGGAGTGATGAATTAGTGTAGTTAAGAATGGAGAGTCTAAGGGATAGTCAGTTTCTTAGATTATGATCTCCTGATTAAATCCATTTAAATTAAATTAATTCAATCTTAAATTATATTTGGTTCCAGATATTTCTGAATGATCAGGTTACATGTCTACGTATGAAGACTATGCAGGTATGACTAATAAATTATTAAATTAAATAATAGAAAGGGTTTTAAAGTTTTTAGAACATCCATCAAAAATGTAAGTCACAGTGAAACAGTTCGTACTTGATTAACACATTATTTGTTGTTATGAAAATAACAACAAAGATCCAGTACCGAAAGGGCAAGCCAAAGAAGGTGGCAACCACGTTTTTCTGAAATTACCAAAACCTCTGCCTGACTGCAGGTTTAGTTGCAAAGGGTACCTATGTCAGGTTTTCAAAACTCGGAGAAGTTTAGAAAAATTCAGAAGACATAAATTTGAAGACGTTCCATTGAGTGAAGGCTAAAGGTTTTCATGCATGTAAATACGTAATATGTTTCCAATCCTATTTACAATTAAAAGTTCGACCAGAAAACCGGAGGTTGATATATACTTCAATAAAATCAGCCAACCTTGAAGAACAGTCAGCATCGATCTGATCCGACTATTACGGTGTTCACCAAAAAGGAATATGATCCTCACAAGGTAAGTTAACATAACGGATAGAAATCAAAGCATTAAAAAAAGCCACAGAACCGCCATTAAAAAATCACCAAGAACAATCATGTCCGTCAACGAGCCTCAATCCACGTCATTACTTCTAGGCAAAAATCCGAACACAAGTTTACTTCACTCTACGCATCGCAAGCAAATCCAGTTGAACGCAACAACAATGCCGTAGGAGTAACAGCAGGAAATTAACGCGCCTGGAACAAACACGTGGTTAAAACAAAATACATTATAAACGCAATACAACACCAGTCACCTGTAATTTCACCTGCGTTAATCAATTAGGGCTGAGAAATAGTTCTCTTGAAAGTCTGGATTAAAACATCTAACCACAGGAGAACTGATTCTCTAGAACTTCTAGAACACTCCTCACATTTCGGAAAAATAAAAATCCTGCCCGGTAGAAAAAAAAAGCGCGTACTCGTATACCACAAACTACGAAACATTATTATCAACACAGAAGATCTAACAAACCACAACTAGAAATCGTTGTATGTAAAAAAGAATACTCGTTGTTGGGCTTGCTGCTTAATTCATACCAAAGTATTCAGAACTGGACCTAGTATGAATTTTATTTATCCAATAATAGTAGAGATACAAAACACCAACTGTGAAAAATCACGGGTTGTGTCCATGTAAAAAATTTCCTGATCAGACACCAAAGTAATCTGCAAAATTAAGAAAATTCCATCATCACAGTGTGTTTATTGATCCAAAAAAGAGAAAGCAATTTTATTTTATAATTTATTTAAATTATTATGATAAATTATAAACGATTACGAAGATGGACGTGGTTGGCACTTCCAAATACAGATAATTTCTGTCTTTCAGTCCTCACTCGCACTAAACTCTCAAACTTCTCATTCCGTTTTATAATATGTAAGTTAGAATGTTAGGGTTTCTTTAGTTGTGTTTTTATCTAGACCTTAAAGTGAATGCTTCATGAGTTATCTGTATGTACGTTTGTCCGCCCGTCTGTCCGCCCGTCCGTCCGTCTGTGCGTCCGCCCGTCTCGCTGTCTAGCTGTCAGTAAGTGCGCCTGTCTTGACTATCTGTCTGCCTTTATGTATCCCGGGCGCGCGCGCGTGTGTGTATGTGTGTGTGTGTGTGTGTGTGTGTGTGTGTGTGTGTGTGTGTGTGTGTGTGTGTCTGTATTTGTATGTATGTGTGTGTTTGTGTGTGTGTATGTGTGTGTGCGTGCGTGCGTGCGTGTCTGTGTGTGTGTGTGCGTGCGTGCGTGTTCGTGTGTGCATATGTGCGTGTTTGTGTGTGTGTGAGTGTGTCCGTCCGTCTGTGCGTCCGCCCGTCTCTCTGTCTATCTGTCAGTAAGTGCGCCTGTCTTGACTATCTGTCTGCCTTTATGTATCCCGGGCGCGCGCGCGTGTGTGTGTGTGTGTGTTTGTCTGTGTATGTATGTATGTGTGTGTGTGTGTGTGTATATGTGTGTGTGTGTGTGTGTGTGTGTGTGTGTGTATGTGTGTATGTGTGTGTGCGTGCGTGCGTGCGTGTCTGTGCGTGTGCGTGCGTGTGCGTGTGTGCATGTGTGCGTGTTTGTGTGTGTGTGAGTGTGTCCGTCCGTCTGTGCGTCCGCCCGTCTCTCTGTCTATCTGTCAGTAAGTGCGCCTGTCTTGACTATCTGTCTGCCTTTACGCCTGTCGGGCGCGCGCGCGCGTGTGTGTATGTGTGTGTGTGTGTGTGTGTGTGTGTGTGTGTGTGTGTGTGTGTGTGTGTGTGTGTGTGTGTGCGTGCGTGCGTGCGTGTCTGTGTGTGTGCGTGCGTGCGTGCGTGTGCGTGCGTGCGTGTGAGTGTGTGCGTGTGTGTGTGAGTGCGTGAGTGCGTGAGTGTGTAAGTGTGTGAGTGTGTGAGTGTGTGAGTGTGTGTGTGTGTGAGTGTGTGTGTGTGGTGTGTGGTGTGGTGTGTGTGAGTGTGTGAGTGTGTGGTGTGTGAGTGTGTGAGTGCCTGAGTGTGTGAGTGTGGTGGTGTGAGCGTGTGAGCGTGTGAGCGTGTGAGCGTGTGAGTGTGTGTGTGTGTGTGTGTGTGTGTGTGTGTGAGTGTGTGAGTGTGTGAGTGTGGGTGTGTGAGTGTGAGTGTGTGAGGTGTGTGAGTGTGTGAGTGTGTGAGTGTGTGAGTGTGTGATGTGTGAGTGTGTGAGTGTGTGAGTGTGTGAGTGTGTGGTGTGGTGTGTGAGTGTGTGTGTGTGTGTGTGAGTGTGTGAGTGTATGAGTGTGTGAGTGTGTGAGTTAGTGAGTGTGTGAGTGTGTGAGTGTGTGAGTGTGTGAGGTGTGAGTGTGTGAGTGTGTGAGTGTGTGAGTGTGTGAGTGTGTGGAGTGTGTGAGTGTGTGAGTGTGTGTGTGAGTGTGTGAGTGTGTGAGTGTGTGAGTGTGTGAGTGTGTGAGTGTGTGAGTGTGTGAGTGTGTGAGTGTGTGAGTATGTGAGTATGTGAGTATCTGAGTGTGTGAGTGTGAGTGTGTGTGTGTGTATGCGTGTGTATGTGTGTCTGTGTGTGTATGTGTGTGCTGTGCGTGTTTGTGTGTGTGTGTGTGAGTGTGTGTGAGTGTGTGAGTATGTGAGTTTGTAGTGTGAGTGTGTGAGTGTGTGAGTGTGTGAGTGTGTGAGTGTGTGAGTGTGTGAGTGTGTGAGTGTGTGAGTGTGTGAGTGTGTGAGTGTGTGAGTGTGTGAGTATCTGAGTGTGTGAGTGTGTGAGTGGTGTGTGTGTGTGTGTGTGTGTCTGTGTGTGTCTGTGTGTGTCTGTGTGTGTATGTGTGTGTGTGTGTGTGTGTGTGTGTGTGTGTGTGTGTGTGTGTGTGTGTGTGTGTTGTGTATGTATGTATGTATGTGTGTGTGTGTGTGTGTGTGTCTTTGTGTGTATGTATGTATGTGTGTGTGTGTGTGTGTGTGTGTGTGTGTGTGTGTGTGTGTGTGTGTGTGTGTGTGTGTGTGTGTGTGTGTGTGTGAGTGCGTGTGTATATGCGTGCGCGCGCATGTGTGCGTTTTTGCTTGTGTGCGTGCTTGTTTACGTGCGTGCGTTTTATGTCTTGCAGAGTTTTGAAAATTGTCCAAATATTTGTGAATATATCTAGTGTGGAACAACGCGCGATCTTCCAACCTCCAAAATGGAAATTAAGAGAAAAGAAATAATGTTAAAAAGAAGTTTGTAAAATAATTATGCAACCTCTTTTATAATAAGTTCATTACGAAAATAGCCAACATTGTAAAAACAAAAATAATAATCTATTTCAAACAACTGTTTAAAACCTCATGTCAGATAGAGGTTGATAGACGTCTAGATACTAACTTAAAAAAAATTTCAAAGCCGTCCGCTTCAATAAAAGTATCGACAATACAGTTTAAGCATTTTCAACGATATTTGTTTAATTTTTACACTTATTTCTTTTTATATTAAGAAAGTTTACAACGAAAAGTTATGTAAAACTAAATTTTATTTAAAAAATATGTTTGCACACTTTTTTATAAAGTTAGTGATTATTGATCAAACACTTAAATTCTATCTTAGGAATTTTTTTGCCCCTAAATTACGTGTCGAATCAAAAAATTGCATAGAACATAATTAATCTTTATGGTTAAGGTCCATATATTGGTATCTTTATATCTTTAAAATACACAACTATTTCAGAAATAATTCATAAAAATAAAACACAGTTCCTAAAAACCCCCCTAATAACCGCTGAATTTCTCCCAAAATCTAATCAGCACCAGGAGAAATGAAAACAAGCCGCCCAACCATCAACACAGGATTCAATACTTATTTTGCATTAAATTAGGTTGCGGCTCCACAGTTAAAAGTGACATTCATTTGCTAATTTAGAAATTAGAAATTTAAATTATTTTCAATTCCTTCTAAATGATCCATTCTTCTATTCTAAACTTAACTAAGCCAATTTTTTTTGACTTTGCTTGGTAACAAATAACAATTTTATAAAAAAAATCAGGTCATTGTATTTTATCCAAGATTTTCGTACTTTCATCCAAGCCTTTTTAAAATGATTACAACCATAACTTAATTAATCAGGATGATGAATATTAAAGCTACAAAATATCACTAAGAAACATTTAAAACACAGAAAACAATTAGTAAGCAGACTAATTAAACCTAATTAAACTCTATATGTCCCCCGTTCCGTTACATACATAACATTGTTCTTCTGCGCAGTTCTTTATGCACGTTTCTCAACATTTGCGGAGTTATTTGAGCTATGCGATTTCGAATTACATTTCAACATTTCTGAATGTCCGATATTTGTATACTATATTTTTTATACCCCCATAAAAAAAAATCTAACGGCGTAAGATCGAGCGACCTAGCCGGCCAAGCATTTTGTGAAAAACGACCTATCCGCCTTTGGTAAAACGTTTGATTGAACCATGTTCTTACATCCAGTGAAGAATGAATGCTTGCTCCGTCTTGTTGAATGTACGGGTCTCTTCTGTGCAGTAATGGGATATTGTTCAAAACACTTGAAAGTTCTGTCTGCAGAAATTGCAAATGTCTTTCCGAATTTAAATTGTCATGAAAAAAGAATGGTTCTTTTATCGTAAAGCTGTAGATACCACATATTCACTTTACAACTGTATTGATCTTTACCTTCTATTACAAATTCCGGATTTTCAGTGGCCCACCGACAGTTCTGCGAGCTAACAGTCCCATTGAAAGAAAACGTAGGTTCGTCAGAGAATATTGCTTTTCTTTGGAAAACCTGCATCCTCCATTCCCTGAAACCATGCACAAAAGGTCAAACGGGAATCGTAATCACGGTCCTTTAAGACGTGGACAAACTTTGGTTTAATTTTTTTATAAAATCCTTCTGACTGACCTGTCTTCAATGGTTGTAGTATTGAAAATATCACTAACCGATGTGTGGTGTTTCTAAAACGGTTAAAAGTACATCTAAACTACCTTCGTCCCCAGTGGAATAATGAACCATTTTGTCTGGATGTCTTGCATTGAATATTTCTGCTGTCTCCGTAAATCAACACTATTTCGATTTTTTCGGCCACTGACAGGACTGGAGACATTTTGGACACTTAACAATAATCACATCCAACAATAGAAACAGTAAACAGTAAAAGTAAACAAAACAAAAAAAAAAACTTTCTAGTACAAGAGTAATTATCAAAATGTGGACAGGCTTTAATAATAATATGAAAAATGCTGGTTTGACGTAACTATGTACAGTTATGATTATTGCAATTGTGGTTTATTTAAGACGTTCCATGTCGCCTAGATAAATTAATGAACTTTTGTTTTCTATAGGCGATTGCAACAAGGAGGAAGATATCAAAATCTTGAATAAAATACACTGTGTAGCAGACCCATAAACGCCTAATAGTTGGAGACCCCAACATACACATATATTATGTGGAACGCAGTATATACGCTACCAGAGGTCGCCACATACATAAGACGTAGATGGAAACATAGTCTAACTTGTTTATAACCACACGCACCTGCCACACTGAATCATCAGTCAGGATTGGTATTTTTAGTAAGAACAAAATGGAAGATCATTACGGGATATCCACCTTAACATGTAGAACCCAAAACTACTGTTATACCAGGTAGTGCTTTAGGGCCAAATCCCCGGACACCTCCAGGTGAAGCCAACCAGCCCACGGTAATGTGACGCAAGTGTACAACGCTTACATCGCGAGTGCTAGTGTGTGCTACAATTTAAGACCCTTTACCTTGATACTTGTCAATTTTCAATCAAAACTGAGGCAAGCAGTAAATCGAGGAAAATGGCGGAAGCGACAGCCCCAATCCAATTATCAATGGAGTAGCTACAGAAGCTCATTGAGGCAATCGGAGTAAACGCGCTTCCAGGAAACACGGCAGCGAGACCACTGAAGTAATGTAAGATGCGGTTCAACGGAAAAACCGTCCACGCTTTCATCGACGTCGTATCCATCTTTAAAGAATGCGAGGCCGTCTCAGACGAGAATGCATTGAAGGGACACCCGATGCTGTTAGAAGACTCTGTGTTAACATGGGGACAAGGTGTGAAAGATACCACCCTCACATACACCCAAGCTGTGCAAATGCTTAAAGATACGAACTGTCCCGACCAACCCACGCACGTGCTCCTTAGAACATTCTTCTTTAAAGAACAAGTGGAAAACCAGGTAACAGAATTTTTCAACGTGGAAAAACGTGCTATAATTGCAAAGCTTTTGAAAGCGACACGTCCTGTCGAAGTATTCCAGGTCTACGCCACCATGAAGGAGGTCCCCAGTACGTTTCACGAACTCCTAGATGAGGTCCGCAAGTTTGAGCACCTTGCAAAAACGGAAACCAAGAGCCAACCTGACAGAAATGGGACAAGCAGGAAGCCGGGGTGTACGTATTGGCGAATACCCGGGCAATCAAATGACGAATACCGGAAGAAGGCTAACGCTGAAGCCGCGGCACCGCAGAAACAAAACCTCGTCCCCACAGCGAAGCAGACTATCAGCTGCTTCGTCGAACCCGCAGTAATTAGGAGCAACTGTTCCAAGTGCGCGACAACGGTGATAGACGCCGGATTTTTTCTCGTGAACTCGGAAACGCACATCTCGAGTGCGAGACCGGCCGTTACGATTCGCGTTTTTGGCTCTGTCGGTGGTGCTTACCTTAACACCGGTGTAGAACAAAGGGTCGCAGGCAAGACATTGTATGAACACTTGCAGAGACTCAACTGCGTGTTTACCCTGTACGACGTAAACAACTCGCGGACGATGAAGTATGACACCAGCAAGTACTAAAAACCACAGTAAATGTGCCAATCTTGAACCGTGAAATTAAGACATATTTTATCGTATTACAAAGTGTGCACAATAGAAACCCCTTATGTATAGACTTCATGCGTAGAGCTAATCTCATCTTGGCTACCACTACCAACCGATGGAGTTTTTCCGACAAACCTGGAGAGTGACACACCTTTAGACCTGAACCCACCCTTGGTTTCCTGCCGAAACCATACCAGTTGGCCCAGATCGATCTAGGCGTCCACAGGCCAACTCCGATCAACCGGAACCGGCGTCTAACGATCCCAGAGCACTGTCACAGAGAATGCAGACCTTGTTCGGTCTCGAGACGCCTCCGTGAAGGACAACGTCAGCTCTACGAGACCCGGACATTACGAGAGCAATGGACTAGATATTCGCGGAAGCCCTCTCACCGTTAGCAGACCTACCATTTCTCCCAAGGGGGCAATGTTTCCGCACTTACCCGAGAAAAAGAGGCCCCGCACGGTTGATTTGCAAATGATCGAAACTGAGGACCTGGCTCCAAGGGCCGACGAAGCCACCGCCCTCGGTCAGGTCGATAAAACAAGGCTTTCTACCCTCCTAAACAAACACGCTGTCACCTACGCACCAGCATCCATGAGACGCTTCGGACAACTTGTTCGGGCCTCTCCGGCAAGCAACCACTGGTCACCGGTGAATATTCATCGTCGAAGATGTCACCTCCAAATGGGTTGAACTATTCCCGCTCGAACGAGCTAACGCTACCACGTGCGCCAAACACTCATGAAAGAGGTCTTTCTGAGGGTCGGCACACCACGCCGCCTTGTAAGCGACAATGGCACGCAGTTCGTAAGCGCGGTAATGCAGTATGTGTCCTGCGTAGGGGTTAAGAAAGTGCTCACCCCATGTAGCACCCGCAAGTAAATCCCGTACAAGACGGAACAGGGACCTGAAAACGCAGTTAGTAATACTAACCAAGCAACAATAAGCAGCCTGACCCACGTTACTACCAGCGGTTTGGTTTGAAATCAACAACCAAAATCTTAACACTTGGTAGGGAACTCAGAACGACGGACCACGTTACTCGCGGCCAAAGGTCCATCATACAGGCCGAGAACTTCAACCCAGAAATTACTCCGTTCCTAATGCAGCTAACCGGAAGTATCCGACAAGGCTGGAGACCTGGTCCTTATTAAAACGCACGTCCTAAGCAACAAAACAAAGGGAACGGCGATTAAATTCGCACCCCGCCGAGATGGCCCGTACCGAGTGCTCCAGAAAAGGTCAGCCACGACGTATGAGATAACCCGTAAAGAAGGTGGTAAACTAGTTGAAACCTACCACACATCAGCCATAACCCTATATTACGGCAACACAGAAGAAGTCTCAACGCACCAATCAGGAAAAGGGTACGACCGAGGAAGGTGAACTTTGACACACCTAATCCTGAATCTTCGTCGGGACGTCATAAGGGCTCAGAGGGGGAGTCTGTAACAGATCCATAAACGCCTAATAGATAGACACCCCAACATACATATACATTAAGTAAAACACAGTACATACGCTACCAGATGTCGCCACACGTATAGGTCGTAGATGGAAACATAGACTAACTTGTTTGTGACCACACGCACCGAATCATCAGTCAGGATTGGTTCTTTTAGTAAGAACGAACTGGATGATTATTTCGGGCTCTCCACCCTAACGTGTAAAACCCAAAACTACTGTTACACCAGGTAGTGCATCAAGGCCAAATCCGCGGACACCTCCAGGTCAAGCTAACCCGCCCACGGTAACGTGACGTAAGTGTACAACGCTTAGTTCGCGAGTGCTAGTATGTGCTACAATTTAAGATCCCTTTACCTTGATACGTATGAACTCTTTTGTTTTCTAAAAGAAGTGTTGTATGACTGTTTATTATTATAATTCTGTAAACGTTGACTGTAGAATAAATACGTGTTACTCCCAGCCTCACAACTGGCATTATTGTTTTTATAAAATTGTTGTTACTCAAGCAAATCCAAAAAAAAAATATTGGCTTAGTTAAGCTTAGAATAGAAGAATGGATCGTTTAGAAGGAGTTGAAAATAATTCTTTATTTCTTACTTAAAGTTTTTGTTTTCTATAGGTGATCGCAACAAGGTCAGAGGTCTGGAAATTAATATTTTTAGTGTTTTCCAATTCTTTACCAGACAATAAAGGGTTTTTTTTAAACTTTTCTGTTTTATGTAAACCAAGCGAAAACAAGTTTTTTTATCTAACCCCACTTTTCACATATTTCAGGCGAATTTTGTTAGTTTGCTGCCATGACAATGGTTAAATCAAAGTAATTTTGTTATTGGGTTGGCTGAATCGATTCCAAGTAACTTTTTTTTTCAAGTCTTAATAATAAAATATTTTTCCATTTGTTGCATACTCTGACGTCACGTTTTGTTGTTTAATGGGTTGAGTTTTTTCTATTCAGCGTTGCTAACCTATTTTAGAATATTATTTGAATTGATATTGTTAAGGAATAAAAGCCACTTTGACTTGTGTTTAAATGAATTAAGATTTCCACCTTATGCGACATATTAAATCTGTTGTGGAAAAATGCACTTTTTGTTGCAAGTTTAGTGCATTTTTGTTTAACTTGTTTACTATTAACCTCTGTTCGGGTCAGTTCTATAACAGAGTAAATAATATTTAATGTTCTAAAATAATAATAGCAACTTTATCAGAACGGTGGCACATTTATTCCACTTTTACAATCCTTTCTATGTTTGTTATTTTTTCGACTTTTAATTTAAAAATAATCCCCAGGCCTTTTTAATTTTTTAAGTATAGAAGCACAGAATTTATAACGATACAAATTTTTACGAATGTTTCACTTTACAGGAATGTAAAAATTATAGCGTAAGCCGTAATTAATCTTGCCACACGCTAAAATACATGTTACAGTAAAAAATTTGTATGTAATACGAAAATTAATATTTAACTAATTTTGGTGGAGGATTTGGACGAGCAAAATTAATTTCTTATAAATTATTTTAAGACTTGGGTTAATTTGTATAAATTGTCAACCCTTGTAATTAATTAAGCACGCAGCTCGCCGCATTACCCGCTGCGGCTTATAAAATTGTAATTTATGATTATTTCTAATTAGTTTCTTAATTTGTAGGTTATATGGTAAGGAAGAGTTGGTTGTACAGTAAATTCTGCTATTATTTTTGAACTAACGTTAAATTTATTACGATATCATTCAGGAAACCTGCAGAAAACCGCTTTTGGCTATGGAAACGGCACACAAGTAAAAAAATACGAGAAACTGCATAAAATTTCTAAATGAATAAGAGGCACGTACACCAACACTTATAAGCTTAACTAGTTAGATCAATACAGTTGTATTCAACAGAATATAATTCATCTATTGCATATTTGAGCTGGCAGTGTCACGTGGCTGTGATTTTATCAGATATTTGCCGTTAATTCCGACAATTATAACTTATTTGTTAATACTGTACAGGGTGTCCCATTTTCGTATGTTTTACGGGGTACCTCGCTTATTTTTTATGTTAGAACCTTGCGGTATTCGCGACACCGTGCTATTTTTTAATGAAACCAAAGATGCACTAATCAAATTTGCCATAACCATCTTAGTTTGTGTGCTACAGGGTGATTTTGGAAAAATTGCATTTTCAGTCACCCCCTGTAACTCTGTTATTGTCAGACATATTAAAAAAGTAAAAACTGATATTTGTAGAATTTTTTACGTAGAATCCAGTGGCCTACTCAGATTTTCTTTAGATGTCACAGTTTTTGAGATATTGACATAACCTATTTTTTTATGGGACATCCTATAAATTTTTTTAAATCTTTTTCCCTTTTGCCAAGAGCTTTTCAAAAATACAGCATAGTCTATATTTATTTTTATAAATAACGTGACAAAATGATTTTTTTCTATAATTTACATTGATAATAGTGGATAGCCGTGGGTAACCATGGTAACGCAAAAAACAAAATAATTAACGTTCTGCCATTACTTAGGTATTTGATTTTTGAAGTTTCTGCTTCTCTCAACTTATTCCTGATTACATTTTCCCAAATTTAGTGCTGATATTTATTGTTATGCATTGTTTTTGTGTATTGTTATCGTTCTTATTCTTGTTGTTGTTGTTGTTTAATTATTTTTTGATATAGCTCGAAACCAAAAATTCGAAAACTAGAAATATGATATGAATAACTGCTTCATATTATTTAATGAAAACGCAGACCAGGCCTTAGAACTCCATCTGAACAGGTCAGTTAATCTTTACCTTAGAATTTGTATTTATTTTATATACCTATTTTGTCATATAGATATCCCGAAAGAAGACAACCTGACAGAAGAATATTTCAAAAATTAAAATTTAATCTTTGCCAACATGGATGTTTTGACAAAACCTCGACCCCGAGTTTACAACAAAGAGAACGAGGAATCAGAGGTCAACATTTTAGCATTTGTTCAAGCCACTCCTGAAACCTCGTGCAGGAAAATAGATGAAGAGACCGGTGTGTCTAAAACAACAGTGCAAAGGATTTAAAAAAAAACATAAATTCAAATCCTACAAGCATAAACTTGTTCATCATCTGCACCCTGGTGATGCTGAACGTAGATTGGAGTTCTGCAATTGGTTTATAAATATGAAAACTCTGCACAATAATTTTGAAAAAAAAAAAATTTGGTCAGGCGAGGCACATTTCACAAGTTCGGGAATTCTTAATAGACACAACTCGCGGTTTTGGAGTCAAGAAAACACCCACGTGATTTTTCCTAGAGAGCGTCAAGGCAGGTTCGGATTTAATGTCTCCTGCTTTAGTTTTAACCGAGAAATAGTTTACAAGATTTATGAAGAAAACCTAAACTCTAATGGGTACTTACAAATTCTACAAGAAAAAAACTATGAACATTTTAGAAGATATTCCACTGGCTCAATTAAACGATATATTCTTCCAGCAGGATGAGGCTCCAGCCCACAATGCTAGAATAATACAAAACTGGTTAAATGAACGTTTCCCCAGGAGATGGATTGGAACAAATGGACCTGTTCGATGGCCACCACGATCACCGGATCTCTCGGTTTTCGATTTTTTTTGTGGGGGCATTTAAACAATAAAATTTATTCAAGGCATTATGCCAACATGCAACAATTAAAAATTGCAGCGGAAAATGCTTTTGCTGAATTACGAAGACAATCATTTATTAAAAGAATTTATAAACTTTGTGAATCTTGTAGGAGACATAATGGTCTGCAATTTGAACAATATTTGTGATTAATTAATTATTTTGCTTTTATCAATGTAAATGATAGAAAAAAATCATTTTGTCACGTTATTTATAAAAATAAATATAGACTATGCTATATTTTTGAAAAGCTCTTGGCAAGGAGAAAAAGATTAAAAAAAATGTCGGTTGTCCCATTAAAAAAAAAGTAGCTTATATCAATATCTCAAAAACTGTGACCTCTAAAGAAAATCTGAGTATCGCCACTGGATTCTACGTAAAAAAATCTACAAATATGTTTTTACTTTTTTAATATGTCTGACAATAACAGAGTTACAGGGATGACTGAAAATGCAATTTTTCCAAAATCACCCTGTAGCACAAAAACTAAGATGGCTACGGCAAATTTGATTAGTGCATCTTTGGTTTCATTAAAAAGTAGCAAGTGTCGCGAAAACCGCACGGTTCTACCCTAAAAAATAAGCGAGATACCCTGTAAAACATACGAAAATGGGACAACCTGTACATCTGAAATGTAATATAAAGTCATGCAATTGAAATTACTAACGCACAAATGTTTGGAAATCTTTTTGATTGTAACGTTTGTATTTTGTCTTTTGTTGAGTATTTGAAAGAATTCGAAATTTCTACAGATAAGTAATCGCATGTAGAATAATTTTTTCTAAAACAAAAATAAAACTTCGGTTGTCTGTCAAATTTTGATGAAAGTTAAAAAAAAATTAAGATGTGATTTACATATTGCTAACGACTATTACCCTTTTACTAATTTGAGAGGAAAAATCGTTAAATTTAGCCATGTACGTTAAAATCGCGTCTGGGAAAATTACAGAACGCATTAAAATTATTACTTTGTATTTAAATTCAGTGTAGCAAGCATATTTCACTGTTTATTAAGATGTGTTAGGCGACAATTTGTCGGAATATTTCGATAAGATTTTTTGAGTTTAAACAAAAAGTTTAGGTTTTCGGTACGAGGCATTAGGGGCCAGCGTCGCTAGGAAATCTTTAATTTACAAGATATTGGTTACACAGATCAGTTTGTGAAATGTATTTGGGTGATGTAATTTTTTCGGCGGATTTCGGGTTGGATTCTTGTTTGCGCGCATTCAAAAATTGAAGTAATCTTTTTTATAATTGGTTAATTAGCATAGTAGGGAAAAAACCAATGTGGCGACAAATGAATTTTTGACACGAAGGTCAGCCTTAGTTTAGACGTAGAAGCGTTAAGAAGTTATCGTTGCTTTATCCCCGTACAACTCATGAAGGGATCATATTAAGTTGTTCACCCATCAAGGCATTGTTTTATAGTTAAGTGCAGTTTGTCCGAAGTGACTTTGTCGAAAATCTATGAAGATGAAAAGTGTTTTACCTAGTACTTTCACTGTTCCTGGGAGTGGTTATCTCTTTATGCGGAAGAATTCAAACGTTTGTTCCTAATTTCCAAACAGTTATTTCACTGTTCGCCGGTAACGAATTACTCGCTGTAAATAATTAAGCTTTTGTGTATAAAGAAGAATGATAATTATCAAGTAGAACCAGGTCATAAGTAAAGTAAACAAATAACGTGTAAATGTAATTATTAGCATACGTACAACCAATTGTAATTTTACTCCGAACGCAACTTAGAAGCGAATCATTCTCGAGTTGGGCCATCCCCGAGCTTCGACTGTAGCCACAACATCAATCAGATCGCCGACGCTACCGTAGAGTGCACCTTCTGGGTTAACCCCAGGCATAATACAGTGGTAACTCCAAATCAATTAAAGTAAACAGTTCTGTTGTGGTTGACTAATGTTAATAAATGTTTGGGCGTATTTTATTATTTTTTTGTTTTTGTATGTACGAACGGTTGAATACGCTGTATTTTTGAGATTAAATTTTCCTATATTTTTTATCGTTTAAATTTTGACACAAGCGTATTCATCTGTATTATAATCCAAATTTACTTGAGTGAGTTTTTTTATTTTGTTATATTGACGAATTTATTTTGGCATATGAATCAAATTTACAATAATTTTAGTACGGGCTAATATTGACACTAACTAGTATCACCGCCTTTTAGATAACCTAGGTGATTTAACTTGCATAGGAAGCAATTAATGTAACAATTGTGGTGATATATCGATGGGTTTGTTTATAATACATCTCTAGGTCAATGTACTTGCGTTTTTTTAAGAGTGAACCCATCTGTTGTACAGCCAAATACTTATGCGCATATAAAGGGATTGTTTTTTTTTGATTGAGTCATTGAAATAACGTTAACATTTTTGTGAGTTTTTTTTAGTGTAGTAATTACGAAAGCTTTACAAGCGATTAGTTATTTATAACGTAATATTTAAAGTTTGATGCGTCAATGCATTACTTTTATGACTTTGAGCGTATTTTATTGCGATTCGAGTAATTTAACTTCAAGTGGTTGTAAACAGAATTAAAGTGAGTTTATTGAAGTGAAAGTTCATTGTAAATCAGAATTATTGAGTAAAGTAACGTAACAACAGAATTATTGATTTTTTGAACATATTAGTGATTGATTGATTGCGGCACGCAATTATTTTAGAGAATTGTGCGATATTATTTATAGCCTTTTAGGTTAGCGAAGATCTGGTGATTCCAGGACCACCTGCGATTACATTCAGGTAAGCAAGTTATTTGAAGATTTTGAGCGAACTGTGAACTGGCGTAATCAGGCATTTCAACCTGTGTTGTGTCATTTCAAATACTCTGGCGCCCTTTTCGGTTTTATGTCAATTTCAACCCCTGTTTTGACGTACTTACGGTAAGCTATTCTATTGAGCGGAAAATTTAGTACACCGAACCCACACCCGATCACTGAGCAGTCGAGCAAAATCCAATTTTACCTGTCATTCCGTTTTAGCGCCAGTTCATACCGTAACAGCAGTATAGATTTATATTTTTTATATGAAATTGCGCGCAAGCGTATACTTTTTGGATGAATTATTTGTTAATGTAAAAACAAATAAACCTAACTACTATTCACTATGAATAGAACATGAATAAAGACACCTGCATAGAAAAATAGTAAACCAATTAACCTCATGTTTACGTTGGTATAAAACAATGTTAGTGAATTTATTGATTTCTGGAACAACCATGAAGTCTTGATAGAATAATATTCTTACGCTCTTTTAAGAAAGAATTGTGTGAGACTTCAAATTTATTGCACATCTTAAAATAAAATCTTAAGAATCCTTATTGGAAGTAAAGCATACAAATATACCTACAAAATCTATTTTTATTGATTACATCCAAATCCCCATGCTCTCGTAGTGATAATCATATTCACTTTCTTCGAGCTTGTTGGTTCTGTGATAACACAGCATCATTCGGGAGATAATGGATTCGATCCCTGTCTATCTTATATAAGGTTTTTTCAAGGGGTTTTTAGGCAAAACCAAATAATTTTGAAATAGAAATATTTTAAGTTTTTCTGCCAACTTCACGCTTTGATGAAGGCATACACGTCGAAAATTGGTTTCTCGGTTAGTGCTTCGTTTGTGCTCATTAGTGCTTCAACCAACTTAAATAAAATACATTTGCGTTCAGGGAGAATTAATTCCCCTATACTTATTTAGAACAAGAATTAAAACAATTTATAGCTAACATAGCAGTTAAACCCTTAATACATCTGTTTTTAATAAACTGGATTGATCATATTAATTAATTAAACAATTAGTAAACTTTTATGGATTTCATTGATATTGTAAAGAAGACCTCAAAAGTTTTATATTAAAGTTTTATATCAAAATATGTTTATATATATATATATATATATATATATATATATATATATATATATATATATATATATATATATATATATATATATATATATATATATATATATATATATATATATATATATATATATATATATATATATATATATATATATATATATATATATATATATATATATATATATATATATATATATATATATATATATATATATATATATATATATAATAAGTAAATATTCCGTATTTCTGGGATAATAGAACGTTAAATTTTCATTAGGTATTCTTTGTTATATCTTTGCCTGTTAAAATTTTTTTCTAGTTATGTAACATTATCTTCATTGATTATTCAGATTCTATTCTATTTTATTTATTACCTCACATAAAAATGGAGTTCGTTCAATGCTAATACAAACAATATGTGAAATTGACTGAACACCTCAAAACGGTTCTATTTCGAAAGCCTTTGATTTTGTCAAAACAATTATTGAAACGCTAACGAGCACAAGCAAACCAAAACCGATAAGCCCAGTTTTGAAGTTTGTGCCTCCAACAAGGTGTGAAGTTAGAATAACACGTCAAAATGGTCAAATTTAGAAGGTATTTGGATTTTCCCAAAAAAAAAAAATTATTCAAACACTAACGAACACAAACCAATCACTAAGATATGCGCGCAATTGGAACATTAGTGTTGTTTATGTTCTGCTAACTAACTACATGGACCCTCCGGAAAAAAACGACGGAAAATCATTCATTAGTACTAAACCGTTGAAGCATAAGGACAAGTATAACAATGAACTATAACTAACCAAAAGTCCATTCGATCTAGATATTTAAATTTGAAAAAATTTGATTGAATTTAGATCCAATCGCTTTTCAAGTTTTGCATCCGAAGGATTAATCACAGGCGCACATTTACATCTTTACGCACACACAAACACAAACAACGCGCGCGCGCTCATACACACACACACACACACACACACACACACACACACACACCACGAGACAAACGAGCATTAAGTTCTGTGACAGAAAAATATACAAAAACGAAGCTAAACTCGTCGAGACTAAAACTAAAACTTGCGCAGTCTATAGTAAAATGTCTACACCGGGTTCTACCCAGCAGGGATATCAAAATAAATAGGTGCTTTCCTGTCCTAAATCCGTGTTATCCTATGCGTAAATAAGGGTGGACTGGTAGTCAGAGAATGCCAGTGAACTTACCTTCAATTTGCTCCCTTTGGAAATTCCAGCTCTCTGGATGTTCTGAAATTATAAGACTCCAAACATACAAACACAATAAATCTAAATCAACTGTACAATGGTTCAAAAAGTGGGCAAAGAAAATTAAAGGAATTGTTTATAATATTCCAGTAAAACCAGCAATAAATGTACGTGAATTATATTCCCTAGTATTCTCAATAGTGCTAATGAAAATTTAAGGTGGCTGCATGCCATCCCTTAAAATGAGTACTTAAAACATTTTTTTAAAATTATAAATTAAACCTTATATATTCAAATAATTTCACTACATGTATGTATGTATATATATATATATATATATATATATATATATATATATATATATATGTTCTATTTCAATTACTAACCTATCTAAATTTAATTAATTGATTAATGAATTAATTACTTCTGAACAAGTGAACAAAATAAAAAACCAGTAACGTTTTGCCTAATCAATGTAAATGTTACGCTTGTCTACACGTGGTTAGTATTTAAATAAATATCATACATAACAATCAATACATTTTACCTTGCTAACAGCGTGTCATTTATACTCTGCATGTTTTTTTTCTATATGGCTTATTGTGTGCTTTCCTATTGTTATACCCAGTCCGTGATCTTCCGGTTCTATTTGTGGACACCCCAGAATTATAGTGACAACGGTTCGCGTTGTTCCCAGGCGGTCACCTGTCGAAATACTGACCGCGCCCGACGTTGCTTAACTTCGGTAATCGGATTAGACGATTCGACCACTGAAGCCCCACTCTGCATGTTAAGCTAGGAACAGTTTGGAGATGTTATCCCAATGGCCTCCTTCAGACCTTGCCCCGCTCGAACTCACTCGCCGTCAATTATGATACAAACTCTACAGCCCTTTTCAACGGATTTCTCGTTAATTTTTAATGTTTAGTTGCAAAAGCGTTACACCTTAAAATCCTTCACAACTCAAATTAAGCACAACTTTCGGTACTAGCTTTAAGGAACTTTTTCACTCAGTAAGGATTTAAATATACTTACTTACTTACATTGATCAAAGACAAATACGCGGGCGGCAAAATCCGTCTATTCGAATTGTGGCATAGAAGCATCCAACAGATGTGTGGTTCGCTCTTTCCAAACGTACATCAATTTATCAAGTGGCTCAAAACACAACAGGGGCTTCATAATTATGAAATAGTTCAATTAATCACTGGCAACCCCGTAAATCCACAAAACAAGAAATATGCGACAATTTCAGTTAGGAATTTTAAACCATCTTTTCTCTATATACATGCGTCTTATAAATTTATAATAATAAATCAATTAATTAAAATATGTTTTATTTTCCTAAGTGCATTCCAATAGCGGCACTCATTTATGAACACAATATAATCTAAGAGATAAATTGAACTTGCTCGGGAACGATGTTTTCAGGTGAGAGATGTGGGGAGACGAAATTTCCCGGAAATGAAATGTGTCGTGTGAAATGTGAGGAACGAACATTCCGTATCCCATAAAATATTCATTTTCGAAGGAACGTTTTAAGATGATACAAGGTTATAATGCTTACTGTTCAAAATGAGTTTAAAAATGAAACATTTCAATTTACTCAATTGAAGTGAAATAATTTTTGTATGAAACTATAACTGTCACATAAAGGTTCGTTTTAAGTTTGACATAAATCTAATTTTTATGTTGTTTAATATTTATTGTTTGCTTTACCTACTTGCCGTATATTTACATTTTTAACTTAACGTCATGGTTTTAATGGGCGAACAAAGTCTTTCTTCTAACGTAACTTAAGTCTACAGTTATTACGATTAATTGTAAGGTAATGTATTGAATGGCTGGTTGTGCGGATTTATATTTTTAAACACTTTTATATCGGAATTATTGAATTTTTGAGCCAAATATTAATTTTTGTGCTTTGTCTAAGCTCTAGTTTTGTTAGTTCCATGCTCTAGCTCAAATAATGTCTTGGCATATGAAATGCAAACTTTCACAATGGATGGCTGTAAACACTTCTACATAAACAATAATAAAACTAAAAACCTCTGCCAAATTATCTGCGATAATGCTTTCACATATACCGGGTGGTCGTAAAGTAAGGAATAAATTCAATATCTCGTAAAGCACAATTTTTTTCAAAAATCGCTCGGACCCGTCGATTTAATTTTTTTTCGGGGCATATTTTGCGAAAAAAAATTTTTATACAGAGTTTCTCAAAAAAGCTTTGCTAAAAAAAATTTTTTTTTTTTAATTGCAACCCAATTTTTTATTGCATTTTTGGATTGCCCTTATAATTCTAGCTCAATAGTAGGCTTTGGATTTATGACGCGGGAAACAAATGAATAATTAATGTCAATAGTTATTATCGTTGACAGTTTTGTGTGTATTTTCGTAACGTTTCACTAGTTTGTCAAGGTCTATTATTAAAGTTATTATCGTTGACAGTTCTGTGTATTTTCGTAACGTTTCACTAGTTTTTCAAAATATATTTTCGTTTTTTAACACTAAATTACATTAATATGCGGCTTACTGAGACACAGCGCATAGAAACCTTGATGATGGTTGGCTACGGTAATCGAGTTAGAACGCAGCAGGAAGTTTGTGACTTATTTAATCAAAAATACCCCAATCGTCCGCCTATATCGCAATCGACAGTTAGCAAGGTTGATCAGAAGTTTAGTCAATTCGGTCATGTAAGAGATGTTCCTAGATGTGGTCGTCCTCAAGTTGATAAAAATAAGCAGTTAGAAGTCTTATTGACGGTTCAAGATAATCAGCATGTACTATCTAGGCAGGTAGCAAAGGACATGGATATTGGAAAAACAAGTGTTGTAAAAATACTGCAAACGAATAAATACCACCCTTATAAGATGCAAGTTCATCAAGAACTCTTGGAAGGAGACTTTGAGAGGCGCCTTGAATTTTGTGAGCTTTTGCAAAATATGTGTGTGGAGAATCCAAATTTAGTGAAAAATATACTTTTTTCCGATGAAGCCACTTTTTGCTTGAATGGTGACGTAAATACCCAGAACTATCGGTACTGGTCCGATATAAATCCACACTGGATGAGGGAAGGACATACACAATTCAATCGAAAAATAAACATGTGGGCTGGCGTTGTTGGTGACATTATTATCGGGCCTTTCTTCTTTGAAGAAAATTTAACAGGTGAGAGATACCTGAGTTTTCTAGAAGAGGAACTTGTTCCAGCTCTGGCTACCCTTTTTCCTGAGATAGAACGTCCGGATTTGCCACACCATAACATCTGGTTCCAACAAGATGGTGCTCCCCATTTTGCTGTGGTAGTTCGAACTTATTTGCACGACACTTTCCAAACAGGTGGATTGGAAGGAGCGGTGTTATTGAGTGGCCACCAAGATCACCCGATCTAACACCACTAGACTTTTTTTTATGGGGATACCTTAAAGAAAAGGTATTTAAAAGCCAACCGGCAAATCTAGATGATTTAAAACAACGCATCCGTCAAGAAATACGTCGAATAACGCCCGAAATGGTTCGAAATGTGCAGCATGAATTTGTAGATCGATTAGGACGGAGGACACTTCGAACATTTGCTAAAATAAAATTATTTTTAAGTTTACGAATCTTTGTTTTCGATATAATAAAACGTTATAAAAATTATTTTATTTTTCGTTTTCTGCATGATCTTTTTTCAATTTTTAAATTTTGAATGCGAATAACTCCAAAACGCTTGGACTTAGGTATGCTACATGACAAATGTTTAGAATTGTAAGGATATAAATATGCCCCGAAAAAATATAAAATCGACGGGTCCGAGCGATTTTTGAAAAAAATTGTGCTTTACGAGATATTGAATTTATTCCTTACTTTACGACCACCCGGTATAAGGAGCAACAGACGTCAGAACGAGTGACCCGAAACAGGAGCGGTCAGTTACGGACTTTGAGTTAATAGAAACAGTCTCATTGGGACAAAGACCACCCTGTATGTATATGCATATATGTACAAATAACTTCAAAGCCCACAATACTTGAATTTGAGTCATATCGGTTATTAAACACGATAATTCCCATTTTTGATCCGCCATTTTGAATTTTTTAATTTTGACAAATGATTTATTCTTAGCAATCTTAAACACCCCCAATACCCGACTTTAAAATAAATTACACCATAAAAACGGTGCGCCATTGGCAGTTTTTAAAATTTTCTTAATATAGGTAATGTTTTACAAATTACCAAAGTTGCAAAATTGATCATTAGCGCACAATACTTGAATTTTAGTCATATCGAATTTTAAACACGATAATCCCCCATTTTTATCTGCCATTTTAAATTGTTTAATTAAAAACAGCGCGACACTGGTTATTATATATTTTTTTATTTTGAAGTTATATAAAAAAGTGTTAGTTTGTTTTTTTAATTATGTAACTTTTTAAAATTTGAAGCAATGAATTTTTTTAATTTTCCAATCCCCTAAAAATGGCCCGCCACTGGTTGGACCTAGATTTTATGGCAAAGAACTTTTGTACCTAATTTCATATCGGTAGCTTTAATGGTTCAAAACATATCCTGCACACACACAAAGAGTCACATACTAAATTCTTTTTTTCTAAAAACTTGTTTTTTATGGAGTCCTTTAATGTTTCAAAAGATATCTCGCGTCCTCACATCAGACACGAGATTTTCTTTTCTAAAAATGTGTTTTTCGTATTGTTTAGGCCACAAAAAAGTGAAAATTTAAACCAATTACACAGCTTTCTCTTTATACGTACGTATATGAGAAAGCAAAATTAAAAGTGCCAGAAGCTAACATTGGTAATGAAAACACTAACAACGTGACTAGCGCAATTTTATTTTTTGGCACTACTTGTGCCACGATCATTCAATTCAATCCGTCTACGTCTGTACAGATAGTTGCGTAGGTTAGTGTGTTATTAAGGAGTGCGTAGATGTATGTTGGCTTAGTTCATACTCACACCTTGATCTCTCGGTTTACGTACAGCCTTTAGATCGTGCTCATGCGCATATAATTTAACGATTTACATACGTGTTGGGATTTGCTGCATGCGTGACTGCTTTTCAGCAGTTCTTTCTTATCCTGTTAGCTTCACTGTAGCTTATTTTTTGCTTTATTTTGATAAAAATACCGATACCTTATTTACAATTAGCAATATGAGCGAGTGTAGTTAATTAGGATGAGACTTCACGAATCCAAATATTGTGTATCTAACTTTTGCACCAGCATGACTTACAGTTTGTAAGAAAACGACGCCCACTTGTACAGTGCTGGTTTCTTACGCTTATTGGAAGCATTGACGAAAAGATTAGTGCACTTCGTTACCCCTGCATTAGTGTTTCTTAGTACATTGTAGTGCATATCACCACAATCTACCATTCAGATCAGATCAGATCAGAAGTTTTGTAGTAATAGTACCCTAACTTTAATGAAAACACCCCGCTGCACGTCGTTAGTATTCAGTAGTTTCTTTTCTGTTGTAGGGTTTGAACCACCACGATCACCTGGTAGCTCTTGTTCATGTTGATGCAAAGGGGATGTTTTCTCGGTAACGTTTCCCTGGAACGAACGATCCTCGGTGGTAATGTTCTTTCAACTTTCACGCATCTGAATATTAATGAAACTTTAAATGTTTATCTAGCCATACTGACATTAAAGGGTGTTTTTTAGAAGGGAGGAAATGGGAGGAAAAAATAAGGTTTTCATTTATTTTCTCAAAATTAAAGAAACAGATATAATATTTAATGGATATTTTACTATTAGTAAAAGGTTACTTATGAGTGATGTTGCACTCTTTCCGTATTAGTAAAAGGGAATGATATGACAGATAATAAAAATATAGGTTGATTGGCCTAGTTTGTTTAGAAATTTTTTCGACTCTTTAGATTTTGCCGTAAAACTAATAGTTTCCCAGTAATAAAATAATGTAATGCAATTTTTGTTTTCTGAGCTTACTATAAGTGCGTGTATGTTTTACAATAACGAACATTGGTTTACTTTTTGTATATTTAGTATTAATGTAATGTTAGCACAAAGTTTTGCATTTAATCCCACCATAAGTACATTGGATTTACTTTTCCAAATTAGTCTTCTTTTAGTTGGTAGGTGTGGTGTATTATGTTTTACTCTTTTAAATGTTTCGATAACTTTCTGTAAGAGTCAGTAATATGGGCATTGATTCTGATCGTGTTGTTTGATGCTGCTGACGTGTGATATTGCTTTTCCTCAAGGACTTTAGTGAGGTTAGTTGTCATTTTTCTATAGTCAGTTACTCCATGGATGTATATTGGTGGAGGTTTTAATATTTTGGGTCGTTGGTTGTCTCTGTCGTTAATGGTTTGTGTTTTTACAAGTATTTCATATCTGTTAGACGTAGGTAGTTGGTTAGGTTTAGTTAATTTGGGATTCATTGCGATTGTGTTGCTTTCCCTTCTTTAAGTGTTCGCCATTCGTGTTTTGAACTAGATTGATTTTCCGTGTTGTTATCTGTAGTCATCTCAGCGTTTGTATCTGCGTCTGATAGGACTTCACTGTATGCTTCATAAAGCTTAAGTGGAGAAACATATTGGTTTGTTGGGAAAGGGGAAGTCATCATTACTTGATTATTAGTTACATGTGGGAATTGAGGATTAGAGCCATTTTGCGGATGATTAGAATAATTTTTCGGTTGAGAGACAGGGTATCCCTGGATATTAAATGTAAAACCGTAATTCTTGGGAGCGGTTTAACTGTTCTCAGGTGACGGACTAGGACCGCACCTGTTTCCGGATGGGAATATTTTTATGATGTGTTTACGTACATTTAGGAGATAAATAAATTCTCTTATACGTACGGATTTTAGTTAAATATGTGGATTAAATAAATAAATTTGAATAAATTTGACCACGTCTTACTCACTATCTGTTCTGTTTAATGCACTGCACTTGTAGAGATAACAGACCTCATGGAGCGTGTAATCCAAATGCGAACTTCGATAAGGTCTGTATCTCAATTGTATTATTACACTATTTACATAATTAAATTGTTTGTTATGAATTATAATGAAACTTAAAAAAAAATGTACTATAATTAAAAATTAATGTCCTTTTAACTATACACAGCCGTGTCTTTAATTACCACAATATTAAGAACTTGATCATTTTGTTTATAACGAATTTTTAGAGAGCACAAATAACACGTTTATAAACATTCGTAAATGTTCAGAAGGGACATGCTTGTCAATCAAAACTGTTTGGAAGTTTATATACCTCAATAGGTAATATCCCAGAAGAAAATCCCTCATTATATGTTTTGGCATTATGTATTTAAAAACAAACAGAATGTTTTAGTAAAAATTTTTTCTTTTTGTTATGCCTAATGTCTAATTTTAAAACCTGTAGTGAACTCCTTTTAAATTTCGCAGAAGGTATAAGTTCGCGGCGAGAATTTACGCGATGGGTGCGGTTTCTGCGTGGAAAGTTCGCGTTTGACCGTACCTTTCCCCTACTTTTGAGATTGTCGTTTTCGATTTTTCGAGAGGGCCGAGAGAAGAAATCGGGGAGGGCGCGTCGTACGAGTCGTGAGTTCGTGACCGATGGCGAAGTAGAGGGTAGGGTTGGGGGCGTCGAGACATTCCTATCTCATTCGGGTTAATGGAACACACACATGTGAGGGGGTCGATTCACTCGAAAACGTTGACCAAAATTTTGATAGGAGTTTCAGTATTCGAGAGGTTCGTCGTACCTTTTCCGTATAGTGTGATCCCACAATTTGGTTTCGTTTCGGGGAAAGGAGGGGGGCATTTTCGTGAATTTAGTCTGGCTCCGCCGAATGAAGAGTTGGTGTCGATAAAAATGGATGGGTTGATAGGAAGGGGGACGTCGCTGCTTTCTTTTGATTCCTTTTGTCGAAACAAACCGGGGAAAAGAATTCGTCAAAATTTCGAACGCTATGGCCTTTCAAAGTTTTTAAAAAATGTAAGCCTGCATATCGTGAAAAAAATTTAAAAAAAATGTTTCGTTCCAAATTTTTGTGCAAGGTGTCCAAATCGATGGATTTTGGAGCGAAAATGAACAAAATCGACTCTGATTCTCGCCAGTGGGTACCGGCTTCGAGTTATTGCGACGTTTCAGTTTTTCTAAATTCACATAAATGCCCATAACCCTTGTATTTTTAAAGGCAGCGTTACTATTTAAAAACTCTATGACGTGTCCTAACGGGACTCATCGATTTCCGCTTATCTCACTTTCGTATCATTTATAATTTTTGAGTTACAGAGGAAAATATGAAATCTAAAAAATTTCAACTTTGGCAATTTTTTTAACCACTTCCCGTTGGAATTTTAACGTGATTTTTTCTGATTTTGTTTCATGTTGTTTTCTCAAAAAGCACAAATAAAACCAGCACTGCGAACGAGGATGTCGTTTTTCGGAAGCGTTTCGTCATGCTGATGCAGTCTGTAAAACTTAAAAATGCGCTAACGAAGCAAAAAATACGCACTGGTCTCGATGGCAGTGCTTCCAAGAAGGGTAAGAAACCAACACTACCAAAGGGGATGTTATCTCGGTAACGTTTCCTTGGAACTAACGATCCTTGGTGGTCATGTGATTATAATCTGGCCAGAAACGAAGCGAAGGAATAAATCAACATGTTTGGCAGATTCCAGTGGCGTTGGGTTGTTTTATGATATGTACGAGTATATTATATATAGTAATTGTTGCCTTACCTTAAATTTAAAAACTCTATAAAATGATTTCTAACAAACGGTGTTTTATAATTCAATGATATATTACAATGATATCTTTAAAATCACTTTTTATAGTTAAGTTTTCAATAAAACATTGCAATCTTACACGCCTATGATCTTTACTTTAGAACAACAGGTACGTCCCATTGCTAAAGGATTAGCAGCTATTGATAAATAACTTACGTGGTACCGCTATAGTATGGAAGCGGTATATCTTAAAACTAGTTTAAGAAACCTATTAAGTACTTAATACAAAATTGTGTACCGCTTATATGTAAAATAACTTTCACGCATCTGAATATTAATGAACTTTTTAATGCTTATGTAACCATATCGACATTACAAATAATGTAACTTATAAGAGATGTTGAACTCTTCCCCTATTATTAAAAGGGAGGATATGACAGAAAAACTAATATTAAAAGATATAGGTTGATTGGCCTAGTTTATTTAGAAACTTTTTCGACTCTTTAGATTTTACTTTAAAACCAATAGTTTCAGAGTAATTAAATAAAATACTTCAACACATGTAACGTAATTTTTGTTTTCTGTTGAACATTTTATGAGCTTACTACAAGTGGGTGTTTATTTTACAATAACGAACACCAGTTTTACTTTTTACATATCCAGTATTAATATAATGTTGCCTCAAAGGCGTATGGGTAGTTTTGCATTTAATCCAGTAAGTACATTGGACCTATTTTTCCAAATTTAACGAATAAATGCTAACGCTGAAAATACTGTCTAGTCCAGTAAGATGTTAAATACTGTGTAATAGGAGATTTTTCTTCACTATTAAAATTGTTTGGAAGTTTATATACCTCGATAAGGTCTCAATATAAAGGAACATTTCTAGAGGATAAGTTTAACCTTTTACATAAGTAAAAAAATAAAAATAAAAATAAAAAAAATAAAAATCTAATAATTGTTTGACATTTTGAACTATTTTGCATAGTTGAGTTAAAAGTCCCATAGCTTACTTCATCGTTAGTTTAATTAGACTTACGATTAGCAATATCGAAAGATGTTTAAATTTTATGCTACACGAATATTCAAGTGTATAGAAATTTTCTTGTGTTTCCGTTCGACAACACCGACTTTCCAATCCTCAAAATCGCCCAAAAACGCATTGCTTGTGGTCTAAGCCAACAAAACGTTAAATTGTCTAGTTTGGCACCATTGATCTTTAATACACGAAAATTCGTTAACAACTGTCATATATACTAGGCCGGTTTACACGTTAATGTTGCCAATATGATTTAAAATATGATGGCGCCGTCAAAAAATGTTTAAAAATCTTTTTGAATGAATTAATAACACCAGCACAAAAAGTTTAGGGCATCGCAAACACGTTCAAAAACTATTTTTGCTAGTATTCCTAGTTGTAGGCCTCGGCACGCAATTCTGCTTATGCTCCCAAAACTATCGTTTCTAACCTAGTGATGAAAATCACTATTGTTCTATAAATTCAAAAATTCCCACTGCTTGGTCCATAATGTCTCCAAGCAATAAAACGTCGAATATGCTCCTCTTTCTATTGTAAAGCAAACCGAGCTAATGTACCAGTGGTAATATAACATTAGCATTCGAGAGGTAATGGGTTCGATTCCCGTTACCGTCTACCCTGTATAAGGTATTTTCAAGGGGTTTCCCTCATACATATCTAGCGGCATAGTCACTACGTATACGCACATCATGTGCGGCTATTTAGGCGAATACTGGGGTAGTCTCCTCCCCCTTAAAACCCTGACCTCGTTTCTTACGGTCCTATCCCGCACCAATCCTTAATCCCACTTTGCATAAATACTTAATGTATATATGTTGGGAATCTATGGCTGTGGCTGAAGAAGCTTGGAAATCTCAAGCCTTTTCCTTTTCCTTTCCTTACTGTAAAGCAAAGAATTATCTACAATCTACATGAACAGTTGTCAGGTTGCGATGACGCACCCTGTATGTAGGATGTTATAATGACGTGTATTACGTGTTTTAAGCACGAGTGTATTGAGTTTGAACGAAAAAAAAAATTTTTTTTGTGTGCATAATGTGTGTGGGTGTATGATACGCCACTGGAAATGTACGAGAAATATAATTCTGTATGTAGATACGTGTATTTGAATGTTATAAAGACTTTAGTGTTGGAATAATTAGATTTTGATGAATGTAAATGTGAAAAGAAATTTGTCTATGGGACGATAATGCTTTCCACTGTATTGCTTCTGTTTTGCTGCTGATAAAGAAAGGAATGTCTGAAGATAAATGAGTAATCTTGGTTAAAAAATGTGAAGAATAAGTGTAGAATGTTTTAGAAAATATGTAGAGAAAGATTGGGTATGTTTAAGTATTAATTTCAGAAAGTTTTGTAATGTTGTGCAATTGTGTTGAGAATAAATGTGTGTATATGGAATTTGAGACATTAGACTGTACTGATTTTTGCAAATGTTGCGGAACGAGATCGAGCGCAAGTTGGAGATAAGTGTTAAAAGTTGCGTAATGGTCCAGAGGGGCCACTGAATGAATGTAGTGACGAAAGATGATTTCTTCGTGAAGTAATTGTGAAGTTTGTAAGTGAAAACAAATATGGCGATGTATTGTAATTACACGCGTGCTTGTATAGAGGGAAGCAGTTGTTGGAAGTATGTAGTTTTGAATGAATATTATTGGAGAATATAACGCGGAAGGAAGACATGTTTAAAGATGGATGACTGAAGTGATAAATAGGGAAGTCAGAGATTGACGAGAGTTAGTTAGTTGAAGTTAGAGGTAGGCAGTTGAGCTTTCGGTTTTGGCTGTTGCTTGTGGTGAAGGTTGGCGGAAGGCGCGTGCGAGGTAGTGTGGGATAGACTGTGACGATGTCGGCGTATGTTTGTGAAATTTTAATGAGGCAGTAATTGTTTAATTAATTGCGTTACCCGAACCGGGGATAAATTGAAAAAGACATTCATAAACAATACCATATTTAAAATTGAAGTTGAAGGTAAAAATTAGTTTGTTTATCTTCAAGAAAATAATAGTGCGTAAGCAGATTTGAATAAAGATAACAGTTGTTATGTTAGAGTGTGAAGGGCAGCGCGTGAATTTGTAACGAGATTCGGCTAAAAGTATTTATGAGACCACCTGTTAAGTGAACGAAAGGTTCATTGTATATTAAGCCAAAGTTTAAGTAATGTTATATGACATTGAGAAGTTTATTTGTATAAAGGACTAAATTGTTTTAAAAGTTGTTAAGAAATTTTAAAGAGGCAACCAAAGGTTTACCGTTATTACGTGTTATTAGACTATTTGTGGAAGTAATAACCTTGCATTGTGAACTAATCGCGAGTGCACAGAGGATTAAGTTTTGTTAAGCCTTGTGTAATGTGCTTCAGGCAATTTTAAGGAATTACCAATGGACTACATATAATTAATTTACGGAAGAAAGAAGAAAGAAAAGCTAAGGATTTATGGACAAATTTGTTAAGTAAGAAATTAGATTAAGGAATTTTATGAACGCCTTTAAGCCCGATTATCTTTTTGTTAGTTTATTTGTGTATTGTTGGTTAAGTATTAATTTAGTTACGAAAAGATAATCGTTCTTGAGTCACACTTATTGTATGGTTTGCTTAGTATTAAGAATTTCGCAGAAATTGATAGTGACGTGTGGTTTTGATTTTCAACCACGTTGTTGAGGTACATGTAAATATATTTTGTGTGTAAACATTTGTTTTTTTATTATTTTATGCAGGTCAATATATATATTTATCGTTAAATTCTCATTTTGTTGTTTATTTAAACAGGTATGAAACACGGATGTAACATTCACTTAATTGGTGATCTTGTTTTGATAATTTTAAAAGTAAGCTTTGCATATTTTCATTTTAATTTTTCAGATTTAAGGAACAACCTGATAAGTCTTATTAGCCAGGTTGATTACAAAATTTTTATGTCAGTTTCATTAGAGCAATGCACTATTAACAGATCAGCTGTTGTCTTAAATTTCATTAAGTATAATACAAGTTTGAGTTTGGAAACCTTAAATGTTTACGAATGTCAACTACGATTCAAAAGTAAAGTAAATTTAAAAAGATATCGTTCATGTTAAGAATTTTACAAATTGATTACCGTTCATTGAATGAATTTGAGTGATAAATTTTATTTTAGAAGTTTTGGTATACGAGGTGTATTCAAAAAGTTTTTAATAACCTGGGTAGTGCTAAATTTATTTGAGTTGAATTGTTTTGGACGAGTGTTTGTTTTAGAACCTTCGTATATGAGTTTACCGAGTAAGCACAATCCTACTTTCCACAATCAAGTAGGGTTAATTAACATCCAGCTTAAGACAATTATTTTAGCGAAGTATCGATTGTGGTGGCGCCTAGAGACATATTTTCCCGAATTGAGCTATTTGAGTATAAGTGTAAGGTGTTTGAGCTTATTAATCATCCATTTTACTTATTATTTCGACCACGCCCATCTCCCTGTTAGCTGGCTTGGCAACCCGCTTACATTAGTAAGCCTACACGACGCATAGTGCGGTTTGGACGTGTAACATAATTATTTGGCAGCCCAACGTGTGGGGCCTTGAGATTGAATGTGACTTAATTTTGTTGTTTGATGAAATATTGTAGTAGAATTTTGGATTCTGAAGTTGAGATTACTGATTGTTGACGAATTATCGATTGGACTTGTTGAGATTAGTGAATGTTGAGTCGTATAGCAATTTTTTTGTGAGGAGACAATTAGTGTTTGAAGTATTGACATTTGTGACTTTGAGTTTATTGTGTGTTAAGTGAATTCCTTTGTTTGGAAAGATATTTTAGTGGTATTAACGAGTTGGTTAGGATATTTTTGAAGTATTTTGGGAAACTTTTATTTGTTAAGATGGGATATAAGATCCATATTGATTGTTTGACGTTGAATGAGATTAAGTATGAGATAGCGATTAGGGGAGGTGATGCTTCCTTAGGTATTACGGCTTTACGGAAAGCGCTTAGGAATATTTATAGTGAAGAAGCTGCGGGTAGGGCGAGTACGCGACCCCCGTACCCATTTGAATTTGATACTGATAGGTTAGCTATTAACGAAACTAAGTTAGAAATTGAGAAATTAATTGATGAATTACATAGTAACGTGACTACAAAAATTATAGCGACTATTGAGACAAAATTTAAGTATATTTTTAATAGAATTAATAATGTTGTGGCAAAAACTGATGTAGAAAATAAAGAGAAAGAGGACTTTATTACGAGTATGGCAATTTTAGTTTCGAATTATGAAATTTTAGATAGGCAAGTAGTAGTTAGGACTCCCGCTAATGTAGGGATAAGTACAGATGACGTGATGGCTTCACCATCAACCAATTTTAAGACTGAATTACCAATAGTTGACCCTTTAGTAAACGTAGCGCCTATTATGACTGTAGCGAAGAGTGTTCCCGTATGCAAGTGGAACATCTCTTTTTCAGGTGACATTAAGTCTTTGTCGTTAAATGCATTTTTGGAGAGAATTAGTGAGTTACAAGTATCCCGTAACGTTAAAGATGAGCAACTGTTTGCAGAATGTTTAGATTTGTTTACCGGTACCGCACTTATTTATGTCAGGTCAATTAGGAAAGAGGTTAAGACATGGAGTGAATTGGTGGAATCTTTGAGATTGCAGTTCCAGCCAAGTGACTGATGAGAGATTAATTGAGGAAATTAGGCGACGCACACAGGCGTCTGACGAACCTATGGGTATTTATGTGGCGATTATGCGCACATTATTTTCGCGACTTAATGAAGGATTATCTGAGGATAGACAATTAAGAATTTTATGTAAAATATCGCTCCTATTTATCAGACTCAATTAGGACTTACCCAAATTAGTACTATTAGTGATTTAATTAAGTATGGAAGATTGATTGAAGAACGTATACAGGCGATGGACAGTTACGTACCCCGAGTAGGAGAAAGTCGGATTTAGAGACTGATTTAGCATATGTACGTGAAGTAGAGAGTGTGAGTGAGTCACGTAATGTTGTGAAGGGTGACGAAGTGAAGGTATCTGAGAGAGTGGAAGTGAAACCGTCTGGGTCTAAAAAGATTATGAATGTGGCGAAACCTTTGTTGTGTTGGAATTGCAAGCAAGGCAATCATAAGGCAGTTCAATGTCAGGTACCGAAAAGAATATGTATTGTTATCGATGTGGTAGGGCAGATTTTACAGTTAGGACATGTCCTAAATGTTCACGATTTCCACGTAATCAGGGAAATGGGGAAGGAGGCAATAGACAGTCGCATATTGTTCAGATGAGAGACCATTTATTTATGTTAATGTTTATAGTCAGTCTATGTTAGCACTTTTGGATAGTGGTTCTTCTAGAACGATTTTGGGACTAAAAGGATGGAATAGCTTAGAAAGGTTAGGAGTTAGGTGTAGAAGTAAGCGTGTGACTACGTGTGTTGTGGCGAATGGCCAGAAAGTTTTATCTGTAGGCACTGTGACGATTCCGATTGAAATTAGAGGAAAATTGTTATAATGGACGTGATTATTGTACCCGATATAAGACATCAGATGATTTTAGGATGGGATTTTTGGAAAAAGGCAGGTATTGTACCTGATTTTCGTAGAGGTGAATGGCAGTTTGAAAGTTTGAGTGAAATTGAAATTTTAGAGACTAGGATTTGGTAATACATTCACGTTTAGATTTGACTACCGATCAATTGAATTTATTAGACAATTTAGTTGAGGATTATTTTGTGAGAACTAAGGAGAAAGAGTTAGGTTGCGCAAATTTAGTAGAGCACCGAATTAGGACCAATAGTGAGCCTATTAAGCAAAGGTATTATCGTGTATCACCATTTATGCAGAAACATATTGATGATAGTTAGAGAAAATGTTGAAACTTGTAGTGGTTGAGAAATCGAGTAGTGCATGGGCTAGTCCCATTGTTATGGTCAAAAAGAAGGACGGGAAATATAGGTTTTGTGTAGATTATGGCAAGTTGAATAAGGTTACATAGAAGGATGCTTATCCTATTCCTTACGTTTCGTCAATTTTAGATCGTCTTCGTGATGCGAAGTTTATTTCGTCTTTAGATATTAAGTCTGCGTATTGGCAACTGCCAATGGCGGAGGATTCAAAAGAGTTTACGGCTTTTACGGTACCCAATAGGGGTCTTTATCAGTTTAAGAGAATGCCTTTTGGCTTAGTTAATGCACCGGCATCGTGGCAACGATTAATTGACAGTGTTATTGGTTCAGAATTGGAACCTTATGTGTTTGTTTATCTTGATGATACTATAATTTGTACACCGACGTTTGAGAAACACATTGAAGTGTTAACGGAAGTGTTTAAGCGTTTTGAACGGGCAGGTTTAACGTTGAGCAAGGACAAGTGTTCCTTTGTCGTGACGAATTGCGTTATTTGGGTTATGTGGTAAATTCTACCGGTTTATCAGTTGATCCCGAGAAGGTTGAAGCGATTTTGAAGATTCCGGTCCCGACTACGGCGTCGGAAATTAGAAGAATTATCGGTATGGCATCGTGGTATCGGCGTTTTATCGCGCAGTTTTCGTCTATTATCGCACCTCTTACGAAATTATTGAAGAAAAGGTACGTTTTGAGTGGACGGAAGAATGTAGTGAAGCATTGGATATTATTAAGAATTGTTTAGTGACAGCACCTATTTTGACGTGTCCAGATTTTAGTTTACCGTTTTCGATTCAAACTGACGCATCGGATTATGGAATCGGCTCAGTTTTGACTCAGACTATTGATGGAGTGGAGAAGGTTATATGTTATAATAGTAGATCATTGACGCGTAGCGAACGGAAGTTTTCGACTACGGAGAAGGAGTGTTTGGCGGTGTTATGGTCGATAGAGAAGCTAAGACCATACATCGAAGGAGTTAAGTTTAGCGTTATTACGGACCATGCATCCTTAGTATGGTTACATAATTTGAAGGATCCAACAGGACGTTTGGCTCGGTGGGCTCCAGCAGTATGATTTTGAAGTTATACATAGGAAGGGTAGAGATCATGTGGTACCCGATACCTTATCGCGATCAGTTCCCGTTATTGAGGAAACGTCTAGTGAAGATAATACCGACAGTGACATTACCGGCGAAGACCATAATGAAGAAGAAGATATTGTAGAAGATAAATGGATTGACAGAATGAAGAGATGTATTGAGAATCGACCGATAGCGTATCCAAAATGGAGAGTTCAAGATGGGAAGTTATATAAGCATGTGACGTGTAGTTATCCGAATTTACGTGAAGACGCGGAAAGTTGGCGTGAAGTTATTCCGAAGGCGAAGCGTGGTGAAATGTTGAGAAAGTATCATGACGAACCTACTGCAGGGCATGCAGGAATATTTAAGACATATGAGCGTATCTCGAAATTATATTATTGGCCTAAGTTAAAAAGTGATGTGAAACGTTATGTGAATAAGTGTGAAGTGTGTATAGCACATAAACCTGAACAGCGATTACCGGCAGGATTGATGACTCAGCATCCTGTTATCGATAAACCGTGGCAAATGATTTCGACGGATATTGTGGGACCTCTTCCTAGGTCTAAAAGTGGTTATAGTTATGTTCTAGTAGTGTCAGATTATTTTACGAAGTTTGTGTTATTTTTCCCGTTACGTACGGCTACGGCCGCGGGTGTTGTGAAGAATATCGAAGAAAATGTGTTTTTATTATTTGGTGTACCGTTGTATGTGTTATGTGATAACGGATCACAGTTTAGAAGTGCAGTTTTTAGGAATATGGTGGCATCGTATAATGCCAAGATCATTTTTAATGCGAATTATCACCCTCAGGCGAACCCAACAGAAAGGGTTAATAGAGTAATGAAGACTATGTTAGCATCATATATTGAAGACAATCAGAGAAATTGGGACAAGTATTTAGCGAAGGTGGCTTGTGCAATTAGGACAGCTACTCATGAAGTTACGGGAATGACGCCGTATTTTGCGAATTTTGGTAGAGAAATGAATCTCGATGGAACGAGACATGGAGAACCCGTAGTGGGAAATACTTTGAATGACGTCGCGTTTGCGAGTAGAGAACCTTTAATTGCTAGAGGCAATGTTTTTCAAGAAGTATATGATGATATTAAGAGAAGATTGAATGCAGCTTATATTAGAAGTAAGAAGAATTACGACTTACGAAGAAGATTAGCTACTTTTCAAGTAGGAGATACTGTGTGGCGGAAGAATTATGTTTTATCGGACGCGTCGCGTTATTTTGCCGCGAAATTAGCACCTAAATTTATTGGACCGTTTTATATAAAGAAAAAAGTTTCGTATCAGACGTATGAGTTATCGGACGCCTCGGGCGACTCTAGAGGCATATGGCATGCTAAAGATTTAAAGTTTAGACCCTCAGACGATTAAGTTAGATAAGATTTTAGTGTATATATAGTAGGTTAGGCTATTGAATTAATAGATCGAATTTTTGATTGTTATGGTTATTTTTACCGTCAGATTGCTATTGGTAGGTTGGTCGGAAAAACTATCGGGCGTGTAGAATTGACTATTTCTATTTTCTTTTGTATCAGAATTTGTCTGTTTTGTTTGTGTCCTTGGGGCACCCTTGGCTGTGTAGGGACGGCCTTAGAATTTTCCTACAGCAGAGGCCAACTGCTTGTCGTAAGAGGCGACTAATCAAAGGGGTGTGTCGAGGTAGGTGTCTTGACGGGGAGTTGAGTCCCATGTTGAAGGTTTTGGTATTTTGGTTTTAGACCACTTTACGGTATAGCCGTCGTATATAGTTAGGATTACTTAGATTAGGGTTATTTTGGTTTTAGACCACTTTACGGTATAGCCGTCGTATATAGTTGGGTTGTGGCTTCACGAGCGGACCTCGGTGAAGTGTTCTAGTTTTTGACTTTGTGTAGGTCTCTTAGGACCAGTATTTTTGAGTTTTTCTGGAAGAAAATCTCCTTGTGGAGGAGGTGTCAGGTTGCGATGACGCACCCTGTATATAGGATGTTATAATGACGTGTATTACGTGTTTTGAGCACGAGTGTATTGAGTTTGAACGAAAAAAAAATTTTTTTTGTGTGTGTGGGTGTATGATACGCCACTGGAAATGTACGAGAAATATAATTCTGTATGTAGATACGTGTATTTGAATGTTATAAAGACTTTAGTGTTGGAATAATTAGATTTTGATGAATGTAAATGTGAAAAGAAATTTGTCTATGGGACGATAATGCTTTCCACTGTATTGCTTCTGTTTTGCTGCTGATAAAGAAAGGAATGTCTGAAGATAAATGAGTAATCTTGGTTAAAAAATGTGAAGAATAAGTGTAGAATGTTTTAGAAAATATGTAGAGAAAGATTGGGTATGTTTTAAGTATTAATTTCAGAAAGTTTTGTAATGTTGTGCAATTGTGTTGAGAATAAATGTGTGTATATGGAATTTGAGACATTAGACTGTACTGATTTTTGCAAATGTTGCGGAACGAGATCGAGCGCAAGTTGGAGATAAGTGTTAAAAGTTGCGTAATGGTCCAGAGGGGCCACTGAATGAATGTAGTGACGAAAGATGATTTCTTCGTGAAGTAATTGTGAAGTTTGTAAGTGAAAACAAATATGGCGATGTATTGTAATTACACGCGTGCTTGTATAGAGGGAAGCAGTTGTTGGAAGTATGTAGTTTTGAATGAATATTATTGGAGAATATAACGCGGAAGGAAGACATGTTTAAAGATGGATGACTGAAGTGATAAATAGGGAAGTCAGAGATTGACGAGAGTTAGTTAGTTGAAGTTAGAGGTAGGCAGTTGAGCTTTCGGTTTTGGCTGTTGCTTGTGGTGAAGGTTGGCGGAAGGCGCGTGCGAGGTAGTGTGGATAGACTGTGACGATGTGCGTATGTTTGTGAAATTTTAATGAGGCAGTAATTGTTTAATTAATTGCGTTACCCGAACCGGGGATAAATTGAAAAGACATTCATAAACAATACCATATTTAAAATTGAAGTTGAAGGTAAAATTAGTTTGTTTATCTTCAAGAAAATAATAGTGCGTAAGCAGATTTGAATAAAGATAACAGTTGTTATGTTAGAGTGTGAAGGGCAGCGCGTGAATTTGTAACGAGATTCGGCTAAAAGTATTTATGAGACCACCTGTTAAGTGAACGAAAGGTTCATTGTATATTAAGCCAAAGTTTAAGTAATGTTATATGACATTGAGAAGTTTATTTGTATAAAGGACTAAATTGTTTTAAAAGTTGTTAAGAAATTATAAAGAGGCAACCAAAGGTTTACCGTTATTACGTGTTATTAGACTATTTGTGGAAGTAATAACCTTGCATTGTGAACTAATCGCGAGTGCACAGAGGATTAAGTTTTGTTAAGCCTTGTGTAATGTGCTTCAGGCAATTTTAAGGAATTACCAATGGACTACATATAATTAATTTACGGAAGAAAGAAGAAAGAAAAGCTAAGGATTTATGGACAAATTTGTTAAGTAAGAAATTAGATTAAGGAATTTTATGAACGCCTTTAAGCCCGATTATCTTTTTGTTAGTTTATTTGTGTATTGTTGGTTAAGTATTAATTTAGTTACGAAAAGATAATCGTTCTTGAGTCACACTTATTGTATGGTTTGTTAGTATTAAGAATTTCGCAGAAATTGATAGTGACGTGTGGTTTTGATTTTCAACCACGTTGTTGAGGTAGATGTAAATATATTTGTGTGTGTAAACATTTGTTTTTTTTTTATTATTTTATGCAGGTCAATATATATATTTATCGTTAAATTCTCATTTTGTTGTTTATTTAAACAGGTATGAAACACAGATGTAACATTCACTTAATTGGTGATCTTGTTTTGATAATTTTAAAAGTAAGCTTTGCATATTTTCATTTTAATTTTTCAGATTTAAGGAACAACCTGATAAGTCTTATTAGCCAGGTTGATTACAAAATTTTTATGTCAGTTTCATTAGAGCAATGCACTATTAACAGATCAGCTGTTGTCTTAAATTTCATTAAGTATAATACAAGTTTGAGTTTGGAAACCTTAAATGTTTACGAATGTCAACTACGATTCAAGAGTAAAGTAAATTTAAAAAGATATCGTTCATGTTAAGAATTTTACAAATTGATTACCGTTCATTGAATGAATTTGAGTGATAAATTTCATTTTAGAAGTTTTGGTATACGAGGTGTATTCAAAAGTTTTAATAACCTGGGTAGTACTAAATTTATTTGAGTTGAATTGTTTTGGACGAGTGTTTGTTTTAGAACCTTCGTATATGAGTTTACCGAGTAAGCACAATCCTACTTTCCACAATCAAGTAGGGTTAATTAACATCCAGCTTAAGACAATTATTTTAGCGAAGTATCGATTGTGGTGGCGCCTAGAGACATATTTTCCCGAATTGAGCTATTTGAGTATAAGTGTAAGGTGTTTGAGCTTATTAATCATCCATTTTACTTATTATTTCGACCACGCCCATCTCCCTGTTAGCTGGCTTGGCAACCCGCTTACATTAGTAAGCCTACACGACGCCTAGTGCGGTTTGGACGTGTAACACAGTACAATGTGTTTTTACTGGAAAAATGGTTATTATTTTTATGCAAAACAAATAATGAAGAAATGTCGCATTAGCATGCTAACAATTATCAGTAAAACGTTAAACGAATAACTAAACTCTTGTTCGTTAGTTAAAGCAGAATGCTGCAAATGAAAATAATTGACAAAAAGGGACAGGTGTAATGCTTCGAAACGTTATTTTAATTTTGGCAATGAAAATAATTTTTAATGAAAAAGTAGATTCACTTTTGATATTTATCAAATAATATTATTTCTACTGAAACAAATTAAATAAATTTCTATAAAAAAGATATACTTCAAAACGTGAAAGTGAGAAAGGAAAACGTCCAATTTGAAAAGGTGGGGTTAAGTTTATATCTTTCCACAACTCAAGGTCCTCGTTCGCTTTGAATCATAATCCAAAAGAAAGAAATAGATTAAGAAAAATAAGAACATTCAAATTGTGTTTGTTTTAATTTATCCCATTCATAATACATTAAATTCCCAACGTAAGATGCTTTTTATGTACAGCAATCAGATTCAAAAGGTAGGGTTAATTTTGTTTTAAATAAACCCTCTAAATTCCCACATTTAAATAACAACTGTATGGGTTCTATACTCTTATATTTAGAATGCGACAAATTTAACGAAACTTAGTTAAATGATAATAAATTTAAGTTTATCAAAATCTTACCGTTTTCAAATGAAATTCACCCATCATAAATACTTCAAAGTAATAGAAAAGCTAGAAATGTTTCATCTCTAACAGAAATACGCTTTAAGTTTGTACTGAATTTTTAGAATCATTAAGATTTGCACAAATAAGACGAATAATAAACAAACATCTTGTTACACATGGATTTGAAAGAGTATATATATATATATATATATATATATATATATATATATATATATACCTGGCTTATGATTATTAAACCCTGTCTGATTCAAAGGGTCTAATAAGTTAATTTATTACTTTAAAGTAAGATTCAGTAGCGTAACCAGAGTTTTCTCATGAAGAGTATCAAAATATTGAAAGAAATAATTACAAAACATTTATTGTATATAATACATACACACACAAACACACACACACACACACACACACACACACACACACACACACACACACATATATATATATATATATATATATATATATATATATATATATATATATATTATATATATATATATATATATATATATATATTGTACTGGTTATCGTTAAAATTATTATCTAATTATTCAATTTTACTAAATGGGGATAAGGTTCTTATTATAATAATATTAACAAAAAAATATATTATGCGCCGTACTAACTCAAAATCTTTTTTGGGGATAGGGTTCTATTGTATTAAACATGGATTGTTGGCAAAATAAATTAAATCTGGGAATATTCATGTAAATGATCAAATTGTATATTATAATAAACCGTTACAATGTGAAACCAACTTTGTCGAGATCTGCACAAACTACGCATGCGTTGCGTACTTAATACTGAAATAAATGTTGTGGCTATCTTTGTTATTATAAAGTTGGGCAGAATTACATGATAATTCAAATACCGATTAGAAAATTCAACATTGTTGCCAACTGTCTAAGATATCTGAAAATAACTAAAAATCGTCCAAATTTTCAATTGGCTATATCTTTTTTAATATTCAAAATACGAAAAAGTTATAAGAGAGACTTTCGATAGCTATTTTTACGCAAAATGGGAAAATATGAATACAAAATTTTTTTAGTAATTATTTTTCGAGCTACAACCCAAACATACATTTTTTTTAAATGGCAACTGTAGGTGGCTATGGACTCATTCGATGGCTTATTTTTTTCTGATTTCAAAAATGTATAGCTTTGTATGTTTAGTATTATTAGTTAACTCACAATTTTCAAAAAATTGTAATTATAATATTTACTAAATAAATGCAATGTTTGCCGTGGTGTGCTGTGACATTTAAAAACAAAACTCTTCATTGATAGACTGTCAAATAGTAGATATTGAATTATTTGTTGTATATTTGGTGAATATTAATTTATTAATGACTTATTCATATGAAGAAAGAAATTATATGCTTTTTTTGCTATTACGTGTCTAACAGAGACGCTAATGCTTCTTCGGGATTTATATTCTAACTTATATGGAAAGAAGACAACTCGATGTGAGATTATTTGCCAAACTCGAATCAAATTTAAAAAAATATGGGGCTTTTACTGAACATAAAAATTTTAAAATTAATGTTAACACAGAAACAGAAGAACGTGTTTTAGCTTACGTCGAATTTAAGCCTACTACATCTCTTCGTGAAATTGCGAACGAGTTCAACACTTCCAAACATTCATTTTCATATAGGAAATACATTGTATGTTGAAGATTATCAGAAAAGATTACGTTTTGCTACATGGTTGATTAATGAAAGTCGAGCAAACAATCAATTCTCGAAAACCATTCTTTTTACCGATGAAGCAAAATTTACAAACAACGACATCTTCGATAGAAAAATCATATCCAATGGTCCCAAGAAAATCCTCGTATTACTGTTGAGAGGGGAGATCAATATGCTTTTTCAGTAAACGTTTGGTGCGGTATTATTGGTACCAAAATCCTTGGGCCGTTTTTTTGTGAATACAATTTAAATTCCAAAACATATCTAACTTTTTTACCAAACGAATTTGAATAAATTTTGGACGACTTTCCGTTAAACGTAATTCAAAATTTGAATTATTTTCAACACGACGGGGCACCAGAACACAATGGGTTACTTGTGTGTAACTATTTACAGGAACGTTTTAATAATTGGATAGTAAATCGAGGTCCAATAGCTTGGCCGCCGGGATCTCCAGACTTAACCCTCTTGGACTTTTTCTTGTGGAGTGCAATTAAAGACAAAGTGTACCGAGTAAAACCTGGTAATCTAGACGATTTAAAAAATAAAATTCGTGTGGCTATACAGCAAATTAGAACCCAAAGTTTATTAAAAGTTCAAAACGAAATTTTAAAACGATGACAAATGTGTGTTCAAAATAATGTAGGGCAGTTTGAAGCACTTCTGTGATTGTGTTATCTCTTTATATTTTTTGCTGTTACTCTCTGTTGTAAATTAACCTTATTTTGAACTTTTTTATTTGGATAATGTAGTACATTATTTGTTGTTGTTTCCACAAATTTAGTAGTAGAATATGAGCTTATTTTATTTAAATCTTCGCGGCACACTTTAATTTGTTTAATAAATATTGTAATTACCTTTTTTTTTGAAAATTGTGAGTTAACTAATAATATTAAACATACAAAGCTATTCATTTTTGAAACCAGAAAAAAATGAGCCATCGAATGGGTTCATAGCCACCTATAGTTGCCATTTAAAAAAATGTATATTTGGCTTGTAGCTCGAGAAATAATTACTAAAAAATTTTTTATTCGCATTTTCTCATTTTGCGTAAAAATAGCTATCAAAAGTCTCACTATAACTTTTTCGTATTTTGAATATTGAAAAAGATACAGCCGATTGAAGATTTGGACGATTTTTAGTTATTTTCAGATATCTTAGAAAGTTGGCAACAATGTTGAGTTTTCTTATCGGTATTTGAATTATCATGTAATTCTGCCCAACTTTGCTAATTTAACCGACTCTGTATCTCTTATAATAACAAAGATAGCAATAGAACATGGGTAGATTCTAGACACCCGGTATATAATATTTGAAGTTATTGGGTGTCAGTCATAAATGAATAGTTTTTGCTAAATATATAGCTTCTTCAGGATCTAAAATATTAAAATAAGTATGAAATTGGGCAAAATTAGAAACTTACAGAATTATTTAAATTTTTTTTTTTAATTAAGCGACATTGTTACTAAACCTTCTAACTAGATATTACTTAATTAAATCTATATGTGAAAACAAATAGATTTAATAATATAGACAAAAAATGGTTTTTTTTTCATAATCATAAAAGACTAATTAAATTGAAAATAATATGAATTTATCTGTTTCTAAACTTATTTTTATAATAATTTAATATATTAGAATAAATGATATTTAAACCTTCGATATCTGTTTTTTTATTAATAGCTAAATTTTCATTATAATTTTCAATCATCTCCAAAATAATTCTTTTACTTAAAAATTTTTCATTAGCCAAACCTTGTGTATTATTAAAATCAAATATATGACTAAAAGATACAGAATGTTCTGTTAAACTACAAGTAAGTTTTTTCAATTTTCACTTTTATGTGAATTTATCCTTAAATATAAATTACGGGAGGTTGGTCCTATATAACATGAATTGCAATTTAAACAGTTAATTTTGTACGCTACATTACATCATTTTAGTATAGGAATTTTATCTTTTAGATTAGAAAATAATTTTTGCGCCTTCCTCTATCGAGGAGGAAAAGTAGTGACGTCAGTACGTACATTGTCAATAATCAATAACTTATAAGCATTGACCTACCCCACCTTTTCTATTATATTTAAATTTCCAGTTTTTATTTACACCCTATATATTTTGCAAAACGGTAGAATTTTGTTATATTACCTCAACTTAACACTTTAAATAAATATTTTGACTTAAAAATTTGGTAAGATTCTATGGAAAGCTGCCACTTCTCAAAGTGATTGACATTTTTAACAGTGTTAAAGTGGGCACCCAGCTTACGTCTACTAATATTCAATAATTCTTTAAAATGAGTGATTCAAGCGACTTAGAATATACAGATACACCGCCTGATATCCTAGAAGAACTAAATATAGCGCTTAAATCTCTCTTACCAGAAACATCCAAAATATATGACTAAATGATACAGAATGTTCTGTTAAACTAAAAGTAAGTTTTTTCAATTTACAATCACTTTTATGTGAATTTATCCTTAAATCTAAATTACGGGAGGTTTGTCCCATATAACATGAATTGCAATTTAAACAGTTAATTTTGTACACTACAGTAGATCTTTTTAAAACAGAAATTTTGTCTTTTAGATTAGAAAATAATTTTTGTAAAGTATTAATCGGTTTTATTGTAATTTTGTACTCATTGTTTAATATGTCTTAAATATATTTAAAATATATAAGTTATTAACTAGTTGAAAACTTATATTTATAATTTATATTAGAAATGCCAAAATTGTTATTAGTATTATTATTATTATCATTACAAAGCATAACTGCAATTACAACATTTAAAGCTGCTGTAAGGAAATGGATAATTGAAACAACGTAGCAGGCTTTAGAACACTGTAATAACTAATAATTTAAAAATATGGACAATATAAATAAACAAAAATACATATTATATACTTACCATCACATGATTGCATTTCAATGTATTTATTAAAAGTCAGACTAGTAACAAAATAATTATGTCAAAACAGTATATAGTTAGCAAATTTATTATGTAAATGTAATTAATGATTTAAACGGACCCAACCGATAAGTTGTTGGAACTTGGTTGGACCACAAACAATTGTATATTATCTGAAATAAACATTTCAAACATTAAACTATTAGAATTTAGGATTGAAATATTATTAAAGAGTAACTTATTTAATAAATGCTTTCGGTAGGAGTTTTCAAGTAAAATTTCTTTTAATATTTCTAAATTTTTCATAATACGATTTTTTCAGCATAATACCAAAATAATTTTAGTTTTATGTTGGTGGTAAGCAAAATAATTTAAAAATCTTCCTGAGTTGGTAGGTTTAATGTACCAATCTAAAATTAAAACGTTTTCAGAATTTCTAATTAATTTAATATTACTACAATCAATTTCTTCTTCAATAGTGAATTGGAGATTTGTATCACATGAATTAAAAATTTCTAAAGTTAATTTGGGTTTATCGAAAGGAATACAGTAAATTATGTCATCAACATATTTAACTAAAAAAGGTAATCTAAATGGTGATTTTGAAACATTTGTAATGAGATCATTTATGACACGGTAAGGTATGATATGACTAATTTTAGATCTCATTGGAGTACCATTTGCTTATTGAAAGAAAAAGTATTAGATTCAAAAATGAAAGAAATAATTTCCCAAAAAATTTTAAGTTACAATTCTTGCAAATGTCATCCCAATGGTTTTTTGTACTTTTTTCAACTAGATACATAGGTATATTTGTAAATAATAAAATCACGTCTAACCTTAGTAAAACATAATTATTAGGTAATTTATAATTGTTAAATATTTTGCAAACCTAAAAGAATCTTTTTAAAATTAATTTATTATGCTTAAAAAATCGTATTATGAAATTATGTCATCCACAATTTATCAATAAAAATTTAGAAATATTAAAAGGAATTTTACTTGAAAACATTTATTAAATAAATTACGTTTTAATAATATCCTAAATTCTAGTAGTAATGATAATAATAATAATACTAATAACAATTTTGGCATTTCTAATATAAATTATAAATATATGTTTTCCACTAGTTAATAACTTAACCCAAAACGTTTTAAATATATTTAAAATATATTAAATAAGGAATACAAAATTACAGTAAAACCGATTAATACTTTACAAATAGCTGTTTGTATTACTAGGAAGGAAAAGACACTTTACTTCCATAATACATATGATTTTTCCGCCTACCTCAAATAACGACTCATTTATTTGTAAATTTATTTATGATATCTATAATTAAACAACAAAATTATCAACATTGCCATAACTATTAAAACTAAGAAATGCTTTATTTTCGGTTTATGTCTGAGGTGTTTGTGATATTAATATTGAACGTACATTCTGGGCAGTTGTATTGTAAATACCACTGGAAGATAGAGATGGAGTCAGATCCAAATCAGTATTGGTAGTATTGTCGCTGAGCACATTGTTGCAAACTTGATAACCTCTAGAAGTACTGGGTTGATTATGATCAATTTGAACTTGTTCATTGATTCCCATTATTTGATTAGAAAGTTTTCTATTTTTTGCGAGAGATTATTCAACGTAGCCTTCTGTTATGTACGTTGATTTCCAACCTCCATACTGGTTCAGAGCTAGAATATCTCCACCAGCATTTGCTAATAGAGTTGAAGAAGCTCTTCTGAAACTGTGGCCTGTATAATGGTCGGCATTTGGAAGTTTAAGATATTCAGCAATTTTTTGTGGAACTTTAGGTATAGTATTTTTGCCAACTACTTGATAATGCATTTTCCTGCTTTAAAACACACAAATAAACGTTTATGTTCAGTTTTGGGACGTAGCGAGATATATTTTTTATAAATCTGAATATAATTTGGGCCATTGACTGGTAAAGCATTTATTATGAATGACCATTGTGAATTTGTTTTTGAGTTGGGAATATTTACTATTATAAGAGTCTTTATCTTCAATGTCATCCAATATCATTTTAATGAGCTCGTCACGTCTACATGCTCCAGCAATTCTGCAAAAAAGGAGAACTTACGAATTAAATTACAATTAAATTATCACAATTTTTTTATTTTTCACATTACCTAGTAGTATAATGTAATATAAATCAAAACCAACAATTTAAAAAATTAAAAAACACAAAGAAAGAAAACTTCTTTATCCCGGGATTGAACCTGCCACCTACAGGTCTAGCCTAAACGTGAAGCGTGCGCTTACCCACTCCGCCTCATGAATGACAGTATATTGTTGCGAAACCCGTGATTAATGTGGGTTGAGTTGTTGACATATATTTATAATAACTAATTTTATTTTCAATTTATTCACTCTCTTGTAATATTACTAAATACCTGCCTACCTACCTCCTGACAATATCTTACCTTCATTAATAAATATGCATCATTGGGGGCTTCTATTGAAAATGTGTTTACTTCTTCCCTTGTAAATGTTTTGGCCTTGTTGGGTTTGTAACTTGCGTTTCGTCTTTTTAAAAAAGCTATTAGTTTTGGGTATTTAATGTCTATGTTCTCTTTTACTTGCACCATTGTGCGTAGCATTGAATATTTTGACCATAATGTTGATGCTTTTAATGTTTTACTATAATCGAAAAGTAACCAAGTATTACATTTTCCAAATAATTAGTGATATGGTTTTCTTCGGCCCGTTCCTTATAATGCGAGTACTGTTTTTCATATCTCTCTCTCTGGATTTTTCTGTTAAAAGAGATATAAGCGCTATATTTACTTCTTCTAGGATATCGGACGGTGTATTTGTATATTCTAAGTCGCTTGGATCTCTCATTTTAAAGAATTATTAAATTTTAGTAAACGTAAACTGGGTGCCCACTTTAACACTATTAAAAATGTCAATCACTTTGAGAACTGTCAGCCGTCCATAGCATGCTGCAATATTTTTATCCTAAAGTCTAAAATCTTACCAAATTTTTAAGTCAAAGTACTTATTTAAAGTGTTCAGTTGAGGTAATATTCATAACTAAATTCTACCGTTTTGCAAAATATATACGCTGTTCTATAAATAAAAAGTGGAAATTTAAATATAATAAAAAAGATAGGGTAGGTCAATGCTTATAAGTTATTCATTAATGACAATGTACATACTGACGTCACCCTAGGGAGGAAACGTATGACTTTCTTGCCTAATATAAGGCAGGAAAGTGTGTACTTTCAATAGTGGTAGGCGGAAAAATACAAAATTCCTATATTAAAAAGATCTAACGTAGTGTACAAAATTAACTGTTTAAATTGCAATTTATGTTATATAAGACAAACCTCCCGTAATTTAGATTTAAGGATAAATTCACATAAAAGTAAAAATTGAAAAAACTTACTTGTAGTTTAACAGAACATTTTATATCTTTTAGTCATATATTTGATTTTAATAATACACAAGTTTTGGCTAACGAAAAATTGTTAAGTAAAAGAATTATTTTAGAGATGATTGAAATTTATAGTGAAAATTTAGCTATTAATAAAAAAACAGATATCGAAGGTTTAAATATCATTTATTCTAATATATTAAATTACTATGAAAATAAGTTTAAAAACAGATAAATTCATATTATTTTCAATTTAATTAGTCTTTTACGATTATGAAAAAAAAACATTTTTTGTCTATATTATTAAATCTATTTGTTTTCACATATAGATTTAAGTAAGTAATATCTAGTTAAAAGGTTTAGTGATAATGTCACTTAATTTAAAAAAATTTAAATAAATTTGATCATTTATGACTGAAACCCAATAACTTCAAATATTATTAATAATAATAAAGACAGTCGATATATAAATTAAATGTTATAATATATATATATATATATATATATATATATATATATATATTAGAAAGAAAAACAATGTATTATTACTAGTACTGGGTGAGTAAAGTAAACTAGTGCTTTATGGGTAAACTTTACCAATAAAATGTATATTTCATATTATATGGCTAGTAAGTGTGCGCATTTTAAAATTATTCTTGACTATATAGAGTGTTCCAAAAAAGAGGGGCAAAACAAAGCTAGTACTTTTTCAATGGAACACTCTGTATATCATTCCATTTTTGCATTCTATGTGTATTATAACACTTTCTTTTTGAAATAATTCGAATTCTATCCAAAACATCGCATTTACAGGTATAAGTTTATTATTGTGTACCATCTTGTGTTTTATTGCGAAATCTTTCATATTTGGACCAAGGAAAGGCCAAGCTTAAGCCCATATTTTGAAGAAGAAATATTAGAGATAAATACTACAGGGTGTTCAAATCCGCGAAAATTGAAATTCAAAAACATAACTTTTCACAAATAGAACACCTTGTATATTTTTACGCTGTATTAAATACCATCAAAAACCACACAATTCTTCATAAGTATGTCCTACACTTATCTCTCACTACTTTTGAATTATTTTGATTTCTTTATATTATTCATTATTTCAATGGTTCAAAGATTATTCGCAGTAATCATGCAAACAATTTTCCACATGACAAATACTTGACCTGTCAAACTGTTGTTGCATTTTGATAACCTTTTAAGATTGTGCGTGTTGTGTGTTCAATTGTAAATTAATTTATTATTCAAAAAATTGTCTTCTTGCTGAAAGGTTGTACAGAATGAAATATCCTGCTCGACGCCAACACACTCGGCTCACCTTTGAAAATTTGATGGATAGATTCGATTCTAATGGCAGTTTGGATTATGTAAAACGCAAAGTGGTGAATAGCAATACCAGTAACCAAGAAAAGGAACATGAGATTCTGCTTCATATTTAAGAAAACCCGCATATCAGATAGCAATAGCATGTGAAACTTAACAATCAACTGTGAATCGGACAATTAGAAAATATAAGCATAATCCCTACCATATTGAATTGCACCAGGAATTGCGCAATGATGACTTCGAAAGACGAGTAAACTTTTGCCAACTTGAGATTAATCCAAACCTTATATCTTACATTATGTTTTCTGACGAAGCTACGTTTAGAGGCAATCGTCATATTATGCACTATTACACATTAGACAATCCATTTTGGATTCAACAAATGCAAAACCAAAACCACTGTACCATAAATGTTTGATGTGGTATTCTCCATAATATAACTATTAGACCGTATTTTTTTAACACCACTTCAATTCTTCTAAGAAGTTATGCCTAACCTCCTTCATCTGCTCAGTAATGATGAACGGCAGATTAAGTGGCTGTAACAGGACGGTGCGTCTCCGTACTACCACCTAAGGTCCGTGAATTTTTAGATAATTATCCTCGAAAATGGATTGGGCAAGGAAGTTTTGTCCAGTGGCCCCCAATGTTGTGTGATGTTACCCCATTAGGTGTCTTCTTATGGGGACATATTAAAGAACGTGTATATGTCTCATCTCCCACTACAACAGAAAATGTGGAAGACAGGATACGGACCTTATGGAACGATACCACTAGAGATGCTGGGAAACGTGATGGAAAACGTAATAAAACGACTAAATGTATGCATTCACCAGGAGGGACACCTACTCCAACATATTTAAGGAAGAACTCATTAGTAACTGTTGAATTAGCCAATGACTTGATAATGTTCGTTTATATCAAGTCCTTATAAAAACATAAAATATTTTCTGTTGGAGTTAATTAGTAGTGCATGAGTATTTAATGCAACTTTTTGCCTCTTTGTTTTGAAATTTCATGGCTTCTGCGAATAATCACAAGGAAACCATTGAAATACTAATAATATAGAAAAACCAAAATAACTCAAGAACAGTGAGAGATACGTATAGGATATATTTATGAAGAATTATGTAGTTTTTGTTTCTCTTTAACGCAGCATAAAAATATATTTGAGAAAAGTAATATTTTTTAATTTCAAGTTTAGCAGATTTGACATATATTTTGTGCACCCTGTAGCACTAATCTCTAATATTTTTTCTTCAGAACGTAGTAGTTTTAAGCTTGGTCTTTCCTTGGTTCATACATAAAAGCTTGCCTAATACAACACAAGATGGTGCATAATAATAGTTATACCTGTAAGTCCGATTGTTTGGTTCAAATTCGAACTATTCCAAAATGCATGAAACCTGTATATATATATATATATCTGTGTGTGTGTGTGTGTGTGTGTGTGTGTGTGTGTGTGTGTGTGTGTGTGTGTGTGTGTGTGTGTGTGTGTGTGTGTGTGTGTGTGTGTGTGTGTGTGTGTGTGTGTGTGTGTGTGTGTGTGCGTGTGTGTGTGCGTGTGTATATAGTTTTATGATTGCACGTAGAATCCAAAAATCGGATGATATATAGGGTATGCCATTACATTACCTGCTTTTTTGGAACACTGTATGGCCAAGAATCATTTTAAAATGAGCACAATTACTAGCTATATATATATATATATATATATATATATATATATATATATATATATGAGAAGTTCACCCATAAAGCACGAGTTTACTTTACTCCATCGTTGACTCACCCTGTACAATAAGAATTTAATTGTTCAGGCTTATTTGCTAACAAATCAATTATATTTCTCTGTGGATACTGACTGAATTTTTCAAATATGTTCTCATTCTAAAATAATTGAAATTTCGCCCTGAAAACTGTATTAACTGGTGACATTTACACATTTAGTTTAAAATTTAATCTGATGGTTAAGTTATTGCAAAAGTTGTTTTTTTACAGAAATATTCTCATTCTCAAGGAGGGTGTCCCGACTGCATTGGATCCTCCCTCTGGTAGGCCACAGGTAATATTAAAATTAAAGATCGCAAATATTTAGTTGCGGATTTGTATATTAGAGATGAGTTGAGCTTTACAACTGAGTTGGCCTCTAGAGTAACGAGTAGAAAAATGATTTTCTTGTAAAGCTTATTTTATGTTGTAGATTTAGCATTTATTTTCTAATTATTTATTACAATGTATGTACAATGTATTTATATAAATTTCCAATCGATGTAGATAAAAGATGTTACAGGGCACAAAGTAATTAAGAGAAAATAAAGAGAAAAAGAATGACTAAAAAAGGATCAATAGTTCAGGTTACACACCAAATCAATTATGAAATTAACCAAAATCAAAAGTAAAAATGTAGTTAGAATACCTGAGCTTCATAAGGGGGTTTTGACACTAGAACCGCCGCACCAGTCATTTTGACCTTTTTAACCTTTTGAATTCTTCTAGTTTCCTAATATTTAAAAAATTCGAGTTGTGGTTTTTACAATTTTCATAAAATAATTCAAACTTCTCATTGCCAGAAATATGTCTTATTTCTTTCATTTTTAAACTTTTTTCACTCCATTTATGTTAGAAAATCCTTAGCTATCAATACATATTATTTGCGGTTGATGTAGGATATCTTACATATGTATTTAGAAAATATAAACGTTTACTGTTACGAGTATATCTAAAGGTGGTCTGAAGCTCGTAGAAGTGCTGAGAGGCAGCCTGCTGATAATTGGTACGTACGATATGCATGCACAGTCGAACAAGTTGGAGGTTTGTGATGGATTGGTCAAGCAAAAGACTTGCGCACCAACACGCTTTGGCTTATTTAGAAACGACGATCAATCTGAGAATAAATCTGAATCGGTACCTATTTCGGATTGCAAAGAATATAATGTTGATTTTAGATTAGTGAGTAGAGACTCGAATAGTGATTCAAATAGCGGCAATAACCCTAAATATAACAAAAATGAAGTGACATTGATGACTACAAACAACAGTAATAAAAAAATCAAAAACTGAAAAAGTAAAAAAGGGATTTTTGGTGGATCTAGATACATTATACAAGTCGAAGGATGGGCCGGTTTGGACAGTGATTGCTGCTAGTAAGGTTCTTCTAGAAAACCCTGGTCCGACTTATTATGTCAAACAGAAAACGAATGTTAGGCAATTAAGTAGCTTTTGGAGGTTGTTTATAGATAACAACAATAAGGAAATTAGGAAGTGAACACTGTACGTTGTCCTTTTAGGAATTGGATACCTTTATAGCCATTATGTATGCGCGTGGCGCATACATTGCTATAGAAGTAGCTAGTATATGGCCTAATAAGTAGAGTTCTTCTTTCTTCAAAGAAATAATGTCTAGAAACAAATTTAAAGAACTTACGCGTTTCCTTAGATTCGATATAAAGTTTACACGAAAAAATCGTCTGGAACGCTACAAATTTGCGCTTGTATCCGAGGGGTGGAACAAATTCATTTATAATTGCAAACTTTCTACGGGCCAGGGACTAGACAAACAGCTTTTCCCAACCAAAGCAAGACGTACTTCACGAAATATGTGGCTAGTAAGCCAGACAAATTTGGTATCAAATTTGACTTGCAGTTGGTACTAAAGCAAAATACCTTGTGAATGGTTTTCACTATTCGGGAAAAGAAGAAGCAAAATCAAACAATCAGTCAATCTGGGGAAATGAAGTTCTGCGACTTTTAGAATCATACGTAAAGAAAAAGAAGAAATGTTACTACCGACAACTTCTTTACAAGTCTCTTCATCTGATCTAAATACAACAACTGTAGGAACAATGAACAGAATATGAAATAAATTTCAGATGTCATCAAAAATGACAAAGGGCAACAACACAAAACTGTGCTACTAAAAACGTCTTTACAGTACATCAAGCAAAAGCAAATAAAAGTGTTCTTATTCTCAGTAATCTCCCGGTACGTATTGAGCCCAATTCGAAGAAAAAATCAGAGACGGTATTTTGCTATAATGATCGAAAATACGGGGTCTATGTTATCGACTAAATGGCTCGCAAATATTCTGTAAAGGTAGAATCTCGTCAACGGCCAGTTCATGTATTTTACGTTATACTGAACTTGGCAGCAATAAATGCATACCTTCTGTACAAGGAGATAAGCGGAAAAAGGGTAAAAAGAAGAGATTTTATATTCGAATTTGCTGATGAATTGGTAAATAGATACAAAACCCTAAGGTTGGCAAAGTGGAGACAAACGGAGCAGTAGGAGCTATGACCACCAGAACTACTTGAAATGAAAACGCTGAATATGTCAAAAGACTAAGTGCAAAAACAAAACCCTGGATGTGTGCGAAACATGTCAAAAATACGTATGTGGAAAGTGAAGCTATAAACAGACTTATTGCAAAAAGCACGTGTAACCAAACGCAAACTGCTTCTTTACTTCTTCACTACAGCTGTGGAATAGTTTCTTAGTTTTGTTTAAGTTAAAATGTAAGTATTTAGTTTGAGTTTCCCTAATTTGTAAGTTAATATAAGAATTCTGAATAAAACGCATTTTAAATCAACATATTCTTATGTCGGTCATAGTTGCAATAATTATACAGAAATTTCTAAAAGTAATAGTTTTTGTGTGCTTTCGTTCTGTAATAGGGCATATGCAAAACGCAAATGCGTCGGGAAACTATGCGTTTTCCAAGCATTAGTGATAGAACTGATAGAGTATTCGACATAATCGAAATTCGACATAACACAAAGACTGATCGCGTTACCACGTACGTGTACGCATCCCTTATTATGTCAGTATTAGTTCTTTATAAACTACAAATTATATCTACAAATTATTATAGTCAACAAATTGGTATGGTACCTACCAAATTCGAATAATGAATAATTTCACAATTGTGTTTTTAGGTTATATTGGTTACTGTCAGTTATCAGTATTGCCAACTTCATTTCAACAGGTATGGAATTTTAAAAAGTACAATTTTGTTTATTTTGGCGTTTATTTGACTCGTACTCGCAAACATCCATTTTCTGGCCTTGTAATACAAATACTATTTGTCAAAAACCTGTTTATTTTTAAAGCAATAAGTAATATCACGAAACCTATGATATTTTCCATTTAAAATCTGATAAGCTGCTTTTTAGTTTGCTTGAAAAACGTTTGAGACTTAATAATTTATTATTAATGTTTCATGAAGTATTACGTCGAAGGCATTTAAAATTTAGCAAATTAAAAAAAAAGTAGCTAGTCATATTTTAACAGTTTCAAATCGTAAACCGACGTATATTATGTCAAGACTATTAAGACATAATTTTGAATAAACTATACTGAGCACTAAATAAATTATTTAATCAATTTTCGGATGTAAAAGCAGAAAAATTGGTATGCTATGTACATCATACCCACAAAACGACAGATTAGTATGGTAAAATGACAATAATATTGTGTACAGATAATAAACAAATTTACCATAATAATAATTAGTTTTTACTATTTCAATTGGGATAATTAATAAAACAAAGACGGAATACGTATTTTTACTGAGCCATTCCTCTTTACAACTTCAATGTCAGTTGTGCAATTTTTTCAAACGCGAGAATTCAGAAACACTCGTTTTCTTTGGAGAAATTCCAGTGCAAGGCGTGACGTTTTTTTAATACATTTTAAATTATAATGCGTTTCTGTCTCAAAAAATAGGTTCACAATTAATCGTCTTTATCAAAAAAATTGCAGTAACGGGTTGTTGCGGGCCCAACATACAGTAGCACGTTTAACCCGTATAAAATTCACCAAAAGCATATTACATGCGAGTAGAATGGGGGAGCTTCGCATAGCTTCAATGGACCTGTAGCTGCCCTAAAACTCGGCGCATGCGCAGACGTCTGAATTTGCGGGCATCGGTCATTTTCGTCGGACATTTTTGTTTTGACGGTCATCTTTGCTTTTGTCGGTCATTTTGAAATCAAATCAATTAATCATAACAATTTTTAAATACAAAAGTTTACCTCGAGTAGGATTTGCTACATGTACTTTGACCAGATCAATTAATCAGGTCAGTTAATCATATCATTCAATAAAATCATTCAAATCAATTAAATAAGAATAATAATAACAAAAACTTGATGTTAGGAAACAACATTGGATTTATCTATTAAATATCGTCATTATATAATTATAAAACTGTTTTTCTAAATGAATATTAAATTGGTTGTTTTCCCTATTGGTCCTAAAGAATGCATTTAAACATCGTTACGCTTCAACCTCTCGTTAAATTGTTGTATAGTATGGCCCTCAGACTTGAAAAGCTTATGGAAACGCTCGGGTAGAACAAGTTTAAATTTCTCCAGTTCTATGACCACCTCTCAACGTACTTTGTTGATATGATGATTGAATATCTTGTATTCTACCCCAGGCTCTAGTTCCTTAACGTATTTAAAAGGTTTAAAATATGTTGATGCACTTAAAGTAGGTAAATCCGTATCTGCAATCATAACTTTAAAAATTAGTACACGTAATAAAATAAGGTAAATAAAATAAGGGGTAAGGGTTAAAACCAAAAACAATTACTTACCACTGTTGTTAATAATCGTATTGAAAGAACTCTTTGACAGGTTGGCACGAGAGTGAATAACTGTTCGTTTTCTGTTACTTGTATATAGTCGTAATACATTCACTTTCTGTGTTTTCTTTATAAATAACCATTATAAAATACTTAAGGTTTTACCACAATCATTAACATAGAGTAATTATTTTCTGGATTTGTCAATTATGTAATCAACTATAACATCCTTTCACTATTCAAATAGCTCTAACGTGTTTGGAAAAAAACTCCCTAATTAGTTAATTACGTAAAAGGTGGGCGGTGTTTGAAATACAAATGCGATGTTTTAAGTTTTGTAACCCATGTACGTCTCTGTGTCCGTGGCTGTATCAGTGTCCGTGTCCGTGTCAAAATCATAACATATGAACTCTACTTCAGTGCGAAAACAATCCTTCTCAGGACTAAGTCTGATGACGGAAGCAGAGTCCGCTTCCGAAACGTCGCGCTATAAAAGCAAAAACTATGGAAATAGGCCGATCAACTCAACCAATATGGAACAACATAGTTATGCAGGAACTTAGATTTTGATGAGAAAAATACGAGAAAAATTTTGGATTTTATGCGCCACAAAGATGATACGTAAAATTATTTGTAGTTGTTTGAAATAGAGTTTAGATAGAGTTAGGGATGTTGCAGTATTTAATGTAACAGGAATCGATTTAGCGTTAAATAAGTCTTTCGGTGCTGGATGGCTTTATCTGATAGGACGTATTTTACTATATTATCTATATTATAAACTCATTTTGAATCAATGTCATGTATTAACAACACTCAAAAGTCAAATCATGAAATCTTAGTTATGTTGATGATAGTCAATGTTAATAAAATGACATACAACGAAAATGAGGTTATAATACGGATAATACTGAGAAATACCTCCTATCATGCAACGCTACCCAGGATTGGAAGGCTTACTGAACAAACGTTATTTAAGAGACGAAGTTAATAATAAGAAATCATGTACTATTATTTTCCCCTATGTCTTATATGTGGAAATTAATTTCGAATTAGTAACTTCAGCTAGTACTGCTACGTTTAGTCCAGCTTTTGGAAAATGTATGGCACTAACACGACGTCCATGTACCATTTATATGTACAATGATACAAATGTCACTAGATATGACATTATTTTACGATTGGAATGAATTAATACTCAAGAAAATTTAATATACCTACTGCATGGTGGAAAGGATGTGCGAGCGCCTAATTGGAATGGTAAAATGTTAATTAGAGTTTTAGGAAAGTCATGCGTACATTACGACGAATTCAATACCATAACTTGTGTTATAGAAGCAAGAATAAATGCAGGGCCCTTAACGAATTCATCAAAATCCGCGGATGATACAAGCCCATTGAGTCCATCCATGTTTTTATAAGAATTGCCCCAAACGGAACCAATTGATTTAACCAGTGTTGGTTTAACAAACGACTCCAATATCAACAATGTGTTTTAGAAGATATAATAAAAAAGTTTTAGAAAGAGCATTTAGGTATGTTAATACGAAAAACGAAAAAAAGAAAGTGGGCAGAAATTATTTAAGTTGAAACGTGACACAAAATAATAAAAACAAATACAATGCCGATTAAGAAGGATAAAAGAAATATTTAAAGAAAAAGATGGAGATGTAAGAGTAGCAAGAGTTAAAGTTGGTAAAAATAAACTTAAGAGACCTGTGAAACGTTTGTAGCCATTGGAAATTCCCGAAAAAGAATTACATTTTTTGAAACTGTTTATGACGCTAAAACCAATAAAGAACAATTACAAAGCCATGCATCTGAACAAGAAATTTATGTAGATCAACGTTTACTTGAAAATGAGAAAAAATTTTACTACGTGAGGAAAAAGAGTGAAAGTTGTGAAATGATTTAGAAATTAAATAGTTGTTGTTATTAAATATTTTATGTATGCAGGGTGTTATTTTATATTTTGACACTCACCTACAGGGTTTATTATTTGAGCAAAAATTACAAAAGTTGTAGGATTCTAATTATATTATCTTTTAGGACTATCAAACTTTCAAATATCTCTTAAACTGATGGAAACATGAACCGAACTTACATTTTTTAAACGGAACACCCTGTATTTTATTCAATAATTAAATATATGTTTTTAAGCTGATTTTAAAAATATAATATGTTAACATTTCGTCCAGCCAATTTTTAAATAATCGAGTTTAAAATTTAAAGAATAGCATAGACTTAAATTATTTGTATCATCGGAAAAATTAATTTTTGACATTATGATATTGTTAATGACTGTCACAGTATTATTAATTAAATTGAACCGTTAATTTTTAATCAAAGTTAGAACTTTAAAACCTTAAAATGGGTTATTCGGAAGAAGTGAAATATGAAATAATAAAATTGTTACTCTAATGACAATAACGTTTCGAGAGAAATGAATATCATCCAAGTGATCCCAGAAGGAGAGTCCCATCAGTAGGTAAATACCGTGAAAAAATTGTTAAATATTTTGGAGAAAGGAAGAGTGTTAAGCGAAAAAATAGAAATGTGTTAAGAAATGCTGACGATGATCTTAATATTTTACTTTATTTTGAAGGTATTATTAACATGTTCTTTATTTGAATATAAGAACTGCTTTAATTTTTTTAGAAAATCCTGAGGTATTTATGAAGGATGCAGTAAATTATCAAACACATCGTTGAACAAAATTTATAGAACTTTACGCTTTCACAAATACCATCCCTATAAATTTCTTCTCGTCCAAGGTTTAAGCGAAGATAATAAGAGACAACGTTTAGATCATTGTCAAGAAATTTGGCAATACATTCTGGTGGATGGGGGCTTTTTAAATAAAATCGTTTTTTCGGACGGCGGAAATGTTGAACAGATATAACAAACACTTTTGGGCCAAAGAAAATCCGCACAAAATTCAAGCTGTCAGAATACAGGGACGTACGTCAGTAAATGTCTGGTGTGGTATGCTACGTAATAAAATCATTGGACTGATTTTTTTTGTTGGAAGTTTGAACGGCCAAAGATATTTAAATTTTATTTGAAATGAAATAGAACATTGTTTAGAAGATTTTCCCGTTATTTTGAATATGCAAACGTTATAATATGCCAGCAGGATGGAGCACCGCCTCATAATATTTTATCTGAATTTTTAAACGATAAATATAACTTCTGGATAGGCAGACAAGGATTTCTTAGATGGCCAGCTAATAGCCCCGATTTAAGCCCTTTGGATGTATTTTTGTGGGGATACCTTAAAAATATAATATATTATAATAGACCTGAAAATATGGAAATTATAAGAGAAAGATTAGAAAACGAAATATTTAAATCAAAGAGAGATAACTCTGAATTCATTTTTAATGCAATTAATAGCAAATTAAGAGCTAATATCCGTAAATGCATATTCAATAATGGAGGTTACGTAGATAATCGATAAAATGTTAGTTAATATTCGTTGTGTATTTTTTCTTATATTATTTTTTTTAGTTATTAAATAATATTAGTTAAAATATTATTTTTTGCTTTTTAATCCAACTGTTCTCTCAAATATTTAGCACATTAAAATATCCGTTCATTTGGTTACTATCTATTATAGGTGCTTCTCATCCCTAATATTTAAAATTATTAACTCGATTATTTAAAAATTAGCTGACGACATGTTAACATATTATATATTTTTTAAATCAGCTTAAAAACATCAATTTAATTATTGGATAAAATACAGGGTGTTTCGTTTAAAAAAATGTAAGTTGGGTTCATTTCTCCATCAGTTTATGAGATATTTGAAAGATAATATAAGTAAAATCCTACAACTTTTGTATTTAAAGTTTTTTCTATCTCAAATAATAAACCCTGTAGGTGAGTGTCAAAATATAATAGAACACCCCGTACATACAGTTAACCACAAAAGGTGGAAGAATTGTAGAGAATCAAAGCGCTCAAAATATTAGATCCTTTGGCAGAAAAATATTTTACGCGCAAAAAAGATTGTTGGATTTATTTTCTCTTTTATTATAAATACGAGATTGTTCTGTGTAATTTTCTTGTATTGATAAAAGTATCACATTCAAGTCTGGCCGTGGTATATCTTAGGAGTCTACTTTAGGGCCAATATTATTTCACGTTTCTATATTAATGTTTATTGCTTTTTTGTGATAATTAAAGGAAGACAATTATTTTTTAGTTACAATCAGGATTCGGTGCTGTGGATACTTAGAGCAATTTAAATCTCAGATCAATTGTGCCGTAAGTTGCAGCAAAGGTCAAAATTTTAATTATGTTCGTTTGGTTTTGTTTAATTTCTTCAACAACTCGGTAACCTATTATAAAATACCTAAAATAAAAGATATACGGTAAAGTACGAGTAACAAAATTTGTGGGAAAAGAGCATTTATCTCCTATGTACAAATTGAGTAATTTACAAATCTCACTCTAGATACGTAAAGCTTGAATAATTTACTGTTAGCTTTGTGTTTTTTTCCAAATGCAATAATCTGATTCTACTTCGTTAGTAATAAACGTCCATCCTTTTTCATTAACAGCTCGTATACAAAAAAAATATGTTTTAGAAGTTTGATGTATTGTCGCATGCTGTATCGAATTACTAAAAACAAATAAAAGCAACCATCATACTCAGTTTTTACAAGAATTAATTACTCGTGTGTTAAGGTTCAAAAAACGAAATTAATTCGATGTCCCTTTAAGAATAAAGATAAAAAATGCAGCAGTGTTTGTGCTTTAAACGAATTATTAGAAAGGCAATTGCATCATTATCCGAGAACAAAGTACTGCGGCGGCCGTAGTTTTCAAACCTAATTACTCAAAGTGTTTGTTTAACACATTTTCACAAATCATGTTTCGTTTAAACTGAAATACCAAAGCGCAAACTTTTTCTAAAATAAATCGAATACATGCAAACCTGCCAAAAATTCGTATGATTAAAATAATTTGTTCTAATTTAAAATATCCTTTAAGTACATACATCAAGCAAGACAATTAAACGAGTCATTCAAAATTGCTGAAAACCCATAAGTTTGTTGTACTCTTCGTAATTAAATGGAGCGTTGAATAATTGAGTAACTGGAGAGTCTCATCAATTTTCTTTATGAACAAGAAGGTTTTAATCAGTTTCATATACCGCCTTTAGTGTTCAAACTTATAATCAATAGTTCTTATAATGAAATTACATAAATAAGTAATTTTTAACACTTCAATAAATCCTAAAGTTACTTTAACCTAATTAAAATTTTCCAAAATTACAAACTAAATTAGTAAACAAATTATATAACTCACCATATAAGTTAAAATCACAATTGTGCACTTCAATTACTTATGCTTGAGTTCTTATTTAACACTTTGGATAAATATCATAATAAATTTTAAAAATATTTGAAATAGGAAATGATAAGATAGCGATAAATGTTCGTTTGAGTCAAAAGCAGTGCATCGCGTTAAACGAGTTTATAGCAGATAGGGGTAGCTACTGGTAGGGTTAAGTTAACCGGGAGCTGAGATGCTGCGTCTGACACACCTTGGGATGCAGGACCGACTGCGGCGTCGCGACGCACCATTGATTTGAAAGCATCATTGTGCAGGGACGTTCGTTAATTTAACTACATAATAACTTTTTTATAGTGTTGCATGTATGTTAATAGTATTATTTTTCAGTCACTTCGATGAACTAAGACTTTATTTAATACAAGAAATTATCTATGTCTGAATCGTACATTATGGTATAGCATCGGCCATTGAAATGATATGAAATTCTTTGCCAAATGTTCATGAATCAGTCTTAGATGTATGTGCCAATAACGTACTTAGTTGAGAACTCAAGATTATTGTACGCGCACACACTTTTTTTCATATAAGGATTAATATACCACTTCGTAAATCACGCTATAAATCATAACATAATAGAGGACTGTATCCTGTGGTCAAAATTAATATATTACATCAACACAAACGTAGCAATTTGGGACCACCGATAGACTCAAGAAATAATATTCGTGCAGGTTTACAGTTCTATAACCGAACACGTTCTATTGCTTGTAATTTGATTATTAGATTATTACCATTTCAAGACTTACGTTCTTAATTAAAAATGTTTGTCTTTTTTGAGTAAAAATCGTGTATTTAAAAGCAAATTTTACAAGCCTTAAACGTTTCAATAGTAATTACAGCTATCCTCTTCAGTACAACTGTTAACAAATATAACATTAAAGTCGAAAAACTTTGTAATATATAAAACGCATTACATTTTCATATATTAACACGGAAGAGGATTGCTAAAACTTGTAATATTTGCTTTTATAACTTTTATTGTAGCATAGCAACAATCGCACAGCCCAGTACGCAAAGTTAGAATTAGGGCCTTATAAACACCGGTGCACCGATAAATTAACCCCCGACGAAAGATACCCAACGTAACAGCTCGCTAACAAAACGGCTCCTGGCAAAATAGATAACTCAAGAAAATGTTTTGTCATATAAAACCCAACCACATTAAGGTACAAAATTTACCTTAATCAAAAATAAAGTTTCTGATTTAATACGTGTATTTGGTACTGGGAATATTCTTACGTAATTTTAAAACGTGTAATACGAGGTAACGTGCGCTCGGACCGCAGACTTTTTTTGCGTACAATTAAAAATGATTTCAAAGCAATTATGAAATTTGGCACTCAAAAAAAAGCTTTATATCCGCTCTGTTCAACCTACCTAGGCGTTTTAAAATTCACTTAGTGTTAAGAAGCTTAATTACACACGAAGATTTCAAATATCAGCAAGTACATTTTTGATGAAGGTGAATTTCATAATTTATTGTAATTGGGTCCCATACAACAAAACATTTTTTGAGTTATTTTATTTGCGGCTCATCGGGGTGATATTTTGTCCGAGCTATTTCGTAATGCCTCATTTGAGCCATTTGATACGTCACTGACAAGCCATATTACATAATTAAAGATATTATTTAAATCTAAGATGAAAGTATTTGAGATATTAGACATAAAATTGTAAAGGATAAAAATTGTAAGCCCTATTTGCTTTTGTTTGCTACCAGTTCTTGAGAAGTAGAAGTGTCAAATAGTAACGCTTAAAATTTAAAGTATTTAAACGCATTCACGTTTGAACAGAGAGTAATTTATTAAACAAGTTTTAGTTTCCATAAGTTTCTTCCGTTGTATGACTAAATTTTTACAGATGGTTGAAGGTCGTATAACGATTGAAATTTTATAATTTTGCGAAATTACGTAAACCCAATTATCTAAAAGTTTAATTACTAACTTATTATTATGAAATAATCTTTCTTTCATGATGCAATTAGACATTCTTTAGTAAAATTTGTAAGTAAACGTCAAATTACATTTACAACAAGAAGCTTTTGTCGTTAATTCGCGTAGCTTTTGTATTATCAACTGCATTTTCTTGTTGGAAGCGGGAATTGCATCGAGGCAGCAATACACACCTTTATAGGATGAATTTGCTTAAGTGAAGAAAATAAGATCGCTAGTTGGACAGCTTATTGCATGTATTTTGTTTAATGCTTAATAATCCAAAAGGTAACATAATAATCTAATGAACGGGTCTCCATTATTGAATTGAATTGATATCTAGAGGATTATTACGCCAGTTTTCGATTGCATATTTAGTAGTAGCTTTAAACCGGCGTGCCCTTGGTACAAGCATCTTGTTTTTCTTTGTAATGAGGATTTAAAATTGTTTCTGTCTGTTGTTTTGAATAAATATATATTATGGTTTTATAATTATCACAAATGCATTAAAAACATCTCAGAACTCCTGTAGACTAAAGAGTCTTCTCATAGCGCTGAGTTATAGTCGAGGCATAATAAAGAATTCATTTACATTCATTTCAATTAAAAATTAAAAAGATCAATGTAACAATAAAGAAAAAAGTCGGAAAGATGTCGGTTACAGTAGTCCGTCTCACAAAAAAGATAACGATTACAAACCGTTTAATACTTTTCGGATTTGTGCACTCTCGAAATAGTAGTGTAACAGTTTGATTTTAAACTAGACATAAAAAATGTTATCTATACCAGACACGTGAATTCGTCGATCCTTCGTTAAGAGTTGGTAAGCTTAAAAGTTGTCGTAACCTTAGTGATGTAATTAGCGTCATTAATTTACAGTTCTAAATTTCTGGAATGAAATTGTATTAGTTACTAGAGCATTTTTAATTTTAAAAATCTGACGTCAGTGACAGACTTGAATAATAATACAGCGACCTTCGTTAATCTGTGTATTGTAAATAATGATTCGTGTTGGTGTCGAAAAAATTCTATTTTTTTACATACAGTTTATCAAATTGACGTAAGTCAATGGTTAATTGAACTATATAACCGGTGCCTATTAAATAAATGATTAATAATTAAGTAGACAAGTAAAGGGTTAGTTTATATCACTACGCACGTCCGTCTTCGGTAACTTTCGTCAGCAACTCACTTATTTTAATAAGTTTACGCGATGACTAGTGCGAATCTAGCGCGTAACGTGTAAAAGAAACATGACCACAGGTACTTAGTAGTTTATTAGGCGTAGTTTTTGGATTTTATCAAATATATCTAAAATAGTTGCATATTTTAAATATATAAAAATACTTGTATAGGTCTTAAAATTGTAAATTAATTATGTTGTATGCAATTTTTTGATACAATGTGTAATTTGGCAGAAAAAATCCTAATATGAAATTTAAGCATCTTGTTAAAATTTTTTCCATATGTAAATAACGATCGACTTTATAGGAAAATACGTATTTCTTAAAGATAATTTAATTTTACATTACTTTTCTTCATAAAGCATCTTAATACGAAGACAAAATACATTAACATTAATTAAATAAGATTGAGCATGTGAATTATTATCAACATTTCTATATAAGTGGGCGGCATTGGAATTTTTTTTCAAGTTGGCATCTGAATAATTATATTTTTGACATACGAAGCATGTCGTTAGTTGTCGTTCTATTTTAAATATTTTTGAATATTATTATATTTGAAATAAATGGTTGTTGGTTTTTATAGAAATCTAAAATTTAGTTCCTTGTTGAAATTGAAAGGTTATAAAATTTTAACATATTTTACGAAAATTTGAAAAATGATTATGACATGCTTGTATACTTCAAATTTTGGAATCGGAAGATCAATTAAACTATATAATAAGAAAATGTTTTTAATTTAGAATTTCATTAAGAAGATTTAGAATTTTAGTATACCACATAGTATACCAAAGTGGGTAGTTGAATAGGCTACGAACCCTTCTGCCTGGTTGCAAATGAATCCGGGGGTAACTCTCATTCGGTTCTCCGGGAGAGGACAACGAGATTAAATACTGTTGTTGTTAAAAACAAGATCAGAATAGAACCATGGAATCTTCTAACACTGCTACAACAAGGAAAATTTAGAGAACGCTATACATTAGATTGTAAAAAACAATGTTGACATTATGGGAATGTGTGAAGTAAGATGGAGAGGAGTTAGAGAAAGAGAAATTGAAGACTATAAAATATTATAACTCAGGCAAAGAGAAGAATGGAAGATTTGGTGGGTGTATAATAATTGGAAATCAATTAGAAAACAAAGTAATGAAAGTAGAATGTTTAGATGCAAGAATGATGTACATAAGACTGAAATGAAAAGATAAAGACTTAGTAATAATACAGGTGTACGTGCCAACAAGTCAATACTCGGATGAAGAAGTAGAATATGTTACTATGATAAATTGTGTGTAATTGTGATGGGTGATCGGGACGCTGTGGTGAGAGAAGGCAGAGAGAATGACATACTAGGAAGTTTTGGATTAGGAAAAAGGAATGACAGGGGTGAGATGTTAGTCAAGTCTTGTAAGAAAAAGTATATGCTTGTGTCTAATACAAACTTTGATCACCATGAAATGAAGGTATACCTGGATCTCAAGACTGAATAACGTTACCAAATAGATTATATTTTAATACAAAAAAGATATAGGAATGCGATAAAAAATGCGTATACTACAGTTGACATTAATTCGGATCATAACTCAGTGGTAGCAGAAGCAGAGGTAAATAAAAAAAAAAGTAGGAAACGGTAAATAGAGGAGAATATAGAAGTGGACAAGCTTGTAAACGAGGAGATGTCAAAGGAAATGGAAATATACTGTATAGAAAAACTTGAGAACAGGGGCCATCTGTTAAATGAAAAATGGGAAAAAATAAAAACCAGTTTGAAAGAAGCCGCAGTAGAAACGTTAGGCTGTAGAAAGGGAAAGAGGATTAGAAAAGGGTGGCTAAGATCTGAAATGATTAAAAATGGGCGAGAGGAGAAGAAAGAAAAATATTAATACAGAATTAAGGGGACATAGAAGCAGAGTTGAAGGTAATGATGAAAGGAAAGGTTGTGGAAGGCGATGAGTTACCATTTGAATTAATGAAGGTTCTAGGGGACGGAGGAAGAAAGAAGTGCTAGCTTTCTGTAATGACATATACAACTCGGGAGAGTGGGCAAAATATTTTCTATAAACTATAATGATGCCAATAGAAAATAAAAAAAATGCCATGAAGGGCGGAGAACGCCGAACGGTCATCTTAATCTCTCATGTAGCTAAAATACTACTGAGAGTGCTCAATAGAAGGTTGTGCAATAAACTTGATAGTTCTATAAAAGAGGAACAGTATGGCTTTAAAAGGGGAGTTGGCACTAGCGGTGCTATTGGATCGTTAAGGACTGTGGTAGAAAGGTGTATCGAAAAGAATAGGAAGGTATATGAGGTATTTATAGATCTAGAAAAATCTTTCGATAGGGTTAGGTGAGACAGTGAGACAAGGTTGTAGCTTATCACCTATATTGTTCGACCTGTACGTGGAAAAAATAATAAAAAGGACAAAAGGACAGAATTGAAGGAGAAGTAGTGGAACAGGTTAAACAATTCAAATACTTAGGAAGCATATTAAGAGAGGACCTCCATTCAACTACAGACATAAAGGTCAGACTAGCATTGGAAAAGGAAGCATAATGTTATACGGAGCCAAGGCATGGATAATAATGAAAGACGATGAAAGCAGATTGAAAGCCTTTGAGATTTGGTGTGGGATTTTTGTCCTACACTTCTTACTTTATTTGAGAACACGAAGGACCATGGGATTTTAGAAAAAACTTTCTTTAACACAGTTGAACTTCAACACAAAACTACGCTAATATTACACAATGTCCGACTCCAACAGAATTCATGAAATTCTTAGAAACGCAAGTAGTAATTAAATGTGCACATAGTTTAAGCGAGAACGAGAAAGATATTTTTTAAGCCTAGGATATGATTATATTTAGAGACAACAACGAATTCATATATATAAATATTATATATATATATATATATATATATATATATATATATAATATATATAAATATATATATATATATATATATATATATACAGGGTGACAATTTTTAACTAAGCTTCTATGGGTAACTTTGTTTTTATAACAGCTACAGAGTCGGTTTAATTCGCAATATTGGGCAGAATATCAAGACCAATCAAATGACGTTTTATTTTAGTCCTATTAAATAGCATATTTTTTACTGATTTCAAAAATGTATAAAAATTATTATTAATTTTATTAAATACATAAATAAAAAGTTTACCTCGAGTAGGATTCGAACCTACGACATGTACTTTGCTAGAGTACCGCGCTAACCAACTGCGCCATCAAGGTTCAAGCCCCAATCGATGTAAACTTTATCTTTATGTATGTAGAACTGATGTAAATTCTACTTATAATAAAAATGTATAGTTTACCTTATTTATAACAAGTAGTTTTAATTTAATAAAAACTGTAAAGTTAAAATCGAGTATCAGTTTTAAAAAATAGAACGCCTTGGAATGAAATAAAACAAAAGAAATCTATAACACAATAATAGTCAGTTGTGAAAAACTTACGAGTACGAACTGTATTAATCCTGAAGTTTATAAAATTTTAACCAATCATAAATATTTATAAACAAAAGAAATACTTAAGTACTACATTACAACTAAATTACAACAAGATTTCAAAATGGCCACCATGGTTTTCAACACATATACGACATCTTTGTAATATATTATTTTGCACTTTTAACAAGGTATTAGGTCTAATTGCTGCAATAGCTGCTCTTATTTTATCTTTTAGGTCTTCGACATTCTGTGGTTTAGTTTTATAAACGCTGTCTTTAACTGTTCCCCACAAAAAGAAATCCAGAGGGGTTAAATCTGGAGATCTAGGAGGCCATGGAATAGTACCACGAGTACCAATCCAGTTATTAAATCTTTCTGTTGAAAAGTTTGAAACAACATTTCCATTGTGAGCTCCATCTTGTTGAAAATAACGAATAGCGCGTATTAAATTTAATGGAACTTCGTTCATCATATTTTCAAATTCATTTCTTAAAAACATTAAGTAACGCTCAGAATTTAAATGTTGTTCAAAAAAATATGGACCAATGATTTTAGTACCTAAAATACCGCGCCATGTGTTTATTGAGAAAACATGTTGATCTCCTCTCTCTACAGTTAAATGAGGATTTTGTTGAGCCCAGTAAGTGTGATTTTTTTTATTAATTAAACCATTGTTGGTAAACTTGGCTTAGTCCGTAAACAAAATTGATTTAGAAAAGTCATTGTTTCTTCGATGCTCTTCAATAAACCAGGTAGCGTAATTTAATCGTCTTTCAAAATCTGCAGGATACAATGTATTTCCAACGTGGTGACGGTAAGTTTTGAAGTTATTTTGTTTCAAGATTATGCGTGCTTCTTCTCTTGACGTATTACACTCGAGTCCAATTTCCAGTACAGATGCAGTCGGTTTGACATTTACTTCGGTTTCTTCATTAAATTTTTTTTTGCGTCTTTTGGTTTTTTTAAAAACCCGTGTTGCTTTAAATTAGTTTCCAGTTTACGAAATAATCTTTTAGCAGGTTGCCTTCTTTCCATGTACCTCTATAAATACATTTCCGACGCTGCATTTTCATCACGATTAGAAATAAAATAGCAAAATAACATATCGTTCTTTTCTTGACAGGAATACTCCATATTTATTTTTTATAAAATCACCTTTTTTAAATAAGGAATACTTTTAAATTTTAATTTAATTAAAATAAACATAAATGAAAATGCAAGTGTCAAATTTGTTTTGTTTTATTTCATTCCAAGATAATGTATTTTTTAAAACTGATACTCGATATTAGCTTAACAGTTTTTATTAAACTACCAGAAAACTACTTGTTATAAATAAGGTAAACTATACATTTTTGAAATCAGTAAAAATATGCTATTTAATAGGGCTAAAATAAACTATACGTTCCATTAAAAAAAAAGTAACTTTGTGTTATATCTCAAAAATTAAATGCAAAATAAATTTATATATAAGCTTATCTTAAAATTCGTAAAAATATCTATCAATTACTTCTCTTGTATTTTTGCTTTATTTGCAACGGTTTCAAAGATATTTGAGTTTGAAAATTCGGATAATTTTTAGTTTTTTCTGAATAACTACGAAAGTTGGGAACACTGGTCAAAATTCAAAACGTCATTTGATTGGTCTTGAAATTCTGCCCAATATTGCTAATTTAACCGACTCTGTAGCCGTTATAATAACAAAGTTACCCATAGCAGCTTAGTTAAAAATTGTCATCCTGTATATATATATATATATATATATATATATATATATATATATATATAATTATATATATTTATTACAAATAAGATTTATTTAAAAATAAATAATTACAATTAAAAACTGAGACCTCACTAACTATAAGTTAATATGAACTCTACCTATTGTTATCAATGCAGCAGAGTCTTGTATTATCATTAATTTACTTAAGATAACTAACATCTGTAAAAATTGATTAATTACAATAATAACAAATATGAAAGTTTCCATGTGATAATATTTGATGTTTAACTATTGTTTGCAGAATGATATGTTATACTAGCTATTTATATAGTGATATATATTATACAAAAATACGGAGAATATATATATATATATATATATATATATATATATATATATATATATAAATATCTATCGAAAATAACATTTAATAAATAATGAGCTAAGTGATTTTTTTTTATATTATCAACTTGAGGAAGTTGACATAATTTAGTTATACTTCTGGTGAATTCACTATCTTGTGTTTTCAAACGTATAACCCTGAGCTTTCCATCTGAACCATGCATGACCTCTATCACTCTAGCTAGCGGCCAGTTGAGGGGTGAAGTATTTTCTTCTTTTATAAGCACTGATCATTTTCCTTTAAATTAACAGAAGGTCTCAACCACTTTGGTCTATTCTGTAAACGATTGAGATAGTCGACTGACCATCTCTTCCAAAAAACCTGTTGTGTTTTGGAAGATTGTTGTCAAAATGTAAGTCTATTGTCAGGAATATGCGTAACAGATTTATCAGGAAAGGCTGTTAAAGCAGTACCTATCAGAAAATGAGCAGGAATCAGAGAATGGAAATCGGAAAGATCTTTAGAGAGAGCGCAGAGTGGTTTCGAATTTAGAATTGCTTCTATTTGGGTTAACAATGTAGACAATTCTTCAAACGTGAATTGAGAATTACCAATGAGGTGATACATGTGATGTTTAGTGCTTTTAACTGCTGATAGGATAGAATATAGTCATAATTTGAAGAATTTTTAAAAAGTCATACAAATCTCTAAGGTACTTTCTAGAACCAATAAAATTTGTAGCGTTATCAGTATAAATTATTTGAGGATTTCGTCTCCGTGAAATAAAACGTTTAAGTGTCATAAGAAAAGCTTCGGATGATAAATTAGATACGAGTTCTATATGGATGGCTTTGGTTACCATACAAATAAAAAGAGGAATATAACATTTTTCTTTAATTGGAGCTTTTCTCAATCTGGATGACTTTATAATGAACGGATCTCCAAAATCAATTCCACATTTTTCAAAAGGCCGCGAAATTTGAACTCTTGTTGGCAATTATGCAATTTCTGATTAAGAGGTCAATATC
>JARFJB010002265.1:1542500-1790000 GCA_036346205.1 Vesta saturnalis | reverse complement strand
AGGTTTATGACTTTAGAGGATATTACATTTTGAATATATTTTCAACCCTATAACTTCAACCCCTTAGAAGTTACATACATCCTTAAAACTTTGAATAAAAAAGCGTACTGAGAGACACCAACTTTAAAATATCATTTTTTTCATTGTTATTTTCAATAAGATTATTTATTTCCAAATTATACCTCTTAGGGCTTCACTCTTTTAAGTTGCGCCAATGGCATCACTAAAATATGACATAAATGCCTTATGAGGCAGCAGATATTGCCAACTATAGCCCACCATAATTTGTAATTTTCGGTGTCTTATTTAACACAGTTTTTAATCAAAACACACCTCTACGGTTCACAACATTTTTGTACGTAAAGAGAATTATTCAGATACTGTATAAACCAAACAAATGTGTGTGTGTGTGTGTGTGTGTGTGTGTGTGTGTGTGTGTGTGTGTGTGTGTGGTGTGTCTATGTCTGTGCATGTGTCTGTACCCATGCCTGTTCCTGTACCTGTGTCTGTGCCTGTGCCTGTGCCTGTGTCTGTGCCCGTGCCTGTAGCTGTGCCTGTGACTGTGCCTGTGCTTGTGCCTGTGTCTGTGTCCATGTCCGTGTCCGTACCTGTGCCTGTGCATGTGCCTGTGACTGCGCCTCCGCTGCTGCCTGTGCATGTGTCTGTGCATGTACCTGTGCCTGTGCCAGTGCCTGTGCCTGTGCCTGCGCATGTGCCTTTGCCTGTTCCTGTGTTTGTGTCTGTGTCTGTACATGTACATGTGCATGTACCTGCGCCTGCGCCAGCGCCTGCGTCGGGGCCCGTGACTGTACCTGCGCCTGCGCCAGCGCCTGCGTCGGGGCCCGTGACTGTACCTGTGCCTGTGCTTGTGCCTGTGCCTGTGCCTGTGCCTGTGCCTGTGCCTGTGCCTGTGCCTGTGTCTGTGCCTGTGACTGTGTCTGTGCCTGTGCCTGTGTCCGTGCCTGTGTTCGTGCCTGTGCCTGTGCCCGTTCCTGTGCCTGTGCCGGTGCCTGTACCTGTGCCTATGCCTGTGTCTGTGTCTGTGACTGTGCATGCGCTTGTGCGTGTGACTGTGGCTATGGCTGTACGCGTGTCTGTGGCTGTGACTGTGGCTGTGCCTGTGCCTGTGTCTGTGCCTGTGCCTGTGACTGTGCCTGTGCTTGTGCCTGTGTCTGTGTCCGTGTCCGTACCTGTGCCTGTGCATGTGACTGTACCTGCGCCTGCGCCGCAACCTGTGCATGTGTCTGTGTCTGTGTCTGTACATGTACATGTGCCCACGCATGCGCCAGCGCCTGCGCCAGCGCCTGCGTCGGGGCCCGTGACTGTACCTGTGCCTGTGCCTGTGCCTGTGCCTGTGTCTGTGTCTGTGCCTGTGCCAGTGCCTGTGCCTGTGCCTGTTCCTGTGCCTGTGTCTGTGCCTGTGACTGTGGCTGTACCTGTGCCGCGCCTGTGCCTGTGCCTGTGCCTATGTTCGTGCCTGTGCCTGTGCATGTGCCTGTGCCTTTGCCTGTTCCTGTGCCTGTGTCTGTGCCTGTGACTATGGCTGTACCTGTGCCTGCGCCTGTGCCTGTGCCTGTGCCTATGTTCGTGCCTGTGCCTGTGCATGCGCCTGTGCCTTTGCCTGTGACTGTGCCTGTTCCTGTGCCTGTGCCTGTGTTCGTGACTGTGCCTGTGCATGTGCCTGCGCCTGTGCCTGTTCCTGCGCCTGTGCCTGTGACTGTGCATGTGCCTGTGCGTGCGACTGTGGTTGTGGCTGTGGCTGTGGCTGTGCCTGTGCCTGTGGCTGTGACTGTGACTGTGACTGTGGCTGTGGCTGTGCCTGCGCCTGTGCCTGTGCCTATGTTCGTGCCTGTGCCTGTGCATGTGCCTGTGCCTTTGCCTGTGACTGTGCCTGTTCCTGTGCCTGTGCCTGTGTTCGTGCCTGTGCCTGTGCATGTGCCTGCGCCTGTGCCTGTTCCTGCGCCTGTGCCTGTGACTGTGCATGTGCCTGTGCGTGCGACTGTGGTTGTGGCTGTGGCTGTGGCTGTGCCTGTGCCTGTGGCTGTGACTGTGACTGTGACTGTGGCTGTGGCTGTGCCTGTGCCTGTGCCTGTGTCTCTGCCTGTGCCTGTGCCTGTGTTCGTGCCTGTGCATGTGCCTGTGCCTGTGACTTTGTGTCTGTGCATGTGTTCGTGCCTGTGCCTGTGCCTGTGCCTGTGCCTACGCCTGCGCCTGTGCCCGTGCCCGTGCCTGTGCCCATACCTGTGCGTGTGCCTGTGCCTGTGTCTTTGTCTGTGCCTGTGACTGTGCCTGTGTCTATGCCTGTGACTGTGGCTATGGGTGTGCAAGTGCTTGCGGCTGTGACTGTGGCTGTGGCTGTGGCTGTGCCTGTGCATGTGCATGTGCCTGTGCCTGTGTCTTTGTCCGTGCCTGTGACTGTGCCTGTGCCTGTGCGTGTGACTGGATATGGCTGTGCCTGTGTCTGTGTCTGTGGCTGTGCCTGTGCCTGTGTCTGTGCCCGTGCCTGTACCTGTTCCTGTGCCTGTGACTGTGACTGTGCCTGTGCCTGCGCCTGTGCCTGTGCCTGTGCCTGTGTTCGTGCCTGTGCATGTGCCTGTGACTTTGTGTTTGTGCATGTGTTCGTGCCTGTGCCTGTGCATGTGCCTGTGCCTGTGCCTACGCCTGCGGCTGTGCCCGTGCCCGTGGCTGTGCCTATACCTGTGCATGTGGCTGTGCCTGTGTCTTTGTCTGTGCCTGTGACTGTTCCTGTGTCTATGTGTGTGACTGTGGCTATGGCTGTGCATGTGCTTGTGGCTGTGACTGTGGCTGTGGCTGTGGCTGTGCCTGTGCCTGTGTTCGTGCCTGTGGCTGTGCATGTACATGTGCCTGTGCCTGTGCCTGTGACTATGTCTGTGTCTTTGCCTGTGTTCGTGTCTGTGCCTGTGCATGTGCCTGTGTCTGTGTCTGTGCCTGTTCCTGCGCCTGCGCCTGTGCCCGTGCCCGTGCCTGTGCCTGTGCCTATACCTGTATATGTGCCTGTGCCTGTGTCTTTGTCTGTGCCTGTGACTGTGCCTGTGCCTGTGCGTGTGACAGTGGATATGGCTGTGCCTGTGCCTGTGGCTGTGACTGTGACTGTGGCTGTGGCTGTGGCTGTGGCTGGGGCTGTACCTGTGCCTGTGTCTGCGCCTGTGTCTCAGCCTGTGCCTGCGCCTGTGCCTGTACCTGTTCCTGTGCCAGTGTCTGTGCCTGTGTCTGTGCCTGGGCCTAGGCTTGGGCATGTGTCTGTGACTGTGCCTGGGCCTGGGCATGTGCCTGTGACTGTGCCTATGCCTGTGCCTGTGCCTATGGCTGTCTTTTCCTGTGCCTGTATCTGTGCATTTGCATGTGTCTGTGCCTGTGCCTGTGTCTGTACATGTGCCTGTGTCTGTGTCTGTGTCTGTGTCTGTGTATGTGCCTGTGCCTGTGCAAGAGCCTGTGCCTGCCTGTGCCTGTGCCGGTGCCTTTGTCTGTACCTGTGGCTGTGCCTGTACCTGTGCCTGTGCCTGTACCTGTGCCTGTGCCTGTACCTGTGCCTGTGCCTTAGCCTGTGCATGTACCTGTGCCTATGCCCGTGCATGTACCTGTGCCAGATCCTGTTCTGTGCCTGTGTCTATGCCTTCTTAATTTTGGTTGTCATCAGTTTGACGTTAGGATTTGTAATGTATAGGTAGTGTTGCCAAGGGCATCATTCTTCTTTTCGGCGAGGTGTTCAAGGAGTCGGGTTAAAAAGGGAGTGTGTTTAAACTTACGTTTAGGTTTTTTGTGCAACTATAGAAGAAATCGTTGATTGTAGTGTGGTAGAAATTTGCTTGGTATTGATTGTGTTGGCATAGGTCTGTTTGCTTGCCAAATGTTTGTATTTTGCCTGTTATCGCCGGAATGTGAACGTATTGTATATTGAGATTACTGTGGTATGTGTTGTGAATTGTGTGAATTTTCTTAGGAGTAGGCGTTTATAAAGCTATAGAGGCAAGGTGGTTTTGTGTAATGCTATGGTACAAGGGATTTCAGTAATCTATAACAGGGCGAATGTATGTTTTGTATGTATGTTGTAAAGTTTTTGGGTGATATATGTTAGTGCGTCGGGTGATTCTCATAAACCACAAAGGGTGCTTTCTTAAAACTAAGGTAAAACTCCTAACTAACAGTTTTAAATGCTACACTATGTACATAAACAATAAAGGATGAATGGTTAGCTTAAGTTTTCTAATATTTTTTTATCTACAGAACCCCGTTATAAAATATATTGTATATCAGCATAATTAAATCAAAATGGGCTTTTAAATACAGCCACTACTAATAAACAATTATCAGTATCAACGGTTTTACAACACTCAGCGGAAACAGCCTAATATCTATTAGGCGCGTAAGCAGTCATCGTAAGCTCACTAACCACATATCTCGTATATGTTTAACCTAACTTATTTGTCACTCAATGATCACTGATCTGAGTATCTACAGTTTTCCACTTGTAAAAGTTGATTTCTCGAAATATTGTCAGCACAATTTGGCTCATACCATTTATTGTACGCACGTGTTCCCTAATATTACTGCCTCATAAAGGGTTAAAATTTATTTTTTTCTGTTACTAAGTTTCGAACCTTTAGGTATGTTAATTAGTTTGGCAATACACTTTTTTTTTCAGTTACGGTCTTTTTAACAAAACTCTCGTAAACGCACTTTTATAAATTATAGTGCCTTAACTATATTTTTAAAACACGTCGTCGATTAATTTTTAAGAACTTTGCACATGTTTATTTACTTTATGGCACACATGTGCACACAAGTTGTAGCTTCCCCCAGCGTAATTTGAACTTATTTGCAATAATGCAAATTCAAGAACAAAACTATCTCTAAGTGATTTTTCTTGATTTGACTGACAATAATGTTACTATTACTCAAATTAATCGCCTGCCTTTCTTTGACTTTATTTACAAGTCTGATATTTAATTACTCGCAAACCTGAAATCTGGTCAAATGAAGCGGCCGTCTAGTGGTAGGTACGTTGTGCTATCTAAATTAGATAGACTAGATGAGGTAAGTGTTGCATCATGAGAGGCAGATAAACAATAAAACTACTCAAATTAAAATTAACGAGCTTTGCGCAATAGTTGTTCAGCCCGTTAATATACTATTGTGGGAAAGAACCACCAATAAAATCCACTTTATTCATAAATAAGTAATTGCACAAGTACACTAATAAATTAAATAACACCAAAAAACAATGAAAGGGTTAAATATATAACAAAACACCGTTAAATCGGGTTAAAGTGTGTACAAAATTATAACATTAAGAGAAAAATAAATAAAAAGCAGTTTAGTTACACAGAAACACATGCAGTCACACGCATAATTGGGTCATAAATAATCAAAATAAAAATCATAATAAAAATCATAATACCAAACATGTGGCTCTTTAAAACCAATCATGCCGGTCTTTAAGTGAATAAGCACATAAAACAATAAAGCAAATTACGGTACATATAAAATACAAAAGCAGTAAAATTTCATAGGTGAGAATAAGGTAACGGCAAGAACAAAAGGAAACAGACAAGGAATTTACACGTACCCAATTGTTTAGTGACCACCAAAGCACAAAATACATAAGTTAAATTACAATAAATCACATACAAAGAGAAATCAGCTCGCAGGCAAATAATTCTGCCTAAACAAACTGACAAATAAAACTCATTAAAACAAAACCTTACAAGGGTAAGTTATAGATAGATCACATCGGGACCGATCTATAAATTTGAAGGCGTTAAAAAATACTGTGCTATTTTCTCAGATTACACATTCATCTATACAACAATAAAAACAATAAAAATAAAATTCGAGGTGTTTAATGGTTATCTGATCTCGGAAGTGTGTATCCACTTAGTAATTGCCTTTTGCAATTAGTAACCAAAGCGGTATGTACCTGTTCATCAGCCCTCCTCTACACAAATATAAATATAAACAACAAACAACAATGCTAATTCACTCCAATACTATAGGGAAGGAGCCCTGTATTGTCTTTCATTTTAACTGCTTTCAGCTTAAGCAGCCCGCGTGCGAATAAAATACCTTTTCAAGGCAATGCTCGATGTTTAATAGGTCATATAGGCTTGTAGAATCATTTGCAGCTAACCTTAATTTATATAAAAATACGTACTTACACTTCCGTACATATTCCGTTAATTGATCACAGGCACCCATCGTTAACATACGCGTTTTAACTTCAAAAAGGATGACTGTTATTTATATATTAATATTTGAAAAACTCCGAATTAGTGTTGGTTAGTTCAAAAGAAAATGTACACGTACGAAATATTTTAAAGACCAACTGTTTACAATGAAGGTATTTAATTAACTCAACATCGATCTGGCTCGATTGACACTCTAACAGTAACTAACTTTCCCCCCGATTTCAAACTTAACTATCTTTACTCCCGCAATCAACCCCCATTTTCAAAAGTAATATAAAAACAAGAAACATTAATTTACGTTAGAACAGTTTCATATTAATTATTGCACATCTTAATTTTAAAAATATGCATTCGTCAGTAACGACCCTACATTTCTCTCTCGAGTTTCCATGTAACAAACAAAGATATCTTTTGATCGCGGTCTGTACCGACACAATTACTTATTAAGCTAGTGATATTTTTTACATTAAGAATCGGCGCATAAGAAATTCCAATCATTCGTTACGGCCCTTGAATAAAGCATTCTTTTAAGCGTACACCTGCTAGTCAGACCTCAAAACACATGTTTTTCAACTCAGCTAAATAATAGTTACAAACAGTCTCACATTCCTTACATAAAATATGTAAATAAAATATTTTGAAAACATTAGCAAATTACGACGTATTATCAAGATATAAAAAAATCCACTAATTACCTTTCTGTCGCGGTATTAATGACGATTTGACAAACGTTTATTACAATAGTAACATTTTCGCGGTCCGCTACCTAGGTAGCTCGAAACGAAGCTTCTGCACTAGTATTATATCATATTATTATTAGTATATTATTACAGTTCGCTGCGGGCCAAAGTAACCCTTATTTTCGACTCCCTGAAATATGTACACTGGTTCACGTCGCCACTGCTTTGAGAATCGTCAGAAGGCTACGTGAAGACTGAACTCCCACTCTCTGAATTCTTTTTATATTAAACTTTTGACGTGATCATACGAAATGACATTTTTTCCTATAAATTTAAGTGTGCCAATAATGAAATCTACATTGTGTTACGTCAGGTGCTGTAAGCTTGGCCTTAAAGTTTAGAAAGGGATCATAATTTTCATTTAATTTCGTCATAAAGTTGATAATATTGATTAAAAGCTTTAAAACCATATTATATCCAAAGAGTATGAAGAAATCTATTTTCCCGCATAATTATGAAAGTGTTCAAACTGTTATATTAATAGCAGACTGATGTTTTTGTTTTAATTTTTCAACCTTGATAAAATTGTTTTCAACATCTTTAACAATTTTAATAGATATTACTACTGACGAAGATAACTAAGTGTTATCGAAACGTTTAGATTCGTATAAACATATATACAAAAATTCACCATTGAAAACCCAAAAAGCTAAGTATTTTAAATATGTATAATAATGATGAAGGTTTACATTTTCAAGTCTGCATATGTTTCAAAAGGAATTGCGAGGTGTTCCAACTTGCCTGCTTTCGATCTTCAAGTGAAAACTTGGGATCATATTTCATAATTACAATTAGCTGATCCAAAATTCTATGAAAGTTGGATTGTTGCTAGGTGATGATAATTTCGTTCAAACCCTAAAGGAGGGTAGAAATTCGGGTAACTCGGGTAATCCACTGCTTTGGAGACCATTTTCGGATATGCTCTTTTAGGCAAAGTTGAAAATTGCCTTTCTCAATTGCATTTCAAGTGCAAAAATTCTGGCAGTTATGAAATATCCCAATTAAAGCTCACCTCTCACTTGATGAGATCAGGTGTTTGCAGTATTTCCAAGATATACGTCTTTTAACGGGCCGTTCCGTCGTTGCACTTCTTTTCAAAAACTCCAATCTTAATTTTCGAAATTCCTACTGAATGGTTTTTCGTAGACTTGCATTACTAGAAAATCGTTTTCAAAAAAATCCATCCTTATATAAGGATTTTTCAGATTTCATCCAAGATTACATAGATACAGGACATGTGAGTTTAATTTCTAATGAAGTTTCTATTCCTGAAAGGTGTTAGTACTTACCACATCATCGTGTCATGACAGATGATGCTAGTTGATCACGAAGGATATTAGCTCTTTACTTTCGATATTATGCTTTAGTTCTCATTAGAGATATAAAACAGTGTTTTAGGAATATTTTGTTGCACCCTGAAGACAGGGAGTTTAAAAAAATGCTTTGGACGTTTCAAACCTTTACAGACTTACAGATTAAACACTGTTACTTACGGTCTATCTTCTTCATCATAATTGTATATTCACACATTCTTTTTGACCGTGAAACGGAAAAATGTCCGCGGGCTGCAGAAATCCTCGTTTCACAAATTTTTGTTGACGATTGTTTTGGAGGCAGTTCATCCCTTGATTCACGCTTGTGTTTAAAACAAAAACTAATCATTAAAATCAGATTGATGTAAACTTCGAAAATGGGCCAGTAACTGTACAGAAATTCTTTCTAACATTGCAGAGTGCAATCGCCAAATATCTTTAAGTTTTGATAAGGATGATCCTACATACATAAAATGCTAGGGCTGCAGTGGCATCCTAGTAGTGAGACATGTTCACATAAGGTTGTGGTTGACGAAAGACCTTGCACGATTATTCGATACACAAGGTTTGTTAGGCCCAGTTACAATAATGGCGAGACATTATGCAGCCCTTGTGAGCCTGTAAGGATTTACGTTGGGACAGTCTTCCTGATAAATCTATTGTTCATATTTTGAATCAAGTTAGATCGGAACTTCCTGAGTTATACGTACTTCAGTTGCCAAGACGAGTGATTCCAGATAATTTCGATAATTGCCAATTACGTAGGTTTTGGGGTGCAAAAACAATTTTCATTTCTTTCATTACAGCTAAGCCTAGAGTTGCTCTACTCAAAATAGTGTCTCTTCTACGGCTCGTGGTCTGCGCTGCAGTTCTTCTTGTAGACCTGTCACCAAAAACTACTTTCGAAAAAATTTTAGTTTTAGAAGAAATATTTGCTTGGTCGGATTCACAGCTAGCTTTAGGTTGGATAGCTTCTTCTCCACATCATTGGAAGATTTTTGTTGCTAACAGAGTAAGTCGCATTCATGAAGATTTCGTCAGAGGGGCGGACGCCTCAAATATTGTCAGTTAACTTACGATGCAAAACATCTATTACTTAAATCACACAGATTTACTACTCTTGTAATTCAGTACGTACATAACAAATTTCTTCACCCTGGTTTCAAAGCACTCAATTACTGCTCAAAAGATATTGGATTATCTCAATCAGACTGGGAATTGAACATACTTTATCTCATTGTCTAAAGTGGCTTCGTTTGAATATACTGCAATAGACGTCTGTGCACCTGAGTCACTTTAGCTTCTTGCAGAGGGATTCGAAAACTTTAAAATCTTATTGCTGTGTCCTTATGTGTACTAGTACCAAAGATTTCTTACTAGATCTTACATCGGATTTATCTTCATGCTTCTTTCCGTAGATTTGTAGCTCGCACAGGTATAGTAACTCACATTTAACCAGACAATATAACCACATTCCATGGAGAAGGCAATCCTCTCAAAGACTTTTCAAAAGTAGTTTCACAGTCACTCTCGATCACTTAACACTGGAGTCCAAGTGGTGGACATCAATTTAATAAGGCGGGAGTGAAATCTGTTAAGGCTTACTTATTGCTTGAGGAGTTTGTCTTTGCCTAGTTGAGGCTATATTCAATTCAAGACCTCTATCTCCACATAGTTCCGATCATAACAACCTATCGCCAATTACACTAGGACACTTTCTCACCCTCGAACCGTTTAATACCCAGATCTTTCAGGCATAAAAATTTCAATTGTATCGCTCTGGCAACTGATCCAAAGCTTCTAGGCAGTTTTCGTAAAAAACGAAACTAAACCTGCACTTAAGTGGCCTCTTACCAGAGCATTGTATCCGGGTACCGAAGGCGTCGTTTGTGTGGTTGACGTTAAAAGCGCAACAGAAGTTTACCGCAGACTGGTGATTAACCTCTCGCCGGTTCCGGTTAAAAATTAGTAGTGATTAGGGGCCGGTTCTGGACCAGTTCAAGGTCACTATCCCTGTGGTGGTGAGAAATGTAAGCTTTTGTATCTCTTTAAGGCCAAATTTTTGGAGGGAAATTTAAATTTTTGGAGCTCTTCAAGGTCGAACTGTCAAGGTCAAAATTTAAAGCTAAAAATAGAAATTGCATGGTCATCATCATCATATTACAATTCTTAGAAACCTAAAAATAGTTTTCAAGGTCAAAGAGTAATGACCTGCAGGGGTATCATATTACATTTCTTAAGAATGACAGGTTGTTGTTGTCTAAGCTAAAAAGTAGACCTAAGTCAAATGGCACTTATATGGACTAAACTGAGTGAAGGTGAAATAATTTTCTAAACTAAAAGTAGGACAAGCTGGATATTTAACAAGCTTAAATATGTTATGAGAGGCACTCAAGTCGAGGACATATTTAGGTCAACATTTAAAACTAAAAATAGAAATTGCTAAGCTAAATATAAAATAAATAAATAATTATTTTTCAAGGTCAAAGAATAATGACAAGAAACAAGAAGAAGGATGTTGTTGTTGTCTATTCTAAAAAGTAGACCATGGTCAAATGGTATATTACAATTCTTAGAAATCGAAAAGTAAAGTGCTCAATCAGAAAGATTATTGACCTGCAGGGGTATCATATTACATTCCTTAGAAATCTAAAAATAAAGTTTTAAAGGTCAAAGAGTAATGACCTGTAGGGATATCATATTACATATCTTAGAAATATAAAAATAGAGTCAATTTATGGAAACAAGAAGAATGACGGGTAGTTGTCTATGCTAAAAGTAGACCAAGGACATGCTACAACCCTAACATATGTAAATTACACACGAATTATTTTTAAACAGTCGAAGTGCAATTGTGAACAAGCAAAGTCGTCATAATGCAAGCAGCAATAAAGTCATTCCTGGAACGATCCAAACTCAGAAGTTCACCGTTAATTAAGTATTGTTTTGTTGGTGCTGTCAAAATAGTGATGGTAGTAGTAGTGGTAAAGATAAAAGTGAAGAGAAACAAGATGAAGGTTATTCTTCTAACACTGACCGGGCACCATTTCGACATTATGATGATTTATCGGAAGTGTATAAACATGCAGATAATGAATACTTTATCGATTCTATTTATTATAAACTATCGAATGCAAAATATATGGAAATTGGATACAGTACACACCTCAACCTTGTACCAATAGTGCGTTTGGGGTGTAGCAACTGTGATCAAAGCAATAATGTGGTGTTAGAAAAGAAGGAATGGAGTAAGCTTCTAAGATGGTATTCGTATGTAGAATTACAATTTTTCCGATCCCAAGAAATTTAAAACAAAATTCATTGGTCAAATGTAAACGAAGATGAAGATATAATCTATGATCAACATTATGAATCTCTATCTAGCAATCTTGGTATTTATTACAATTGGGAATCGATTAAAGGATATGACAGAATTTTGAAAACTGTTATAGTTGAAAACTACAACTGTTGTTCTTGCACATTCAATTAACATAGTATGAAGTACTATTCAATTTAAAGGATATAATAATCTATAGATGTGTGTTTTTATGAAAAGTTCATACAAGTTCGTTCATACCGTCGTTTTCGTGAGAAAGAATTCCATGGTAGTGACGATGACATTTATAAAGACATTGAAGATGTTATAAATGCTAAGTATAATATTAACTCACATAACATTATATGCTTAATGGAAATATTGTATTATCGTTCTGCTTATCAAATATATAGCATTTACTAAATAAAGAAATATTAATAACTATGAATTGTTTTTGTGATCTCGATTTAGGTATAAATACTCGGCTTTATCCATCTAGGTAAACAATGTTAGGTAAGAAGCGAAAGAGTGCAGGTGGTTTAGTGAATACTCTAATCAATAAACATACGGTTTAACTGGGTTTACCTGGTTACCATATTGCGGTTCTGGTATAAATTTAGAGAAACCACTCGCACGCGGTGACCCTGGTATTAATCAATTAGATGATCACTGCAAACTTCATGATATCAGTTACAGAGATTACCGAGATTTAGAAAGTAAACATAATGTATATAAAACTTTAGAAGAAAAAGCTTGGGAACGCTTTAAATCGTCAGACGCAACATTAGGTAAACGACCTGCAGCTTTAGCAGTCAGTAACACCATGAAAGCAAAGGTAAAATTAGGAATTTGGATGCAAACGTCGATCCAAGCAGATGAAGAAGAAGAAATCGTGATGCTATGGTGGAAATTGCATTTACGAAATACAACAGCTAAAAAAATTAAACCTAACGGAAATTTCACAGACACAATAAATTCTGTGCTCTCAACGGCAAAATGTATGGTAAAAAGTTTAGGAGGAAAGAAAAACATTACAGTTCCTAGATAATTCCTTTACCTAAACAAGGAGGGTTTTTACCATTTCTCATTCCGTTATTCGCAGGATTATCAGCAATCGATGCTTTAGCTGGTGGCGCATGGGAATTGCTAAAGCAGTCAATGAAGCTAAAAATGCAAAAAAATTGCAAGAAGAGACATCGCGCCATAATCATATGATGGAATCTATCGCTAGAGGCTCCGTGAATAAAAAAGGCAGCGCACTTTATCTAAAACTATACAAATCTGGTGGCGATGCATTATACTTGAAACCGTTTCCAAAAAAACTGAGTAGATTACCGAAAAAAAAAGACACCAAAAATGTGCCCTACTTTAGGGATATTATGAGAGATATGTTACCTGAATTACCATGGAAAAATGAATCTCGAATTATTAACTTAGATAGCCAAAGCGGGCCAGGTACGCATTGGGTTGCTACAAAAAGCGCGATCAAAAGGTATGGTATTACGATAGTTTCGGTAATCTTCGACCACCATTTGAAGTTATTAACTACTTTCGGGGATGTAAAATCTATTATAATTACAACCAGGATCAAGAATTTAATACTATTATATGCGGACACCTATGCCTCCAATTTTTATATAAATAATCGATACAACCTCAAATTTGTTCAGTTATGTCGATAACATTCCACCGATAGAGCTAGATTTGGAGAAGACATACGTTATCGGATCGGTGGAATTTTACGGTTGCAACAACATTGGAAACTGTTTTCGTACTTGAGTTGAATTCATATGTTATATATAATTTTTTCCCAAGCACTTGACTACTCTCAGATTCGAACTTGGTACCTTTTACTTACTAGTCTGACACCTTTACCGCTGAGCCACTGAGTAATCCAATATATATTTTTAGAACTTCGTTCCAGACATATTCGCCGATTCTGGATCTTTCTGTTTCGCCCTTGCGGACGATATTCTTATGTTCCTGCGTTCTCACTTTGAGTGGTCTACTGCTCTCTCCTATGTATGCTCTACCGCATTCGTACGGTAGGTTGTATACACAATTCTTGGAATTCTGATCTTCATTGTATGGTTTGGTTTTGGTTAGTATTCCCCTGAGCGTTCTGGTCGATTTGAAGGCAGTGCGTATCTCTTATTTGCTGCCTATCCTTCGTATTTTGTTTGAGGTACCTTGTATATATGGTATTATCGCTGTATATTTAGGTTCTTCTTTTTCGGTTACCCTTTCCTTGTTTAGGTTAGGTGTTAGATCGGGGTAGCCATTTTCTTTGAGTGTTCTAGCGATATTTTTTTTTCTCTGTTCAGGTCCTCTTGTTTTGTGCATATTGTTTTTGCTCTATGCTCTATGATAGTTAATGCCTTATCGGTAAGCACATTTGTGAATAGACTCACAATGTCGAAGCTTACCAGTATTTCTTCGTGGTTTGGTTGGAAGTTTCTTATGGTTTCCACGAAGTGCTGCGTATTCTTGACCACAGACTCAGTTTTTCCCGATAAGAGTGTGCCTACCTAGTAGATAGTGTGCTAAGGAGTGACAACGTGAATTTCTCGAGCTCACAATTGGTCTCAGAGGAATTCCTTCGTTGTGAATCTTTGGTGGGCCGTACAGATGCGGAGGTTTGCTGTAGTGTGGGGTAAGTCTAGATCTATGGTAATCGAAGAACTGTCCCTTATGAACTAGTAGACGGGGGCGAGTACAAACAAATACCAAAAGACCCCACACCATCAATCGAAAGACGGATATACCTGACGCTGGCAAAACATAAGGGGGAGTTCTCCGATTACCAGAGAACTAAACTTACCCCACACTACAACAAACCTCCGCATCTGTGCGGCCTACCAAAGATTCACAAGGAAGGAATTTTTCTGAGACCAATTGTAAGCTCGAGAAATTCATCTTGTCACCCCTTAGCACACTATCTGCTAGGTATCATCACACCCTTATCGGGAAAAACCGAGTCTATGGTCAAGAATACGCAGCACTTCGTGGAAACCATCAGAAACTTCCAACCAAACCACGAAGCAATACAGGCAAGCTTCGACATTGTGAGTCTATTCACAAATGTGCCTACCGATAAGACATTAAATATCATAAAGGACAATCTGGAAAAGGATGAAGCGTTAGACCAGCGCACACAACTCTCGGTAAACACTATAATGGAACTTCTAACAATATGCATTAGAACTACATATTTCCAGGTAGAATACAAGTTCTACCAACAAGAGTTTGGGATCGCGATGGGTTCCCCACTATCACCCATAGTGAGCAATATATATATATATATATATATATATATATATATATATATATATATATATATATATACATATATATATATATATATAATATATATATATATATATATATATATATATATATATATATATATATATATATATATATATATATGGAAGACTTTGAAGGCTAAGCGATATCCGAATTCACAGAGAAACCAAGGATGTGGCTTAGATACGTGGACGACACCTTTGTAGTTTGGCAACACGGCAAGCATAAGCTAGATGAATTCCTAGATCATCTAAACAGCTGCGTACCCTCCATAAAATTCACAATGGAATTGGAGTCGAAACAAAAACTGTAATTCCTGGATGTACCTGTACACAGGAATGACAACACTTTCACGACAAGTGTATACAGGAAACCTACTCACACGGGGAGGTACCTACACTACAACTCCAATCACCACAAAAACGTGAAGCTAGACGTGCCAAAATGCTTGTACGATAAAGCAAAAACAATATGCTCAAAACAAGAGGACCTGAACAGAGAAAAAGAAAATATCGCAAGAACACTCAAAGGAAATGGCTACCCCGATCTAACGCCTAACCTAACCAGGGAAAGGGTAACCGAAAAATAAGAACCTAAATATATAGCGATAATACCATTTATACAAGGTACCTCAGACAAAATACGAAGGATAGGCAGCAAATACAAGATACGCACTGCCTTCAAATCGACCAGAACGCTCAGGGGAATACTAACCAAAACCAAACCATACAATGAAGATCAGAATTCCAAGAATTGTGTATACAACCTACCATGCGAAAGCGGCAGAGCATACATAGGAGAGAGCAGTAGACCACTCAAAGTGAGAACGCAGGAACATAAAAACAACGTCCACAAAGGCGAAACAGAAAATCGAGAATCGCCGAACATGCCTGGAACGAAGACCACCGCAACCAATGGGATAACATACAGATAGGACGAGAACACAACTAGTCGGAAACTCAAAGAAGCCACATAAATCGCACCAGCAAAAAATCCAATAAGCCAAGCTAGTGTAGAAATGAAACCCATATTTTTTTTTTATGATTGTGGACCTGAACAGGCTAAATAAGGCCTATCGTGCTAAAGCACTCAGGAACACTTAGGAGGATGGATAGAGGGATAATGAATTGCCAATAGATGCCTATGAACAGCTACCTTAAATTTTCTCATATCATAAGTGAGAGGAAAACAGGAACTAGCGAGATCATTCCAGAGTTTAGAAGCCGTGTAGAAAAATGTGGATTGCGCCCGTTTGGTACGACAAGTGGAGATTTGTACTGCATACTGATGATGTGAATGAGCGAACCGAGTGTTTCTTGCAAAGATAGCCGGAGATGGTATCAAAGAATGTAATTCACCAGCACAATATCCGTTGTAATAACGATAATACAAAGAAAGAACTGAAACCATCCTTCTATGCTCAAGGGACTATGTGAGAAGTTAAGGACGGGTCATTTATAAGCCTAATCGCTCTCTTTTGAATACGATCAACGATATCGAGAGCGTATTGGGGAGCACTAACCCAAAGGTGAGAATTATATTGCAGATGAGGCCGAATTTGGGCCTTATACAGCAGAAGGAGTTGTCGAGAGGTAAAGTACTGCTTAGATCTGTACAAAAAGCCTATTTTACGAGCAGCTGTTTTGGTAGCTGACAGAAGATGGTCAACCCATGAGAGATTTGAACATACAGTCATACCCAACACAGTAATAGAGTCTGAAAACTTAAGAACTGAGCCATTCATACTTACAACAGGAAATGATCGATCTTTTTTGGCGGACATCAGGCAACACTGAGTTTAGTTAGCATTAAATTTAACTAGATTATTGCTTCCCCATTCGAGAATACGTTGAATGTCTTTGTTGATTGAATTTGCCATTTCAGCTTTAATTTCTTGATTTGACATAGAAGGTGGATTATCACTATAAGTAGACTGAGATGAACTACAGTGAAGAGTGCTATCGTCAGCAAAGCAATGGATGGGGTTAGTTGTTGAAGAAATAAGGTGGTTTATGTACAGCAGAAAAAGTGTAGGCGCTATAACGGATCCCTGTAGTACGCCCGCGTTAATGCTAACTTTTTTTGAAAAAAAGCCATCAACTACGACACGTATTCGTCTTTTATCTAGGAAACTAGAAACCCAGTTGATGAGGTTAGTTTGGCAAGTAAACACTTATGCCAAAATTGGTCAAATGCCATTGAGATATCTAAAGCGACTACAACTGTTTCACCGGACTGCTCTACTGTATTGTTCCAAACTTGGGTCACATATGAAAGAAGATCGCCTGTTGAACGACTTTGCCTAAACCCATATTGGTGGTCACTAAGGAGTTTGTTAGTTTCAAGGAAAGTGAGCAGTTGCTGATTGATGGCTTTTTCCATGATTTTAGACAAAATGGAAGTGATGGCAATTGGTCTGTAATTTGAGGATCGGTCTTATCACCTTTTTGGGAATAGGTTGAACATTTGCTAACTTCCATGATGAAGGGAATTCCCCAGAAGATATAGAGATCGTATAGAGCTTAGATAGGACTGGTACTAGTTCGGTGGAACATTTCTTGAAGACAATAGCTGGGATACTGTCTGGGCCAGTCGCCTTATTGAGATCAAGCCTACTGATGATCGATTCCAAGAGCTTGTACCGAAAATGAATTGGATTCATAACGTATGAAGAAGAGTTGACTAGCGGCACATCTTTTCCAGAATCATTGAGACACGAGTTTGATGCAAACAAATCCACAAAAACGTTGGCTTTGTCTACAGAATCAGCAACTACCGATCAGTCAATAGATGTCAGGGGGGGAAATGAAGATGTTCGAAAGTTTTTACTAATGGCTTTTGCTAAAGACCAAAATTTACGACTGCCTAAAGGAGATGTAGCTAGTTCATTGCATTTTCGTTGTTCGAACAACTTTTTAGTTTTAGTGATGACAACAGTGGAATTAGGTACAGTAGAAATGATTTTTATTAGACAATGGTCGGAAAGAGCTAAAGGCGAAAGAACGGAAGTTTTATAAACAAGAGGGTTTGATGTAAGAAAAAGATCTAGAAGATGTGGAGTATGGTTAGGGTTATCAGGGATTCTTGTGGGTTCAGAAATCATTTGTGTGAGATCACATGAAATAGCAAATGTTTCTGCACTATGACCAGCGGGATTTGTAGTAGATGAAAATTGAAGCCAACTAGAATTATGAACATTGAAATCGCCTACAAATGAGATATCGCAAGATGGAAACTGAGACAGGAGATAGTCAACTTTCGTACTAAGGTAATCGAAGAAGTCTTGAAAGTTGCTGTCATTAGGAGACCTATAAATGCAACAGTAGAATTTCACAAAATGCAAGCAATTCTGTCCTTGATGTACGCACATACGCCTCCTTTATATGGATTCCAATAATGCGCGAAGAGCTTAAGCGCAATACACCTGCGCAAGAAGTTACGGCGCAACATGCGCAATAAACTTCTGTGCAACCACGAAAAGGTTTAATATATATATATATATATATATATATATATATATATATATATATATATATATATATATATAAGTATATAGTTAGTTACTGACAGCTATGTGTTTAGTGTAAACATCTATCTGTTCAGGGTAAACTGGTACCTGTTCAGTGAACCTGTTTTGCTACAATGGATAATAAGGAAATGATGAAAACATTATTCAGGCTCGTAAAACAATACAACAGAAGCACAACAGTCTTAAAATTGCTCGCATTGATAATGAAAGAATATTTGAAAATACTTATAAGCCCCTAATAGAACCTCTAACTGAAATAGTAAATAATCTCGATCCTGATAAAAAAAATTAAAACACCTAAAAAGGAGTCCAGACTTCACCATCATTAGGTGATTCGAAAGAGGGTGCTACTAGCCCAGTCGCTCATTTTCCGTTTTTTCAAAGAAATCCTCCAGGCATTCGTACACCATATTTCTTAGATACATCTGTCATAGGATAGATTAATACTGAGGAAGCAGAAGAACCTATTAGTATCACAGATGATTCTACTACCCATAATAAACCCATCTCGGAAGAATTTCTGGAGCAGTACAATGAATTAACTCGTATATACGTTGAACGTATTGTGCCGGATCCTGAAGCTGCTATTGATCCACTATGGTACCAAAACAGATAAATGGACAATTGGTGATATTCGCATTACAATTAAAGGAAGCGACATGATTATTAAAGGTATCACGTATAAAAGGACCCCCGGTTTATATGATCTGCTTATTATGAATTAACCCGATTTAAATCTAGTAAATTCGAAAGATAGAAGAAATTATAAAAGTCTTTTAGAAACTACGAATGTTGCAAGGCGAGATTATGATGTAAGTGGACAAATTCGAGGAAGCCGAAGTAAAAAGTATACACAAATAATCAAACCCTTGCTATCATCATCATCATCACCATCACCCACAATTAATGGAGGTGGAGCTATGTTTTTTAAGGAATTAACAAACAGCCGATTGAATATAAATATTGGAATGATATACATGAACTAATTCATGATCTAGAGGTATTGTGGGCAGAAAGATTGGCAGAAAGCACAGTTGTCATAAATGAGATAATATCAATTGTAGAAGAACTATGTGAAGATGGATACAAATCGTTTTTTAAACAGTATAAATGCGAATGCATTGATGTTATCATATAACTAAAATGCCCCTTGACACAAGTTTGGACGTTCACATACCCAGCATCAATTCAGGAAATTAATCCTCAATTTAAACTGATATCGGGAATAAGAAACTCAGCAATGTTACTGATCCCATAGATCCTCAAGATGTCATCACTAAGCAATACTACTTGTCAACCCGGTTCAATTTGGATGGAAACCGTTTGACACAGTTGGCTGACCCGGGAGGAGATGGTGATGCTATAAGTAAAGGATACCTTTGTTTTTATCTACAATCAGTTCAGAATGGTTTTAAAGCAAACGCTTATCTAGCGTTGGAGCAGAAATTACATCAACTTAAAGAAATGATCGAAAAATTAGTACCATGTCCAAATTACAATTCGTCAACGAATTGCACAAACCTACAAGAAAATTTTAAAAAAAGGCGAACAATAATTAAAGGCTTTGATGACCTTTGGAACGTGCATGTTGGAAGACATGAAAGGAAAACCTGTACTGGGAGGGTTTTATGAGCATGAATTACAGAAAACTAAGTATCCCGATGTGTATCTAGTAGAAAAAGTACTTGGCTCCAAGAATAATAAGTTATTTGTAAAGTGGTGGGGATTGGATGAAAGATCATTAATTAATAAGGATGATATTGTTTTATAACTACACATTTAACTTATAATTTGTGAAATAAAATTAGTTATATAGCTATGGAATAGTTTTTATCAAAGGATGTAGCTCTTAGATGAAATAAAACACATAAAAAATAATTGTATTTTATTTTAGTTCACTAATATTACATAAAAATGTTTTGACTTTTAGATTACGTTGCAATATTGTGCACAAGAACTTCAGTGATTATACCACTTCCGCTTGTTAGCAATGTTGTTAACGTTAACAGATTTACATGTATATAATCTTAAAATTTTATTTCAAGATTCAGTCATTACTTATTCACGCATACAGTAATAATTATTCTAAAAAATTGCATCAGGAATCAAACGCATCAAACTTGGATTTAAAAAAAAAGCAAACATACTGAAGCGCATATTAATGCAGCCAGGAAACAACGGGATACTTCCGACACCAGTGATGGATGAAACACCTATCATGTCAATCAGGGATAGTGATGTTGAGAATGATACATCCCGAGATTTTGAAAACTAAGTATACGTTACTTAATCCATAGTTCTTATTCATGGATTTGTTTTTTTTTTTTATGACTGTGGACCTGAACAGGCTAAATAAGGCCTATCGTGCTAAAGCACTCAGGAACACTTAGGAGGATGGATAGAGGGATAATGAATTGCCAATAGATGCCTATGAATAGCTACCTTAAATTTTCTCATATCATAAGTGAGAGGAAAACAGGAACTAGGGAGATCATTCCAGAGTTTAGAAGCCGTGTAGAAAAATGTGGATTGCGCCCGTTTGGTACGACAAGTGAAGATTTGTACTGCATACTGATGATGTGAATGAGCGAACCGAGTGTTTCTCGCAAAGATAGCCGGAGATGGTATCAAAGAATGTAATTCACCAGCACAATAGCCGTTGTAATAACGATAATAAATTCATCATTAATCATTCCATTATATTTTTTTTAGTATTATTCCTGTAACGACTGTAGTAGCGACCCCACCACTGCAATATGGGAAGAAGAATTTGGCGCTAATTGCACCACCGCCTGAGGAGGTTGAAACCTTCACTCAAAATCAGTCGCTGAATCTCATTACCATAGGGCAAATTAAAAAAAAAGTATGAGGTGGTGGCTCTAAATTTTAGATCGCTACCTTCAGAGTGTAGTTTCGGAAGTGTACCGTGTGGAGCGGTTAACTGCAGCGGAAGCCTCAAACAATTTATATAAAATAAGACGCAGTATAGTTAATGCGGAAAACGTATTACAGACATTGGATAATTTAGATGTGTAGGGTAGTTTTTTAGTTTAATTTTAATATGTGAAATTAGTGTGTATGGTGTAGTTTTGTTTGTTTTTTTAGATGTGTGAACATTTTTAAATTAGTATAATTTAGTAAGGAGTTTTTGAATAATCTGTTTAATATTGTATTTATTGTATAGTTATATCTTTTTATATTGTAATAAATGTTAAATTTTTGTACATATTTAATATTTATCGTAAAATATTCTCAACCAAAAAAAAATTTACTGCAGCTAACAAAAATGAAAAAAAAAGTAATGAATTTATGCAATTCAATGCAGTTGTTTTAAGGTTAAAAGTGAAAAAATTAAGTTAAGGAAATAATTCGTACAATCCTAAAAGTAAGTGTAAAAAAAATGTTCATTAGTTTTTAATTTTTAGTTTAAATAAATATGCAAAGAATACTAAGGTAGATATAAAATATGTTATAGCAATTTCAATGTTTTAATTTTATTTATAATCAGGCAAGTTTTTTTAATTATTAAAAGTCAAACAATAAAAAAATTCAGTTTAACCATTTTATTGATGTTAGTTACTTCATCTACGCTTAAAGTAAGAAAATATCAAGCATGTAGCAATTACAGAAAGCTACCCTATACAAAATCTGTTGCAGGTGCCTACTAAATAAAAAATATCGTGTGTAAGAGAGTATTCTTAAATGATTTTGTTTATTGCAATTGAAATTATAGAAAAGTTTAACGTTTAATTTTATTACGTAGAAATAATACACAATTTTTTTCTACATTATATATCAACGCTAAAGATTACAAGTTACACATGCTTATTGTTTAATCTTGCATAGATTAAACAGGATATTTTAACAACTTTTTAGTAATAAATTGAGATATATAACGAGAATTAAGACATAACAATTAAGAAATATGTAAAACGATTAGTAAGTAGAATGAATATGAAGCAGGTTAATTATTACAACAAACATGCTGATACAAAAGTGTGCAAGGTTGAAATTACACACACATTATGTATATTATAACTAGTAAGCACAAAAAGGCGCTTAAGTGAATAAGCATGACCTATTAACTGGGTCAAACAATAAACTACGTAATGTTAAAATCTGTATATAAGATGTAAATAATACCAAGTAAATCAGTCTTTGAATGAATCCCATTTTTATTCAATTACTCAAACAGGGTGGTGAGGTCTAGTCTACAATTGATACGAGTGACGCCGTATCCCTCACATTAAACCCCAAATACTTAATCTCTCTAAGCACTTATTTTTATTTATTTATCAACTCCAAGATGCTTCATTTTTTTATTCACTTTATACAGACCTAAATTTATTTTTAATTCTTTTATTTTGTTCAATAATTCCTCAAGCTTCTTCTTTCTCTACTCAATGCTTAATACTTTTTCTTTACCTTCTCCTCTTATCATTTGTAGTCATTTCCGCTAAGAATAGTTACTGAATCGTGCGCATCCAAGGAACGACAACATCCTGTCGTTCTTCTTGTTTCCACAAAATGATTCTATTTTTACATTTCTAAAAAATGTAATATGATACGCCTACAGGTCATTGCTCTTTGTCGTTGAAAACTCTATCTTTAGATTTCTAAGAATTGTAATATGATGGCCTAGCAATTTCTATTTTTAGTTCTAAATTTTGACCTAAATGAGTCCTTACCTTGAGTACCTCTCATAACATGTTTAAACTTGTTAAATACCCACCTTGTCCTATTGTTAGTTTAGAAAATTATTTCACCTTCACTCAATTAAGTCAATATAAATACCATTTGACCTTGGTCTACTTTTTAGCACAGACAACAACCTGTCATTCTTAAGAAATGTAATATGATACCCCTGCAGGTTATTACTCTTTGACCTTGAAAACTATTTTTAAATTTCTAAGAATTGTAATATGATGATGATGATGACCGTGCAATATCTATTTTTAGCGTTAAATTTTGACCTTGACATTTTGACCTTGAAGAGCTCCAAAAATTTAAATTTCCTGCAAAAAGTTTAACCTTGAAGAGATCCAAAAGCTTAGATTTCTCACCACCAGAGGGCGAGTGGCCTTGAACTGGTCCAGAACCGGCCCCTACTAAAATTAATTTTGCTATTTTTACATTTTTTATTTATATTTGCCTTTGGGAAATTTCAAAGCAAATGGCTAACAATTTTGGTTTGTTTTGAATTTTCTTAATCTTTTTCTTTAGTAAAACACAGAGTGTTTTAAGTGCGTGGAAATGTCTACGAACCTACGTTTGTTTTTCCTTTAAATTACAATTTCTCGGTACTTCAAAATTTCCAAATTTTCAAAAATTTCAATGCATACATACAATTTTCTAATTGGTTAACTTGCCGTCTTCGGAGAAGGAATTATGCGTAAAGGCACAGGCAGCGTGTCTCCAAAAAACCATTAACCTGAAATGACACAATTTCATTTTACTTACAAGTTTTCAAGTGATACGCACTTAATTTCGAAGTTTTCCATAAAAGTGTAGATGAACAATTATAATTATATGGGCGTAGTGTAGAAGACATCATACACACGAAAGTCGCAGTGGGAGCTCCCAAAAAAGTAGAAGAACCAGTAATTCAGGTGAGCAGATTAGGCGTAAAAGATTTTTGTTATTTTAAAAATTCAAAATACCTTTCTCTTAATACACTTAGGTTGGATAATTTGGCGATACAACTACTCTTTATTTTAAACCAGCTAGTGTATAGAGTATCCAATTTTCGGCACATTTGCGTGGTATCTCCCTTATTTTTAGAGATAGAGGGTTGCGGTTTTCTCGACAACCTGTTACTTTTTTGTGAAATTAAAGATTGTGCAAGCAGAATTTTCGTGGCTCTTTTGGTTTGTGAGATGCAGGGTGGAATTGACTAGTACCACTTTTGAGGTACTCCTCGTATCTCAGTTATCTTTAAACTTATCGAAGAAGTTAGAACATATTCCTATAAAACTTTTTCTGTACAATCAATTGGCGTCGTCAGTTTTTTTTCTATCACCTTCCGTTTTTTAGTTATGAAGCAAGCATATGTCTTTTTAAATGGATCATCCTGCATATTAATTCTTATATTTATTAGGCATAATGGCTTTCCAACAAATATAATTGTATACAATTACTTTTAAAAACACGTTCAGATTTTCTAAAGTTTTCTTTTGTGTCCGATTAGTAGGTGATAGACTATGGCTAATTGACTTGGAACAAAAAAGAAAAATGTTAAAAACTTTGCGGCTTGTCAGTTTTTGATTATTAGTAAAATATTTTTGTTTTGGTGTTTCTGTTTCAGTATATTCTATACTTAATTTGTTGTTTCACAATAATGGCAAGGAATTATGAAAATAATAAAAAGTATGATATGTCAGCTTGTTCTATACAATGTAATGAAAATCTCCAAAAAGCTTCGGAATTATATTTACAAAGGTAAGCTATTTTGAGCACTATGGTTAGGATATCTCTAGGCGTGGTTTTTGTTCATATTAGATATCCAGAGAGATCACAACCTTTCGCAGGCTTACTTGCGCGCCTTATATCAAATTTAGTAGATACTCAAAGAAATTTGAAAAAATATAAGTACCACAACTATAAATTCGATATAGATCAACATTTACATCCCGGTAATACCGAACGCCGAATGTTGTTTTGACAATGATATTTACATAAATGCATACTGATGAATCTTTTGGCAGACTTGTTATCTGGTCTGATGAATCTTATTTTTCAAGCGCGGGAATTTTCAATCGCCATAATACAAGAAATTGATCTGCAGAAAACCACCATTTAATTTTTTGAGAGGGCACAACAAGGGCGGCTTGGGGTTAGGGTCTCGTGTTTCATTTTTGGAGGACGCATAGGCTGCAGAATTTATGAAGGAGGTCTTACAGCGCTTTGGTCGTTTATAATGACGTTAATCTTCAACAAGACGGTGCCCCAAGAGCTTTGCATTTATAAGGTCATTTTAGACGATAACGTTTCTCAAAGATGGATTGGTACTTATGGACCTGTAAAATGGCTTCTGAATCTCCAGAGTTCCACCCTGTATCTCAGAAACCTATAGGGCTATAAAAATTTTGCTAGCGACATCTTTCCTTTCGCCAAAAAGTAGCAGACTGTCGCGAAAACCGCAACCCTCTATCATTAAAAAATAAGGGAGATACGCCGCAAGAGTGCCGAAAATGGGATACACTGTACACCGATTAACATTGGTTTTGGTTCTGCGACAACAGTATGCTCTTATATTTAAGACACAATAGGGGAGAGTCATAAATTAGGTAGCATATAATAATTAAATGTGTGCCAGATTCCTTTGAATGGACAATGACGGGATCTAAATACCTATATGCGAGTATTCCACAGCTAAGTTGAAAACAAACAACAAACTTGCTTACCTTAACGTTCGCCCAGTAAATTAACAGCCTTGATCCGGCGTTTCCTGTAAAACTTCAAGATATTGGCACTTAATCACGATAAAGTGACATGCTAAGTAGCTGATCGGTCACCAATCTTATTTATTCTACTTTTACGTTACGTCAAATCACAATGAACTTTATATCTTAAAATGAAATTATAAAAAAAAAAAGAACAAATAATCTAATACAGAAATCTCTCACAAATTATTACGTTGAAGTCTTTCATTAAAAATCATAAAAAAATGAATCACCGTCGCCACTGTAGTTGTGAAAATCAAAATTTCCATACAAAAATTAAACCACTCAGTAACTTGAAGGTAATCAAAATATCTTACCTTTTAAATGTAGTACCACGAAAATAATAACGCTGTGAAAAAGGAGTGAAGTCACATATATATATATTACACTCAGTAACGAAATAATACTCTCAAATTCATTAACGCTATTGATATATTATAATAATAATTAATAAAATAAAATAAAATCAGAGTATTGATACAGTTGTCAAATCACATTAATTTTACATGCAGAAGGAAGAAAAGTGTAATCTTTCCTACGTAAACATCTAATACTTATATCGAAATGATTCTTGCAAGGTTCAAATTTCCAAAATCATCTATCTTAATTACCTTAATTTTAATGAACACCCTAAAGGAATGTAATGTTGGGATACACGGGTGAATACACTTTTCTAAAATTATCTTACTCGCTTGAAGGCTCTTATACAAAACTATACGCAAAAGAAACGGTATTCATACGCCTAAACGAATACAAATAAAACAACTTTATTTGTCACCAAAATAAAAATAAACGTAGGAAAGTAATTACCTTAATTCGTACAAAATGATCACTCTAAATTCCCCCTTTCCTTTTCACAGCGGTAAGGACAATTGACTCTTTACTTCCTGAATCTTCCTGATACGGCTTCCAGTAAAGTAACTTCACGGTCGTCAAATTTCAACGATCCGCCTATTTTCAAATTATCGTTACACGAATTTAGTGGCGAATATATTTAAGCCAAAACCAGGTGATCTAATAACTGTTTTTTCTGGTTTATATATATATATATATATATATATATATATATATATATATATATATATATATACAAACATTAGTTTATTAGGATGGCCTATAAAAAATGACGTTTTTTATGAAAAACTTTATTTAATGATAAAACAAAAAATGGAAACTTTTATTCACTAAACTATAAACCATTGTAAAGTAATATCTTTCGCCATCTTTCTTCAAGATCGTCAATGCCACGACGGTACCATGCAGCATCTTTGGAATTAAAGAATTCTCGGCATGCAGCTTCAATTTCCTCAACACTTGTAAAATGCCGAAGAAGCTCCAAATTCAATTCCCTAATTTTTGTTGAGCTTCAGCTACAGTGTGAGATCTGGCGTTGTCTTGATGCAGAATAACACCGACTTAGACCATCATGCATTCTTTCCAACTGTTGACTGTAAAGGTTAGCATCAATCGTCTGCCCATCAGGAACCAACTCAAAGTGAATAACCCCTTCAAAATTCCACCATACACAAAGCATTACCTACCTTTGGAAACTTTCTCGTTTGGGAACCGGCAATGCAGGTTGCTCAACAGTAATCCACTGATTTTGTGTGCTAGGATTATTGAAGTAAATCCACTTTTCATCGCAAATAACGATCCGTTTAAAGAAACATTCATCCTAAGGATTGGAAAGCAGTTGATCACAAACCTGAACTCGCCTTTCTGCCATTGCTAGCGTTAAGTCATGAGGAACTTCTTTACAGCGTCTATTGGCTTTTCCAAGTTGATGCAAACGGCGCCTTGCGATTTCTTTGGAATGCCCAAGTTCTGCTGACAACTTACGGGTACTTGTCGATGGATTTGCTTCAACAACATCTCGAAGTTCAGCGTCACTTAACGAGTTAGGCCGACCAGAACATTCTTTCCTCCGCCAGTACATTTTCGCATGTTTTTTTAACTGCAGCGGTTGCAGAAACGTTTTGTTTTGCAGTAATGACGCAACAGTATCAAAATTTCGTATTTTGCGTCAGCCATTTTGATGTTTATCGCTAGTTAGTAGAATATCAGAAGAAAATTAGACGTGGACATTCGCCTGCTTGATTAGCTTTTAATTATGCATAGCAACATACAAAATTTTATAGATAGGAGCAGAAGGACTCAATAAGAACCTCTAAAAAAACGACATTTTTTATGGGCCACCCTAATATTTACAACACGTTCTTTGTCCTTTATTTATTATAGCGATAATTATATTTACAGCAATCTTTTATCTGTTTGAACAGCTGTAAACGTGTATGTACTTTCATGATGCACTAATAAATTTACTGAACTTTACGATCCGCCAAAGCACCAAATGTGAGGAAATAGCATTAAAATTAAGTACTAATCCTCTTCAATGGACACGAAAATGTCACTAAACAAAGCAACAAGAAAAGGTCCCCTGAATGATTAAATTCTCTTTAAAATCCACACACAAGGTGAACGGGAAAGCTTCCCCACGATAGCTTCAAATAACCCTGGTAGTAAATTAGTGCGCCATAAGAGCACACACACCTTCAGCGTTTAATCTCTTTTTTTCTACAGCTTAACTCCAACTGACTAACCGAAAAACAAAACTTCCTTTTCCCCACAAGATAACGTCATCTTTTAATCGTCACATAAAAATCTTCCATACTAAAATTGCATAGTGGACATTTCCCAGGAAAAGACAGTATTGCTACCTAGAATTGAGATACGAACACATCCTGTTTTTCAATAAGAAATCCTGTTACACAAACAAATTTTCTATACAATGTGTCCCAAATTCGCTTCTCTATAAAGGGATCTCGACTTCTGTTATACTTACGGCAAAGGTTAAACGGGGAAAGTTTTATAGGAAGCTTAGAGCATTCGATATCCGGTTTCACATTTACGATCGGTCAATTGGTTTTGAAAATATCGGCGAAAAACCGAAAATGGCGGATTTCGTTTTTCGCCAGTAAATCCGAAATGGTTAATTTGACAGCTGTCACAATGTGAGATTATTCGGACACTTTTTTAAGACGAATAAGATGGCGTGTATGACATGTCACGATCGTCTTTTGTTATCCCACAGTCTGCCTCAACTTTCATTTTTCTTATTGCCGCCATATTGGATTTTTCGATTTTTTTAAAGAGCGCAATATTTCCAGTTTAGTGATGTCTCACAAGTGCATAAAAGATTAGAGTTTCATCGAAATATCACACTTTCTAAAGTTAGGTCTTATTTATTATTATTAGTAGGATGTGACTTATTTGTCAGTAAAATTGGGTTTAATTTTTTCCATATAAGGTGGCTCTGACTTTGACGTTAAATAATTCAAAGTAGTGTTTTCATAAGTAGTACGCTTTTCTGTCATTAAAATCATAAACGTGACACACAAATTGTAAAAGCCTGTTGAAAATGGCCGGTATTCCCTATTCAAATGAAGAAAAGTTTGGCATGTTAGCACTTTACTTGTAGTCAAACAGAAACGCCGACATTACCTCAGCGAGGTATTTGGAGATGTACCCCGAACGACGGCAGCCTCATAAAACCCACTTCATAAAAGTTGTAATTAATTTAATTAACTATGGGGCTTTCGAACAACCTAAAAGCGGATTCAATATTGATAATGAAAATCGTGACAGAAACATTTTACAAGCTGTCAACGAAAACCCCAGTGCATCGGTAAGAACGGTAGAACGGGAAATTCGTGTGTCAAAATCAACGGTACAAAGAATGTTGAAAAAGAATAACTACTATCCATACAAACCCACAATAGTTCAAGGACTTAAGGAAACTGATTCTACAAGACGAATTCGCTTCTGCGAGTGGTATACTAGAATGTGTAATGAAAATCCCGATTTTGTTAATCATGTCTTGTGGTCTGATGAGAGTAGGTTTACGAATTGTGGAATTTTTAATAAACACATTCATCATTGGGCTGTAGAAAACCCTCACGAAGTGGCAGAGAGACGTCTACAGACCAGATTTGGAAGTAACGTTTGGTGTGGGATTATTGGTAATTTAATCTAACTTACCTATTTTAATTGGGCGCCTATGTATTATAAATTATTAATCATTGCAGGAAATCGAATTATAGGTTCATTTTTGTTTGACTGTAACTTAAACGGACAGAGGTACCTAGAGCTTTTGCGAAACCAGGTTGTGCCGGCTTTACGAGCTACTCTCACCGAAAATGAGTTCAGAAGATCCTGGTTTCAACAGGATGGATGTCCGGCACACAACACCATTCAAGTCAGGAACTTCTTAAGGGAGCAGTTTGATGAAAGAATTATTGCATGGTCCAATTATCTTGACCTCCTAGATCACCTGACCTTTCGCCCTTGGATTTCTACCTCTGGGGTCACACAAAGAATGAGGTCTACGAGTTTGATCCTCCTGCGACCATAGAAATCCTGAGAGAGATAGTTTTGGATACATTTAGAAATAGTGTTAATGTAAATACACTTGCTAGGGTTGTACGAAAAACAGTCACCAATTGTCAAAAATGTCTCGATGTAAATGGACGTCATTTTGCAAATCTGTAAATTAATTGTAATTGTAATTTTATTGTAGGTTGTTCAAAGGTTCAAGTATTAATTAAATTAATGACGACTTTTCTGGCTTTATTTTTAACACACTCATAGCTGGGAATTTGTCCCAAAACATCTGTCTTGTTGAGAGGTCGTTATTTAATTTCATGTTTTATTGAAAATTCAAAGAATTTTATACATTATTTATTAATGTTATTTTGCGACAAATAAATCATGGCCTACTAATAATAAATAAGACCTAACTTTAGAAAGTGTGATATTTCGATGAAACTAATCTTTTATGCACTTGTGAGACATCACTAAACTGGAAATATTGCGCTCTTTCAAAAAATCGAAAAATACAATATGGCGGCAATAAGAAAAATGAAAGTTGAGGCAGATTGTGGGATAACAAAAGACGGTTGTGACATGTCATACACGTCATCTTATTCGTCTTAAAAAAGTGTCCGAATAATCTCACATTGTGACAGCTGTCAAATTAACCATTTCGGATTTACGGGCGAAAAACGAAATCCATCATTTTCGGTTTTTCGCCGATATTTTCAAAACGAATTGACCGATCGTAAATCTGAAACCGGATATCGAATGCTCTAAACTTCCTCTAAAACTTTCCCTATTTAACCTTTGCCGTAAGTATAACAGAAGCCGAGATCCCTTTATAGAGAAGCGAATTTGGGACACATTATATTCTCCCCAACAACAATTCATTGCATAAATGAACTGGTAAACTCGAAGAAATACAGGAATATTTAAACGCTACTGAACCTTTAGTTATCACCACAATAACAAACAAAATTTATACCCATACATATTATGTTTCTGAGAAACTCTCTTCAACCATCAAGAAATTTAATTCCTTTCGAAACTGCGATAATAAAATTTAAAATAACAATTCCCGGTAACAACGTTTTAATTTAAAATTCTACATATAACAGTTTAAATATCCTTATATTCGAAAAAATCTACAGAAAATTTCCTCCACACGTGACAAAGTTATTCAAATTAATCCCAGTATTTAAGTTCAGCATACAAATTAAAACCATTTTTCATGAATTTGTCGTTATGAATTTTACCGAATACAAATTTCAATTAGTTTTTTTAATGTGCTGTCATTATACATCAAATTTGAATATTGTATACATTTTTCAAAATCATTTTATTTCCTTTTTAACTCATTAACGCTTGTATTTCACTAATGACTGTAGTATAATTAAACATGCAGTTTAATTAAAAGTTCTTTATGTCATCGTTACAAAGTGTTCGCTATCAAAATTGTGACTGGAATTTAATTGTTGTTTAATATTTCCGATATAAATGAAAATACTAGAATAGAAGTGATCAAGTTTGAACAGTATTTGCAATGTAAATTAAATGCTTTCAAGCGTAAATAAAATCTCAATTCAATCGAAGTTGAGGTTTCTCAACCTATAAAGTGGGTTGGGCTAAGTGCTAAAAGGTTGTAAAAATGGTAACCCTTTATGTACACAGTTTCGCCTACGCTAACGTAGAAATTCAACTAAGTATGTAGTTGAAAATGTACACTAAATTAAAAGCCTTACATCAGGAAAAATCACAATCTTTAGAAATTTTCACATTATGTTGTACAATAATCTTATTTGTATACAAACAAAAATAAAATGTGTTTCTTTGACAGCTGGAGAAAATTATAAAATTTTACGTTAATTATTGAATAAACAAATTTTGATAAAAATTTTATTCGTATTTATGTTTGAGTAAGTGTAAGTAATGAACCTTAAAAAACTATTAATTTAATGTTGAGATTATTCTAAATTTGTTAGTGAGCCGTGCGATAGAAAAACAATGCATTTATTCAAATAAAATTAAATTATTACAGTTAAACAATGACAAATGTTACATTCAAGCATAAAATGACCTAGTTTACTTTTGTCTATTTAATCTATTCTACATAATTTAGCGTACCGTCGTACCGAACTCGAATAGAATCCTATTAAACATAAACTTTATTTTTAACTTTTTGCTTTTTATATGTATAGCTTTTTTATATCCAACTAAATGTATTTTCTAGTTTAATAAGGACCGTATGCATTAAGCATTATTAATATGGGATTTTGTTCAAAAAATTTGCACAAGAGGTCTGTAAAAAATCTTATTCTTTTTATTTCCAATAGTTGTATTTTTAATTACTATTACAAAGTATTACAAATTATAATTCGTATGTCTGATAAATACTATATTGATTAAAATACGTGCAGTTAAAGACAGGAAGGAAAAAGAAAAGGTTTCCCCAAGGGGGAAGGTGGGCTGCTTGAGCTTTCCAATCTCCTTCAGTCACAATCATGGATACCCAGCATTCAGTGTGACTAGTTAAGTCCGCATCATATGAGACTTTTTTTATTAATAACTTTATTCGAAATTTGACGATGGCATCAATTTCTGCTTCGATCGAGATGAAAATTAACCATAAAAATAATTGTCAAGTGATTCGCATTATCCGTCAAAATTTAATTTTTTTCCAAAAAAAAATTCAAAAGTGGGATTATTTCTCAAAATATCGAAAAAAATGATTACAAAAAGTTTTTCTAAATGCAATTTTTAGCCCATACGCAAAATTCTAGCTTTATAAGATAATTTATATTTTTTGTCCATGTTTTGTAAATTGTTGCAAAATAAGACTCAACGCAACCTAGAAAAAACTTCTTAATTTGCCAAAACTAAAAAGACACATTTTCTTTAAAGCAGTGCCATATTAAATGTGTGTTTTTCTACAAAATCCAAATAGGGCTATATATATATATATATATATATATATATATATATATATATATATATATATATTTGATCACATGTGATGCAAAGTTTATTTGTTTCTGACCCTGTATAAGAGTAGAAGTGCGACACTATTCCCTCCACTTTTTTACGTCACATGCCCCGCCCCTTGGGCCACCTTACACTTTTTTATACGCCCACGTGGGAGACCGTATTTTCCACTCCTATAGATTCTTTTCAGAGGTCTTTTTCAACCCTTGATGGGAATTTCATCCCTAATTATTTTTGTTTTTACTCGCTTACTTGAGGGGCGTATTTTTTCACCCTTTTCGGTGGTCTTTTTCAACCCTTTTCATTCCTAATTAAGGCCTTTTGTGCTTGCTCACGAGAGGGGCGTATTTTAGATCTCGACATTGAGTTCGGGTTTGGTCTTGGAGCTTGGAGGTGGTCTAGGACTTGGGCTATGTCTTGGGGCTGGGGTTGGACCTGGGCTTGCGCTGAGAAATTATTCTAATGGGGTTCTTGTGAGACGAGAGCTATTACTGGGACCAGGCCTTGCGCAGGGTGTTGTTTTTAATAATAAAGAGGTTGTTGTAAGACATGTATAGAAACTATCATATGGACCTTTGACCCTATCGTGAGCCCTGATGCAATTGTCGCAACTTAATCTTATAAGACAAATGTAGATTCCAGCCATAAGAATTTTTATTCTAGTAAGGGAGCCCTAATGCTAACTTGTAAGATAGCTATGTAAGAACCTGTTTGTGACATCATCTAGTGATGTATGCAGACTAATAAACTTAGGGTTAGGGGTAGGGTGACCGCTATTTTTGGTAATTATAAACCATTTTGTATTCTTGACCCTTGCTCTGATTAATGCTAACTTGTAAGATGTATCAAGGTTATTGATATTTTTATAGATGCGGTTGGCCTTGGAAAAGTTGAATCGTATTATTATTATTAATTAGTCATGCTAAGAAAAATGTTATTATCATCTAATTTCACCTTCAACAATAAGGTCATTTGGTATTAAAAGATAAACATCATACTTATTTTACTTTGAGAAAGTCATCAGCCTTGAAACTAGCCATAGGCGAAGACGGCCTTGAAGTTAGCCTTGCGAATTTCAAAACAACTTAATTTGACCTTTGACCCTGTAAAATACTATAAAAGTGTGCGCTAATTTAGTTCTTTTCCGAAGAGCATTACGTTATCTTAGCTATGGAGTCTTTAGACGTTAACCAAATTCTTGAGTTGTTCAGTGCTGGCGCGTTAACCGAAGAGGGGTTGAAAAATGCTTATAATGTTGTTACTTATAAGATGTTGTGTGAAAATGACACTATCGATTCGATAAAGGTTTATAATGAATTTGTGGAGGCTGCACATCGGGTTGGTGGAATGTAAGTATATGCTTGTTTTTTATTTTTAAGTTTTAATTATTTTTTTTAAAGCCCTGCTCAGGTAAACATGGGGGATGTGTTTGATAATGAAGAGATGCTGGAAACTTCCGCTGCGGAGGATTTGATGACAGTAAGTCTTTTAATTTGCTATTGTTTTGCTTACTGAATGAGTACATTACAGCAGCAAGGCATGTCGGGTTCAGGTTCTCAGCAACAAGCCGGATCATCCTCAGGGTTCAATCATATAAATATAATAGGAGAGTCAAATAGTAAATTTACAAAGAAATTTAACACTACGTGTAAATCGCTGAGATTAGTTTTAATGACGAGACATGCAAGGATAATCCCTTAACATGGCTACAGGTAAAATATACCATTTACTAACAATGTTATTTATCTAATACATATCTTTTTGTAGAGTGCATTCGAGGAGGTGTATGCATACACTATCAAGGATGCAGCTCCCTCAGACCGTGTAGGGATCACGTTAAGGAACCCTAATATATAGCTATCTTACAAGTTAGCATTAGGGCTCCCTTACTGAATACAAATTTTTATGGCTGGAATCTACATTTGTCTTATAAGATTAAGTTGCGACAATTGCATCAGGGCTCACGATAGGGTCAAAGGTCTACATAATAGTTTCTACACATGTCTTACAACAACCTCTTTATTGTTAAAAACAACACCCTGGGCAAGGCCTGGTCCAAGTAATAGCTCTCGTCTCACAAGAACCCCATTAAAACAATTTCTCATCGCAAGCCCAGGTTCAACCCCAGCCCCAAGACATAGACCAACTCCTAGACCAGCTCCAAGCTCCAAGATCAAACCCGAACTCAATCTAGAGATCTAAAATACGCCCATCTCGTGAGCAAGCATAAAGGGCCTTAATTAGGGATGAAAAGGGGTTGAAAAAGACCACCAAAAAGAAACCGTAGGGGTGTAAAATACGAGCTCACGCGTGGGCTGCCATAAAGTAAGGGTGAAAAAATACGCCCCTCAAGTAAGCGAGTAAAAACAAAAATAATTATGGATGAAATTCCCATCAAGGGTTGAAAAAGACCTCTGGAAAGAAACCATAAGAGTAGAACATACGGTCTCCCACGTGGGCGTATAAAAAAGTAAAAGGTGGCCCAGGGGGCGGGGCTTGTGACGTAAAAAAGTGGAGGGGATAGTGTCGCTCTTCTACTTATAAGGTAACTTCTTAAAATAACTATTTTGGAAAATGTAGTTCGTATCTAAAAGTAATGCACATTAATATCAGTGGCGGCTGCTCAAGGTAGGTAAGGTAGGCACTGCCTATATCCCTATACGGTAACAATAACTATATGCGATGAAAACAGTGGCTAGTTTTGATTTTTTTTATTTTTTGTTTTGTTAACTCCCACTAGAATTCAATATTTATTTTATTTCATTTAAAAAAGTATGTAATATCGCTTTATTGAATTAAAACATAATAGGCCATTCTACGTCAGAAAACACTATGTGCTACGGTAATATACGTACCGTACAGAGCCTTTGATAGGTGTTACTGGGTGCGATCGCATACGGAAATGAGGCACTATAGAGATTTGCCTAAACAGTAATTCATGTGCAAATTCGCAACGAGGGAAGGGGAGTACAGGTGCATCACTCGTTACCCCTTCCAAGTGATAACGCGCTCGATCTCGGCTCGAGATGGAAGCATAAAAAACCTATGAAATCTAAATCTCTTAGGCGGGTGTTATACGTTCAATCTTGCATCAGTTCAATCGGTGATCTTGATCATGAATTGACTTATGAAATACTGATAGTGTGATCTTAGAGGTTACACGATCGGTCCAGATTGACATCAGTCAACCTTCAAACGTCCATCAAGTAGCACGTTTTTCTTCTTAAATCAATGGACTACAATAAAAAAAAGCTTGTGTTGCAATAATTGCAGCGTTGGCTACCAAAAAAAGTGTAAAAAGACTAAAGAATGGTTACTGAAAATAGATGTTTATACACATTTGAACCTAGTCAGTGAAATAAGAGGCGGTGAAGGTGAGGGTTATGAAAATTATTATCATATGAAAGATGCCTGTTTCGATAGCTTGCTTGAAATGGTCAAACCACTTTTTACAAATCTTGCTACTGGGAGGAACATGAAAGACCTGAGGTTCTCAGTTGAGATGATATTTTTGAGTGGTAAAAATGATTGTTATGAAGAAATAAGTTCATAATAACATATAACTTGGTACATACGTGATTATGCATCACATTGTGAGCTACATGATTCAAGTTTTACAGTTATTACATTTTAATCATGGGTGTACAAGAGAATTTTCCCATTAATAGTTTCCGATCACTTTCGGAAGATATAAATTATGTATTTTCTTTAATATTGTTCATGATATCCATTTGGAAAAAGTAAATCCGATTCTGGTAGCATGATCTGCTTAGGTTCTAAAATAAAAGAAAATAATTTGTATTAGATAACATGTAGATGAAGTAAATTGTATGATTAAAGTTAATGAAAAACAGAATGTTCATATAACTTATGAAATTATGGATAATGACACTGATCAATAATTATAAAAATAACTTACATAATTGTGTTAAGAGGAAGTGTTGCAACATAAATTCAATTTTTGTACTCCGGTAATAAGATAGAATATTACATTTTAGACTATGTGGGATTTAAAATTAGTGTAACTTTATGTTTTTCGGTTTGTAAAATCCAATTTTGACCATAGCTTTCTTGTAGAGATTAAAATAAGTTAGATATAAGTAAATATCTTTATGTGAAAATTCTTAGATATTGTAATTATTAATAGCTAAGTAGTTTAAAAGCGAGATATGGCAAATGAGGTATCATTTTGAAGGGAATTCTGTGTAGAATCTAATGCTTAGAATTGTTTTAAGATGTATAATAAATGTAATAAATTTTAAATTTCAGAAATATGATCAACCAATCAGAATTAAGACTCAGGTTTGTTTGTATTGTATGAAGCTCCAATTAAAATTGGTGTTTAAGAAAAAAAATGATACTGCATTTGAAAATTTTTCTAATCAGTCTGCTTACAATCTTGAAGGTGAAATGATGTTACTTTGTTAAGAGCATGTAATCAAAATTAAGACTGTTAATTTTATAACATAACCTAAATCAAATAAAAACAAAACATATTCGAAAATTTTAAACTACTCAAACAAAAGTGAGGCTATAGTAAATTACCTACAATACGTGAAATGTCAAATCGATAAACAAAAGAAATGTTAAATAATGTTATCAATTTTTTTTAATATAAACGAATTTAACAAAAGTTAAAAAATGTGTTTATCAATTGCATAGAAATTACAAAGTATTAATAAACAAATTGAATGCAGATAATTTATTGTATTACATTATACAATATTAAAATTAAGTGTTTGAAAAAAATTTTGGAGAAATAAATAAGCAACGTACCTAAAGAAGCTCATGCTCTATATCAACCACTATTGCGCAGCATACTTCAAGGGATTCACAATACAGCTGATTTGGATAACGGGACTTATATCTTGAAGACTGCCGCAGCCGAAGGAAGATTAAGGACGCTGTAAGTTAAATGAATCTCATATTATTAATCTAGGTTATGTTTATGAATAATGTGTATCACCTACGTTTATATGAGTAAAGAATTTAAACAGATTATATAACAGTAAGCGAATAGTAACGCGATTCATTAATTGTATATTAATACTACATCAGTTTAAAGTCAAATTATACTTACAGAAACAGTATTTTATTTCATAGCAAAAATTAGTATTTTAGTATTTATTTTGTTGTTCAGCCAATAAGCACGTAATGCACACGTTGAACATGATGATATACTCACAGATATCCGCAAGAGCGCAATGTGGATATAATTACCTATGACACGAGGTGTTTGAATAAAACAATTTAATATGAATTCAAATTATATCAAGACAGTAATTGATGTATCTCAAAATTTTAATATGGATGTTTAATATCATTTCATCACAAAACTAATTCATTTAACTCTATCCCCTGAGTTACTAGTTGAGGCAATTTTCATTTAACAAATTCATTACAACATGTTTATTTTATTTATTCTAGTTATTCTTTACTAAAATTTAATTCTGTAATTGGCTTTATACGTTTCTCAAACTGTTATGTTGATAGCAGGCTGATGCTTATGTTTTAATTTTTCAACTTGGGCAAAATTTTAACAGATATTACTACTGACGAAGATAACTGTAAGTGTTATCGAAACGTTTAGGTTGTATAATTTAATATACACCATTAAAAACAAAACAAAAAAGAGAAGTATTTTATTATGTGTGATAATGGTGAAAGTTTACATTTTCATAATATACTTGAATGCTTACAATTAGTTAGAAAATAAAAAAATAAAATATTTATTTTGGAAAAATTGAGCAAATAATGTGCCGGCAGTGTACCCACTTTCATCTTGAGGTCTCAGATTGTAATAAACCGATTCGTACTGTTCTTACGAAGTTATAGATGCGGTTGCAGTAGCTGGCTCCAAAAAGAAGTTACTTTGTGGAGATGTAACGTCACTTGAGTAGGAAGATGGTGTAGGTATAGTTTGCTGGTACGTGGTGTTACTACTGTTAGGAGATGGTACCGGAACATTTATTTGGACAGAGTGTTTATTTAAATTACCCAACTCTGCTTCAAATAATATGTTATTTATTGCTTTTTTTGCAAAAAGTTTTTGTGCAGGGTCAAGTCGATCTAGAGTTTGTGCCCAGTCAAATGCAATTGAGTTGCTACTATTTGCTTTTGGTTTAGATTCAGACAAATACACATCGGCTTTATCCAACAACTCGTTTTGTGTGTTAATTAGACTTTTCTTAATTTTTGTTGAGCGTGGAGGTGGAGGAGGAACTGCAGTCACAGAGGAAATAGAGGTAGATGGTTTTGAATAAGAGCTGTCTTGATATTTCGTTACTTGTGTTTGTGCTTCAGACCCATCTTCTTCATTATCGTTTCCAAGAGTCTGTGAACATAATAGTTGGTCGAATCAGTGGCAAATAATTAAATTAAAAGCGCAGTTTTAGGGAGATGATGTTATGTAACTTTTTATTGTGGGATGAATCTAACAGGACATTTCATATTCCAGATAACAAAAGTTTGTGCTAATTCCCATTTACAAGAAAAGTCATAAAATGTTATTAAAAAAATAGTACCTTCAATATTTTGTAGAAATCTAAACGTCGCGGGCGGAGGTGCTCGTTGCAAACCACGAATATAAAACATTACAATTACTCCGCTGATTAAGGACTCCCTTCCTATATGTATATTTAGAATTTAGCTTCTACTATGAATGGGAGAATCTCCATCCCTTCCCAATCAACCCTTAACAAATGCAGTAGTCACTGTTGTCTAAGTTATTGTAAATATTTAAATAAACAAATACACTGAGTCAAATTTAATTACTTCTTTTAGATGCCATCAACAGAGGAAGAATGGAAACAAATTTCTTGCAATTTTGGAGAAAGATATCAGTTCTGGAACGCGATAGGAGCTTTAGATGGAAAACATGTGACTATTCAAAAACCGGCACATTCAGGAGCATTGTACCACAATTATAAGGTTTATTTTAGCATAGTTCTAATGGAATTAGCAAATTCGATAAAGGAATGTATAATGATAGATGTTGGAGTTAATGGATGTATAACTGATGGCGGTATGCTATTCTACACTAAATTCTGGGAAAAGTCTACAAAAGGCGAATTAAATATACCAGGTTGGGCACCATTGGCAGATACCAATGAAACATTTCCTTATCTTTCATTTCTGACGAAGCTTTTGCATTAGGCACAAGTTTAATTAAACCTGTTCCCGCAAAGTTCCTGTAATGGTGACCAATCGACATTTAATTATCGATTGTCCAGAGCTAGATCAACTACTGAAGGTGCTTTTGGTACATTAAGATCTAAATTTGGCGTATTCCAAAAACATATTTGTTTTGAGCTTAAAAAAGCGGTAGCCATAGTGGAAACTTGCTGCTATTTACATAATTATTTGCTTATAACTCAGCCACGGTGTTATATGGGACCAAATTGAAGATTCACATCACTAGATGAAGTGCTTGATTTGGCTGATTTGGAGCCTAGTGGAAAAAGAAATGCATCAAGGGATGCAAAAAGTGTCAGGGAAAAATTTTGCAACTACTTGAATAATGAAGAAAAACTGCATACACGTAAGAATGACTAAAATAAAAAAACATAATAATTGTGATTATGCATATGAATTGACCCAAAATCAAAAACCATTATCTATTGAGATGATATTAATTAAGCTGAATATCATAGATAGAGAGATATAAACTCAGATTAAAGAAGACATTAAACATAAATTAATTGCGTTGAATTTGAATAAACATATATGTAAAGCGTAGAATGAATAAGTGCGAATTCACATAAAACTAAGTACAAATGTGAATATAGGACATGTTAGATAGATAAACCAAATCTCATAAGAATAAAAGTGTTATCGTAGCTTTGCAGTAGTATTCTTCATTATAATAGTTTACGAGCAGCTTCGGAGTAGTAAAAATATGTATTTCCATTTATAAAATGCAAGTATACCATTTGCATGAAAATATTCTAGTCTAGTACCATAATATGCTTCCATTCTAAAACAAAAAGAAATTAAATTGTATCAATCAACGTAAGAAGTGTAAAGGACACGTTAAAGTTATGAAATCCCAACAAATTTTACAAGATTCATGGAACTTATTAAGTTCAAATGTGAAATTAAACAAAGATTGTTACAAACTTACTTAACAGTGTGATTAGGAAGTGTTGCAACTAAAATTAATATTATAGATGTGATTTAAGCTTAAAAGTTGATAAACCAGGTTATGATGATTTTTAACTCAGTGCTTGAGATGGAATTTATTAACATGAACCACAAAAGTGTTTGAAAATGATGAATTTTACATAATTGTATAGTGAATAATAAAGCACAAAATACATACGTAAAATTACAATAAATTACATATAAAGGGAAATTAGTACACAGGCAAACAATTCTAATTAAACAGACACAAAAATAGCAAAGCCTTACAAGAGCAAGTCCAAATAAAACAACAACGTGACCGATATACAAGCCTGAGTGACTGCGTTAGAAAATACAGCGTCCTTTTCTCAGTTTACACATTCATCTATACAAAACAATAAAAACAGTGAAAATGTAATTCGAGGAGTTTTTACGGTCATCTTGACCCGTGCGTGTGTAAACCCTTCTTCTTCTAGTCCGTCTCCTCACAGAGGTTGGATATCATCATCGCTATTCGGATTTTATTAACAGCAGCTCGGAATAATTGGACACTATTGCAGCCGTACCAGTCTCTGAGGTTCTTCGCTTTCCTTTTATTTTGCCCTGCATTATTAACTGTAGCAGAGAGTATTTAGGTCCTCGCAAGACGTGTCCAAGGTACTCCAGTTTTCTCTTCTTTATTGTATACACAACTTCACATTCTTTATTCATTTTTGCGAGTACTTCCTTGTTGGTGATTTTATCCGTCCAGGGTATGCGCCACATTCTTCTATAGCACCACATTTCAAATGTTTGTAGTTTATTCAAGTGGTTTTTCTTTGGAGTCCGCGCTTCAACTCCATACAACAGCACAGAGAACACAGCACCGCAGCAGTCGCGTCCTCAGTTCGATATTAACATCCCGGCTACACAATACTTTCTTTAATGCTACAAAAGATGACCTTGCAGTTTCAATTCTCGTTCTAATTTCCAACATTTGATCTCCTTTTTCTTCTATCCAGGTCCCTATATCGGCTTACTTTTTGAATATTAGTGTTTGCAACACTTAAATTCAAGTTGACCTGTGGAGTTTTGTGATCATCATCCATTTAGTTTTATGTAGGTTGATTTTCAATCCATATTCATTGCATCGATCATTTAGCTTTCCTAGTAAATGTTGTAAATTGTCGATGTCATCTGTAAATAAAATTGTGTCGTCTGCATAACGAATGTTATTGATGGTCTCGCCGTTGATCGTTATTCCTGCCTCTTCTTCCCCTAACGTTTCGTTAAAGATCACTTCGCTATACATATTGAACAACAACGGGGATAGGATGCAACCCTGCATCCTATGCAATAATATCTTTCATTTTCTACTTTAATGTTGGCCGTTTAACCCCAGTACAGATTGTTAATTATTCTGACATACAGCGGATCTATGGTTTTCGCTTGTAGAATTTGTAATAGTTTGTCATGTTTCACTCTGTCAAAGGCCATCTCAAAGTCAATGAAACATATAAACATGTTCTGATTCATATCTAGACAACGTTGACAAAGTACGTTTATGCCGAAGAGAGCTTCCCGTATTCCTAGGCCTGATCGAAAGCCAAATTCACAATTGCTTATGTCTTCCTCTAGTTTCTTATAAATTCTATTGTATATAATCTTTAAAAATAACTTTAACACGTGATTCATAAGTGCGATTGTTCGATAGTCTGCACATTCTTTAGCATTGTTTTTCTTTGGTAGTAGTATGAATGTGGACTTTAGCCATTGTTTTGGGATGATACCAGTGTCGTAAATATAGTTGTAAAGCTCTAAAAGTATATTAATTACTTCATCGTCAAAAAGTTGTATGATTTCTATAGGTATCTGATCAGGACCCGCAGTTTTTCCGGTTTTCATATTCTTCAAGGCATGTATTAATTCTGATTTTAATGTGTAAACCCTAGGTATTCCCTATTTACAGTTATAACCGGGACTTATCTTTTACGCGTTTGTCCACGCCAACTCTATTTATATAAATGTAATCAACAGACAACAATGCCAAGTCATTCTAGCAATGAGGAAGGTTAAGGTACTGTCTAAAGAGCATCCCTTTGCCTTTAACAGATTTCAACTGAATGAGCCACGATCAAAAATATTTATAGACAGGACGGTTTACAAAGAGATTTTTTAATTAAAACAATCAAATCGACCCGGCTGAATAAAACACTAATCGCAACTCCCTCTCCCCTCCGACTTCAAGTACAAATTTTTACTTTGAAATCAGCTCCCGTTTTTCAAAAGTAATAAAAAAACACAAGAAAAATTTCATGGGAATAGTTTCATATTAATTACCAAAAGGAGTATTAATTTTTAAAATATGCATTTGTCCGTAACAAACCTTATTGGTATCGAATTTTCCAGTACCAAACAAAAATCTTTTGATTTGCGGTATGTCCCGACGTAATTAACTATTAAACTAGTGACGTTTAACATCAGGAACGTGCGTACAGCCAGTTCCAAAGGTTTGTTACGGTCCCATGTAACGGCAGTTCTACACGTACACCTGCTTCTACAGTAACATGTGCTTTTCAATCCTTACTAAGTAACTATTAGTTAAACACATTCCCACTTTTCTTACATCAAATACATAAAATAAAGTATTAAGGAAAACATTAGCGAATCACGACTTATAGTCAAGATATTATAAACCCATCAATTATCCTTTCTTTTGCGGTAACTTTTTGCGGTTTGGGAAGATGAGTTGGGAGTGGAGTAAAATTGAAAGTGAGACAGAGAGAGGGGGGGTGAGGAAGGGAGGGAGAGAGAAAGAGGGAAGAAGGGGGAGGGAGGGAGAGAGTGATAAGGGGGAGCGAGGGAGAGAGAGAAATCGAGAGGTGAAAGGAAGTGGGAGAGGGAGAGGGAGAGGGAGAGGGAGAGGGAGAGGGAGAGGGAGAGGGAGAGGGAGAGGGAGAGCGAGGGGAGGGGAGAGGGAGAGGGAGTGGCGAATGGGGGGAGGGAGGTGGAGAGGGAGAGGGAGAGGGAGAGGAGAGGAGAGAGGAGAGGGAGAGGGAGAGGGAGAGGGAGAGGAGGAGAGGAGAGGGGAGAGGGGAGAGGGAGAGGGAGAGGGAGAGGGAGAGGGAGAGGAGAGGGAGAGGGAGAGGGAGAGGGAGAGGGAGAGGGAGAGGAGAGGGAGAGGAGAGGGAGAGGGAGAGGGAGAGGGAGAGGGAGAGGGAGAGAGAGGAGAGGAGAGGGAGAGGGAGAGGAGAGGAGAGGGAGAGGGAGAGGGAGAGGGAGAGGGAGAGGGAGAGGGAGAGGGAGAGGGAGAGGGAGAGGGAGAGGGAGAGGGAGAGGGAGAGGAGAGGGAGAGGGAGAGGAGAGAGGGAGAGGGAGAGGGAGAGGGAGAGGGAGAGGGAGGGGAGAGGGAGAGGGAGAGGGAGAGGGAGAGGGAGAGGGAGAGGGAGAGGGAGAGGGAGAGGGAGAGGGGAGAGGGAGAGGAGAGGAGAGGAGAGGGAGAGGGAGAGGGAGAGGGAGAGGGAGAGGGAGAGGAGAGGAGAGGGAGAGGGAGAGGAGAGGGAGAGGAGAGGGAGAGAGGAGAGGGAGAGGAGAGGAGAGGGAGAGGGAGAGGGAGAGGAGAGGGAGAGGGAGAGGAGAGGAGGGAGAGGGAGAGGGGAGAGGGAGAGGGAGAGGAGAGGGAGAGGGAGAGGGAGAGGGAGAGGGAGAGGGAGAGGGAGAGGGAGAGGGGAGAGGGAGAGGAGAGGAGAGGGAGAGGGAGAGGGAGAGGAGAGGGAGAGGAGAGGGAGGGAGAGGGAGAGGGAGAGGGAGAGGGAGAGGGAGGAGAGGAGAGGGAGAGGGAGAGGAGAGGGAGAGGGAGAGGGAGAGGAGAGAGGGAGAGGGAGAGGGAGAGGGAGAGGGAGAGGAGAGGGAGAGGGAGAGGAGAGGAGAGGAGAGGGAGAGGAGAGGAGAGGGAGAGGAGAGGAGAGGAGAGGGAGAGGGAGAGGAGAGGGAGGGAGAGGGAGGAGAGGAGAGGGAGAGGGAGAGGAGAGGAGAGGAGAGGAGAGGGAGAGGAGAGGAGAGGGAGAGGAGAGGAGGGAGAGGTGAGGGAGAGGGAGACGGGAGGGAGAGGGAGGGAAGGGGAGGAGGGGGAGAGGGAGAGGGAGAGGGCGATGGAGAGGGAGGGGGAGGGGTGGCGGGGAGAGGAAGAGTTTAATATAATCTTACAAATAAATATAAAACATACAAAAATACAACTAGCTATCTAACATTAATAATATCCAAGTTAATGTCAAAAAGGAATGTAACAACGTTTTCTTCTTGTCTGTTCATAATTTAAAAGGGACGGTATAATCAATTTTACGTCTCTTATCTAGAATGTTTCGAAATACGAATTTTCCTTCTAATTTTGCACTTTTTCCGAAAAAACTTTCATGTTCCTTAAGGTACTTTTTTTATATTTGGGAAATCTTTCCGACGTTATAAATATTGTTTGGATTAGAATTCTCTTGAAGAAGTTCTACGAGAACATAATTGTCAGTTTCTGGACTCTCGTTAAATTCTTCAAATGCTGTTGGATTAAGCTTCCTTTTGAGTTGTTTAGTTTATTTTTATATCTTGTTTCTGTAATAAGGTATGCCGTTGCATGAACTATTATTTTATTTTTTTCTGGGGTGACTCCGTTTCTACTTTTCTTTCTAGTTTGTTAAAAATTTTTCTCTACATCAGCTTTAGAAAAGCTTCCTATTTTCTCTAAGGATTAAAGATTGTGCTTTTTGCGACACTACATTTTTTGCATCATTTTCCATTTTTTGCATTAAAATTTGGATGGGAATCTGCCAACTAGGTAAAAAATCAACTTCCGTGAAAAAATTTCTATCGTATTGTTTGAGGTTACGTAAAATTATCCAATACTAGTTTTTCGTAGGGGGGTGTCGCGAATTCCGTACTCAACTATAATCTAGACTATAACGAATAATCAATACAAAGTAATGGGTAACAGATATACCTCTTGGAATGTGTTTCACAGTTACCCACTAGCCATACTTTTACCCTTGCTTTGAATTACAGTAAAGTAAAATGTGTTTGCAGATTAAACAAGGAGTAATTCACTAAAATTGTAGAGATTTAGTACTATCGTCTATTCATTTGATTGAGTAGCATTGTGAATATTTTTAAACCTTAATATCTCAAAATTTATTTAATAATTGTTTGTTCACTATTTTGGATTCAAATCAATTTAATGAGCTCTTAAACAAATCCACATTCCCCTTTTTAAGCGAAAATGCGCTAATAAAACTTCCGTGAAAACATTTCTGTCAGGTTACAGTGTTCCTCATGTTTTCTTCGGAAAATGAACCAATACTGATTTTTCGTAGGGGGGTGTCGAGGAATACTTGCTCAATTTTATTTCAGACAATAATGAAATGAAAGCAATAGAAGGTAATGGGTAACAGTGAGACATGCACACCGTTACCTATTCGAATTAAAAAAGAAACGAGCTCTGACTCCACTGCTAACACTCCCAATCTTGATAACCTGTCATTGTGGATCGTTAAACGTTTTTCACTCTGCTTAAGATAGAAAGAGCGTTCTGCACTTGCAACTGTGGCCGGGAGTATTGTAAATATCCGAAGAGCTACAGTCAAATTGGGAAGTATAGTTTCAAGATTAAATACTTTTATTTTGTTTAGGAGGTCCAATGGTTTAAGACTGTTCTCACCAAAGTTTACTGAATACGCCAACTTCAGATTGTGCAGTTCATCACGACGTTCATCTCCTAAATCCTTTAGGTACAGCTGCACTAATACCCTCGCTTGTTATTTGATCTGTTCATCGGTAATGTCGATGCAACACCATAGTACCGAAAAATTGTTACACAAAGAGCGCACTGATTTAAAACAAATCATTTCACACATGACACTGTCTAAGATAACAAAAAACACTTTGATCTTGAAATATGTTTTTGGATCAATACCATCGTCTGCATTGTCATGGTATCTTCTTCATCAGTTAGCCTCTTTCGCTTCCTTTGAACTTCTTCAAGATTTAGAGGTCAATCAATGCTTTTCGCTACTAACTGAGCTTCACTAAATATCACATCGAATTTATTTCAATATATCTGCAAATCTTCTATCAAAGAATTTAAATGCTTTGAGGCTACAGCCATTGTTTCGCCACGTTTCTGTAACATTCGATTTACACTGTCTATAGATTTCAACATTTTGAACCAAATCCACGCTACAAGAAGACAGTTAAGGGTTTTAAAACATATTTTTAGTCCCTTAAAGTCTCGACGGCATTTCGCCATTGTCTTGAAGGGCCTCTAAAAAACCTGGAAGATGCGCAGCAATTGGTTTCACACTATCAACTCTAGCAGACCAACTTATCTTTGACATAGAGTGTAGAGAAGTAGGTAATTTCTGCCCCCCATCTTTGAGGACTAGAACTAAAGATATTATACAATTTTTGGGTAGCTCCAAAAAGAGTGATTGCAGCTGGGCAACTCTGCTGATTGCTTGTCCCATAGATTTAGTAAGGGACAAGTGCAAGTAGAATAAACAGCTTCAGTGTTGGCTGAGAGTATGAAATCCTGGGCTCTTTTGTAGATTCCCTTCATATTGCTGCCATTATCAGACTCTTGCCCTCTGCAGTCTTCCAATGGAATTTCGTACTTTTTCAACTTATCTATGATTAGTCGGGATATGGCTTCTCTATTTTTCTTTGAACAATCAGTGAAGCACAGCAGCCTTTCTTCACGTTGATAGTACGGCTGGTTTCCTTATTAGATCAACCTGAGGAACCTCATTGTAAACACTGTCTGCTCAATGTGTGCTAAATCAGACGTAGCATCAACAATTATAGAATAGTATCTCGCATTATCTCTTTCTTCTGTAATTTTCTTAGTAACCTGGGCCGCGCACAAACTAATAATTTATTTTGAACGTCACGAGACAAGTAATGCACCTGCATTCTCTCCCCTTTGCTTTGAAAGTCTTGAACTTTACTTAATGTTTATTTAAAAAGGATCATAATTGGTAAGTAATTCTAAAAGTTCCAACAAATTTCCGTTGGATGGTTCACTTATTCCACCTATTCTTTCCGCAAAAAGGAAGCCCTCTTTCTGCGAGAAATAAAATAACGTTCAGCAACCGCTTCAAGAGTTCACGCCACGTTTCTGTTTCTTGCTGGATTGAGTGAAAAAGCAGACCTGACAGGGATTTTTCTTTCTTAGATTTTATTGCTCCTGATTTCCATTGAATGTATAGTTTTTAAGGCCTAGAGCTATTCTCGTGTTCAGGAACCTTGTCAAAAAGTTTTTTCCAACATTTTTCTGAGGAAAATCTATTAAGGGGGGGGGGGGGACAAAAAGAACGCTGTGTCTGAAGCAACACGCTAAATGTCCTACAAGGTAATCAGTAAAATGTCTTTTTAACTTACTCCAAACATACCCACTAGTAAGTATTTCAGTCCTTCCTTATTTCAAAATGAGGACACGATTGTGGTGGTTGAAACTTAGCAAAAGAAGTCTGTCTACAATCATCAGTTTTCGTTCTCTTATTGGTCACCACAGTTTCTACTTGTTCGCTTCCTATTTAAATCATTATTTAACACTTTAGTTGAGGCCATCTTCTCAGCCGAAGACAGACTAATTTATTTGCAAAAAAATTACCAACTGACCCTTCTTCGACCCATTTTCCTTCGTTGTTGTCCCTTTCTTTCCTCTTCTGGTTATTTACACAAATTTTTAAATTCAAATAATCAACTCAATTTTTTATGTACGTGTCACATTGTAGGGAAGAATGATAAACTGCAAAAGGTTAAAATATACCCACACAAAAAATAATTCTGCAAATTTCTCAAATATGGGATACAATTCTTGCGAAAAATGACTCAACTATAATAGTAGGTACCTCGTGCTATATTATGTTATGAGAAGCTAATGCGAAAACTTATGTAGCCGTTGACGGCTTATTAAACAAAATTTAGATTATGAGAATTCGGATCATACTTTCCAGGTTGGAGGTTTTTTTAACTTTGAAGTGAACTATTAATTTTTTTTTTTGAAGTAATATTAAATTCAGACATTGGGGGCGAAATAAACGTGGAACAGAAAGGCACATAAAGTCAAGGGAAAGAGGGATTGAATAAAAGAGGGAGGAAAGAAGAAGAGGCGGAAAGGCAAAGACTATTTCGAAAAGAGGAGAAGATAATAAGATCATCAGACATAAAAAAGGCAGGGGAGGAAAAAGGTGAGAACAGCGCAACAGTAGAAAGCGAAAAGAGAAAGGAAGAGAAAGAAATGGAGGAAATAATCCAGGAGATGAGGAAGCTGATAGAAGAAGATATGAAGGAAATTAGGAAGGACATTAAAGAAATGAAAGAACAAGTAGAAGAAAGGAAAAATGAATGAAATGGAGAAAACAAGAACTGATGGAGAGAATGGAAAATCTAGAAAAAAAAGCAGACGATGAGGAGACAAGAAAAAGGAAGAACAACATCGTAATAAAGGGGTGGAGAAGCAAAGAACCACAAAAGAATTACAAGGGATGGTGGAAGAGAAACTAAATGTAAGAGTAGAATTTAGAAAAGTGATGATGATAAACAGGGAGACGGAAAATGAGATGGTGGTGGCGGAAATAGAAAGTTGGGAGGAGAAGCAGAAGATTATGGTAGAGAAGAGAAAACTGAGAGATACAGCAATTTACATAGACCACGGCCTAACAAGGGAAAAAAGGAGAGTACAAAAAGAAATAAGGAGGCAGAAAGAAGAGCGGAGGGAAGAAAGGTATAAGTAGGATATAGAAAAATGGAGATAGATGGAGAAAGATACGTATGGAATGAGAAGACGAGAGAGTTAAGCAGAGAAAGGTTAGAGAGAAGGACAAACAGAGGCGAAAGGACTAAAAGAGTAGGCGGGTGAAGGAAATGGAAAAGAACAATAAAGGGAACGAACTAAAGGTACTGTGCTGGAATGTGGCGGGATGAAAAAATAAAGATCAAAATTTCTGGGAGTACGTTAGGCAGCAGGACGTGGTGGGAGTACAATGTACAATGTACAATGAAAGTTTGTTGCTATGCAGAAAATTATAAATAAATGGTACATTAACCCATTTAAATCTATCAAGTTTACCTGTTAGTAAAGGAATTTACTCATTTGGGATCAACGAATATCAAAACTCTATTATATTTCCATTTGAAGATTAATTGTACAACCAGATTTAAAAGCGTGGCTTCGTCAGCATGTTGTTATTTGTAACAGTATACCAGTGAACAACCAACATTTAAAAGTACTACAGGTATTTCATTTCTAAACATTAGTTTATAGGGTATTTTTAAATTAATTCAAATTTACTAACATTAGTATTTAGAGTTGCTACTTTATAACTTGAGTTAAAGATTTTTACAATAAACCTTGTTTTTGTTTTCAATTTTACATTAATTACATTTACAGTTTACTTGTTTTCTGTAAAATAAGTTGGCGTCCGCGGTATTTTAACATTTATTTATAGGTTGAAGTTACACCTTTTTTTGTAAAGCGAACATATCTAACCACACACTCCTTTTTTAATTAAAGCAAATCAAATTTTAAGAACCTGGCCCGTTTAATCGTCGACTGAGCTGAAGGCACAAAATCTTCTATTCATTATTAGGAGTCTAAGCAATATTAGGGGTGGGATTATTAACAACAACTGCTACACCCAATTATATTTTTTTATTACAAGTGCAAGAGACATGGCTGGAAGAAAAATAACGGGAGTTGTGGGAAAGGGAAATGCCAAGTGAATACTCGTGGATGGTACATTACGCGGAAAGGAACAACAGAACGGGACAGGCAAAGGGGGTATAACAGTGGCAATAAAAAGAAAATGGATGGAAAAAGAAGAGGAGAAAGTACAACAAAGGATAGGCATTGTAGAAAGGAACATACAGTGGGGAAAAGTAAAAATAAAAATAGTGACGGTATACAGTAGAATGATGAAAGAGACACGAAAAACTTAGAGGAGATGATAGAAGGGAGGGGAAAGGTAAGATAATAATAGTAGGGGATTTTAACGCGAGAATAGGGGAAGCGCGGGGAAAACAAGAAAAGAGAGGGACGGGAAAAGACAGACAAAGGATAAAGCGTTAAATATGGAAGAGAAAGAACTGTTAGAAGTGTGCAACGAAAAGGGGTAGGAAATAATGAATAAGAATAGAGGGCAGAGAGGGGGGAGTGCACGTATATAGGACCAAGGGGAGTATCAATAATATATTATGTAATAACGAATGCAGACGCTGAGGAAAAAGTGAAGACATTTAGGGCAGGTGAGAGGGTCCAATCGGACCGCTAGCCTTTGAAATTGCTAATGGAAGGGAGAGGAAGCGAGGAGATCGTAAAAGAGAAGGAATTCATAACCAAGAAGGTATGGACTGAAGAAAGTACAACGAGGTACGGGCAAAACAATATGGGAAGGTAAAGGAGTGCAAGAAAGTGTGGATAAAGTGAGAGAGAGAATGGAGGGAGCAATGGAGAAGTGGTCCAAGATCATTTTTTATGGGGCTTGATGATTCTTTTTATAAAATGTTACTGTACTTCCAAATTTGGTTCCAGCAAAAATTTTTGTTGGAAGCAACTTTTCATTAGCGTACTAGTGCAGTCCATATAACCAAAGGACTGATAGTAAATCACCTTGTGGTATGACCACGTACGTTCAATTGCAGCTAGCTTTGTTTTTCATTTTCAAACGTGTCCTTACGAAAAAAAGACACTTTGCTACTACTAGAAGCAGCAATATCTGACTTTTTATGCTTAACCCATTCACTGCTGATGACGGCTTTGGGTGTCATTTAAGTACATTGTTAGGTGGGCATGACGGCTTTGGGCGTCATCAGCATATAAGTGAATTATTTGCTCGTACTGATTCAGTCGTTAGCGGATAATTGTGCGTGTGTGTCAGTCGTTACTTAAGGTGTTGGAGTTTTAAAAAAAATCGCGAGTTCGTGTTCAAAACAAATATGGCTGACGCAGGACCCTCTTGTAGCAAAAAGCAAAAAACCAATAAAAATACGTATAATTCTCATCGCCCTCTAAATAAAACGGAACTAGAAGAATATTTAATGGGTTCCGACGATGAATTTTCTGTTAGTGAGTCATCTGAAAGTGACAATGAATCAGAAACATTCACAGACACATTCGATTTGTTGCAGGAAATGAACCCAAGGATTATTTTGATTTGTTAGTTGATAATTTTTATCAACTGTTGGTAACTGAAACAAACAGATATGCCATACAAGTTTTTTTGGAGACCACTACAGGGGAATTTGCTAGAATGACACGATGGCATGATGTAACTGTTGACGAAATGCGAATATTTATCGGACTGTTATTACATATGGGTACAATTCGTATGAACAGGATACAAGATTACTGGAAAACACACAGATTATTCAACATTCCGTGTTTTTCTACATATATGAGTCGTGATAGGTTTTTGATGATACTTCGGTGCTTACATTTTAACCGAAATCCCGAGGAAGGCGAATGTGTACCTGAAGATCGTCTGTATAAATTAAGGCCCCTAATCGACTACTTCAATAATAAAATAAATGAGATACTACCCCGACAAAAATTTGTCATTAGATGAGTCGATGGTGCTGTGGCGGGGCAGACTCTTGTTTCGGCAGTACATTCCGACCAAGAAGCATAAATGTGGGGTAAAATTATATCTGTTGACTGAGCCAGATGGCACAATAATAAAGTTTGCAGTGTATACTGGAGGTTTGGACGATTATGGGGGAAAAGGCCATGCAGCTAACGTTGTTTTGCATTTAGCAGAGGGAAAATTGGATGCTGGCCATTCCCTTTATATGGAACAAGAAAAAATTAAATATTTTTTTCCAAAATCTTTCAATTTTAAAGCTAATTACAGTCTTATTAGCCACTATCTAAAAAAATAAGTTTCAGCTTCTGGGGCACCCTACTAATATACAGTCAGCAGTGAATGGGTTAAGTGGCGATATCTGTTGAACAATATCAGCTTTCTTCCATGTGCAAGTGAAACTGTACACAACATTTTAAGCACCTTGCATCTTTATCTGATGTTGTCTTTTTAATAAATAGATATTCATTTTCCAAATCTCTATTAAACACAAACTTTCTTTTTAGAGCTTTTTCTGATTTTCTACCGTCCTAGATATACTTAACCTTAACTAACGAACTATTTACACCACATTTTTTTACACGCACCATCATAATTATTTACCACACGTACAAGACACCGTTCTTTTTGCGCTAGACTTGATGCTTACTGACTCATAAGCGGGATCGCGCGCTGTTTATTTAAGTCGACAAAAATGCTAGAATAGTTTCGTAAATTATAGAACTGGTTATGTGATACTATTGTGTCTTATCTGAAGGTCGCGCTATCTTTTTTATACTTTATTCACTTTGATTAATTCCTTTTAGACAATGAAACGTCGGAAACGGGCCAAAAAGGGACTTCTTTATAAATACGAAACATTTACGTAATTCATTAAAATAATTACGTATACGAAATGATGTGTTTAAAAAAGGGACTGTCCCGTATAATACGTGACGAATGGTCGCTTTAGCAGTGGGTGCATAAACAAATAATTAGATATTACATTATTGTTATTCGCGCACCCCTAGATCTTTGCACAAAGAAAAAAATGATATTCGGTCTCTCCTTGAGCTTGTAACTAACACTTCTCTTCAGTTCACAGTTAGGTACGTTACGTTAACGTCATACAACAATGACGATTGACCAGGAACTACTTGTTTACGATTGTATATGTCCCAACATAATCGCAAATTGCCAGAAGATGGCTGCCACCGTAGTTGACAACATCTTATTTTACTAATTATTATTGCAGTGTTTTTTCAAAGGTTTAGATAAGTGCAACGCTATAATTTGTTGTTTCTAGTGATAATGAGTATAACTTAAGTTTTATAATGGTGAGATAGTGCGTACTATGTAGAAAATGGACTCTTTAAGTCGTAACCTTACATTCATCGGTAAGTAAGCAAACCATAGACGTAACATTAGTTATTTGCAAATTACTCCTACTAAGCAAGAATTAGCAAATTCATATTTTGTCTGCTTATTAACCTGAAGCGCTGTTTCATATTTTTCTACAACTTTTTAATAAAAAACTACATGATATAAGCATTGTTTTTAATTGTTTATTGTTTGATTACATTGACTTTATTAATAACCATAGTCCCTCCAGAAATGTACGCCTATATCGCTGCCAGAAAGCTATGTTATGTTAGAGCAACACAATTCCTTATAAAATCATAAGAAACACTGGGTCTATTCTTGGTTAATCGTTATTGGTCATACAGGGTTTGAAGGACTAGGTAGCTAATGTGAGCACGTTCATAAATTGATGTAAAATGGTCTCATACTAATAGGGAAATTGTTTGTTGGTGGAAAATTGGAAATCCAAATGTGTTACTTTGAAAAAAATGTATAAGAAAGGAAATTTCCCCACATTTTATATATAAATTTTATTTTATACGCTAAGCATAACACCATGCTAATGTGTAATAACTCCGGATTTACCATGCTGTCAAAAGTTATTTACACGTTTACGATTTATGACTTGTCACTTAAAAGATTGTATATGGAGACGCCTAAAAGTAAACGGAGGGTAGACGAAGGCAAAAAATTAGAAACGTCGATATATTTTAATGTGCTCTAATTTTTTTACAGCCAGACATGAGTGTGGCCCAAATCCTTCTAGTAATCTAATATCAATACTAAGCTAATTCAGTACTATCCTAAATATTACAGTGATACAACAACACAAAATACGATCATACCTTATTTGTACGTGCAATTAGAAAAAAATAATCATCTTTTTGATAAGTTTAACGTATAACATATTATAGTTTTAGTTTGAATGAATGTGTTGAATTATTTACAACATAAGGAGGACTGAATTGAAATTTGTTTTAAAAAACACAAAAAAAGTACAAAAAGTATTTCTAAATGACCTATTGAAAGCATGTCGCTTGTTAAAAAAGTGTAAAAGAATAAAAGCCAATTACACATTAAATAAGAGGTAAAAGTTTCAAATTCCTAATCTATAGAGTACTTTTATAAATGAACCGCAACATGTAGAGCTCTAGCTTCAAAATTCAACTTTTGTGAAACGCCGATACTAATGTGTATTTAATCGCTATATCATTAAAAAAATTTGAGTTCAGCCCTCATATTTACAGATCAATGCTAAAAGCTAGATCGTTTTTTAAGAGATTGAATTTTAAAATAATCTCCAAACTGTAAAATATTCGTATCGTTTCGAATACGAGCAGCACGACAGCTTCCAATAAGAGTTTCATCTGATCCTTTATCGCTTTTGAATGTCTTTTCAATACCTAATCGATCTACTTTTGTTAATCGTATTTCTGACACTGAAGTTGAGTCAATTGTGATTACCTCTCGTATACCAGCACTCTCCTCTTTTGGTGTATACTTTTGTAGATTTTCTGGAGATAGTTCAGGGTTGATTTTCCGTCTTGAATTCGCCAGCTGCACAAGTGTATTACATTTCTTTTTATTGAATGTTTGCTTTGCTTTTTCGTTTGTTAGGTTTTGAATTGCCTCTAGCATTTCCAATCGCTCCTGATAGGGTAAAAGTGTAGATACTTCTTGTAGAATCTAAAACGAAATGTATGTAAATCTTAAACTATTCAAATGCAATTTGATTTAACAAATAGAAGTAACGACTTAAAAAAGAATAAGTTTACTACAAATTTGTTTTTTAGTTAAAAAGCAATAACTAAAATTTATTCCTTTTCGGAATCTAAAAAAAATTACTTTTAAGAAATACTTTTTTACTAAAGGGAAGGATGATAAATTGTTAGCTCGTCCAAATGTATGCTTAAGCCACAAATCTTTAGAAATGTGACATAAACTTTTCAACAAATACTTCAAATCGGAAACGGCACATTATTTAAAATTATACATAATTTGTTTGAATATAATCTTTTTTCCTGAAATCGTTTGTTCAAATGTCAAGGACAATAAAATGGTGTTTGTAGGTGGCGGACCGCGAAAATTTTATTATTGTGATAAACGTTTGTCAAATCGCCATTGTTACCGCGATAGAAAAGATAATTAGTGGATTTTTAATATCGTGATGATACGTTGTAATTTGCTAATGTTTTCGGAATATTTTATTTAATGTATTTGTATGCAAGAGATGTGGGAATTTATGAAATTGATATTTGAGTAAATGTTGAACGGAAAAAGGAAACATATATTAGGATAGAGAAACAGGTGTTCGGCGAAACATGGCGTGACGAATTGTTAAAATTTCTATACGCGCGCTCTAGATATAAACATGTCATTGATTTAATGATTAATTACGGCAAATCCAAAGGGAGCTTTGTTTGGTACTTGGAAACTCGAGACCTAAATGTAGGGTTTGTTACGGACGTATGAATATTTTTTAAATTAAGATGTCGTGCAATAACTAATTTGAAACTGCTCCAACGTAAATTAATGTTTCTTGTTTTTTGTTATCACGGGGTTGATTTTCGGGAGACATGGTTAGTAGAGACCAGAGGGAAGAGCAGTTGCTGTTGACATTTTGATTGAGCCGGACGCTTTGATTTTTTTTAATTAAAAACTACCATTGTAAACAGTTTATCTTCAAACATATTTCGTGTCTGTACATTTTCTTCTCAATTAGCCAACACTAATTTGTCTTTTCTTTCGAGTGTTAGTTGTAATGTGTTTTTCAAATATTAATCTATCAATAACAGTCACCATTTTTGAAGTTAAACCGCACATGGTCACTATTTGTGTCTGTGATCAAATGTAAGTAGGTATTTTTATATAAATTAAGGTTGGCAGCAAACAATTATACAGGCCTATATAACCTATTAAAAATCGAGCATTGCCTTGCAAAGGTAACTTATTCGCACGCGGGCTCATTAAACTGAAATCTGCTACAATAAAAGACAGTACAGGGCTCCCTCACTCTTGTATTTGTGTGAATTAGCATTGTTGTTTGTTGTTTATTTGAATATTTGTGTAGAGGTGGGCTGGTGAACGGGTACATGATACCGCTAGGTTCTAATTGTAAAAGGCGATTGTCCAGTGGGTATACACTCCCGGGTCCAGATAACCATTAAACACCCCGAATTTTATTTTTGTTGTCTTTATTGTTGTATAGATGTCTAAGCTGTGAAAGGGGCGCTGTATTTTTTTAACTCACTCAAACCTATATATCGGTCACGATGTTATGATCTATTTATAATTTACTCTTGTAAGGCTTTGCTTTAATGAGTTTCTTGTGTCAGTTTGTTAAGTAGAATTGTTTGCCTGCGAACTAATTTCTCTTCATATGTAATTGACTGTAAATTTTCGTATGTACATTGTGCTTTAGTAGTCACTAAACAATTGCATACATAAAAATTCCTTGTCTATTTTCTTTTGTCCTTGCCTGTACCTTATCACCTGTGCAATTTTACTGTTGTTGTATTTTATATGTTCCGTAATTTGCCTTATTGTTTTATGTGCTTACAGACCGACATGATGGGTTTTAAAGGGCCACATGCTTAGTATTACGATTTTTATTCTGCTTATTTATGAAACTATTGTGGGTGTGACTACATGGGTTTTCTTTATTGTGTTTATATGTAACTAAACTGATTTCTATTTATTTTTCTCTTAATGTTATAATTTTGTACGCACTTTAACCTGATTTAACGGTGTTTTGTTATATATTTAACCCTTTCATTGTTTTTTTGTGTTGTTTAATTTATTAATGTACTTGTGCAATTACTTATTTATGTATAAAGTTGGTTTTATTGGTGGTTCTTTCCCACAATAGTACATTAACGGGCTGAACGACTATTGCGCGAAGCTCGTTAATTTTAATTTGAGTAGTTTTATTGTTTACCTGCCCCTCATGATGCAACATTTACCTCATCCAGCCTATCTAATTCAAATAGCACAGCGTACCTACTTGACGGCCACTTCGTTTGATCAGATTTGAGGTTTGCGAGTAATTAAATATCAGACTTGTAAATAAATTCTAATCTTTCAATTATTGTCAGGAAAATCCATGTAAGGCAAGTAATTAATTTGAGTAATAGTAACATTACTGTCAGTAAAGTCAAGATAAATCACTCAGCGATTGTTTTGTATTTGAATTTGTATTCTTGCAAATAAGTTTAAATTACACTTTTCAAGATAGTGTATGACCATAACTTTACCATAGCATAGGGACAGGAAAGTGATAGTTATACCCGAAAGGTACACACACACCAAGTTTTGTCCGTCATATTCGGAAATACCAGGGTTTGTAAATTAATTTTAAGAAATTAAAGTGAAATAATCGCTCTCCTAATGTTATTATGCACCTACTTACATATTACAGATGTTTTTTTTTATTATATTGCGACTATTTAAACACGAATCAATGGTGTCACCGTGTGTGTAAATTTTAAGGATCACACGGTGGATAGTTTCCGTTTTTTTTTTTGAATTTCGAATTTAAAAGAGTGTAAATTCTTGCGAGCTTTTATTTTATCACATTTTTTTTGGGTTTGGAGACATTTATAAATGGAATTTTTATTTTTAAAATTTCGTTTCACTCACAGGTGATACGGGCGTTACTATTAGAGTAACGTTAGAGTAGTTTTTGTGTACATAAATGTTCTCTTTATTTTTAATATTAGTGTATTTTGGTAAATGAATGGGAATTACATTTTATAAAATTAAATTGAGTGTAAGATTTATTACATTATATGGTACATCTTGCGTAAAAATTAATTATAGCCGCCAGACTGTCGAGTCCTCTCAATAAAAATTGTTGAATTTAAACAAAGAGTTGAATTTTATGTACGTTAGTTTAAGGGTCAGTATAGTAGAAGTTTCGTTATCTTACCCATATCACCTTACACTAGGCACCTTTAGGAACACATTTTAGATGAGTGTTGTAATCTTTTCGATTTAGTTTTACGGGTTTAATTCGTTTCTTGCGCGATTTAAAATTTTAAGTAATTCTTTTTTATTATTGGCTATTGAAGATTTAAGTAAGATGGAAAGGGTTATAAGGGAAGATTGCGAATTCTGGAATTAGTTCTATTAGAGATGCTGTAGAGAACAGGTTTTTTTGTTTGCGCTGATCGCAATATATGCGAAAGGGGGTAATTATCACAAGTTATCACACACTGGGGGTGTATCAAATTACCGTGGAGTAAGTGATCTCCATTTCCAATAAATCGGATCATGTACTGGTTCCCTACATCCCCGATACGTTAGAAAGTGAGTTATTGACCGATTATATTGTAGTCCAGAGGAAGAAGAGTATTCTATTGTTGTTGGTGCTACGTAAGGTAAACTTTTTTTTTATTTTGTTGGTGACAATAATAAAGTGTGTGTTTTTTTTGTGTTTGTGTGGAGGATGCATTCGCTTGCTTTAGGAAAGGCCTTTCAGACAATTTTAGAAACAAGCGTATTCATTCACACAATTTATTTGTTAAGATCTTGAATTTATTTGTATGAATAATGTTGGGCATTGAAAATTTATTTTATGCCATTATATCAAAATTTATATTACCAATATCTTTATTATTTTCATTATATTGACAAAATGGCCTTGCAAGCGCTGACCAAACTTGATTATTATTTCTTTGAATTTCTTGTTTTGGAATTGAGAAATTTAATGTGTTTTTTTATTTATGTAACTGTACTAAAATTTTACATGTAATAATAATAATAATAACAATAATAATTATTATTATTACATGTAAAATTTTAGTACAGTTACATAAATAAAAAAACACATTAAATTTCTCAATTCCAAAACAAGAAATTCAATAATAATAATAATAACAATAATAATAATACCTAGGGGTTGAACTACCTACTAGGCGCGTCCCCAGGTGGCGGATAGGGGAACGACCTTGCAAATGATCGTAAGTGATGCAAGGCCAACACCGAAATATGAGCTCGTGGCGTCAACCCGCCACTGTTAGCTGTACATAATACGGTGTCGCGGACCAGTTCACGTGGGGCCTTGTAACTAACAAGGACAGGGACGGCAACCCTGCGTCCCCTTAGCTGGAAGTTCACTTTTCTTATACTAGTCTAGAGTGGCTTCCCTTACTTTAACTCTTTACTGTCGGAGCAGCCTCGCTCTAACTCTTGTTCTCTTCAGGCTCCCAGCGAAATCTGAGAGACCTTTTCCCCTTTTCTTTCTACTCTTCCCAGGACATGCGCCGTCAAAAGCGTATACGGGTGTGGCAAGCCCAGGATGTCCTTGCTGGGGACGGCTGAGCGCTAGTCGTGTCCTAATACCGCAACCGCGAACTGTACTTCAGAGACTCTAGCAAGGCGCGGCTAGGGTACGTTGTACAGCTAGCGGTCGGTGGCCTTGGCTTTACCGCCCGGGCTACGAGGAAGGTAACCTCTATAAAAAATCCCCCAATCCCAAGGTCGTTTGGCAGTTTTAGGTGCTGACGGGATTGCGCGAGGGGGTGCCTGAGCGTGGCCAGGGGGAAGCCTGGTCCTTAGCGTTGAAACGCCTGTGGGGGAAAAGGCGCCCCTCCACAGTATAAAAGCCCTCTAGTAGTATCCCGGCTCTGCTCTAGTGACATTCATTACCGAGGTTTCTCGTGGGAACAAAATGAGTAAAAATCCCAAAACTAAAACACGGAGTGCCAGCTCCCTAAATATGGAACTGCAGGAGGGACACCCTATAAAATCCTGCAACAATAAGGATTTGGAGACGGAGGTTTTGCCCCGGTTCCTCGTTCTAAAAAGGAAAGATGGGGCTAGTTTTGAAAAAATCAGCCCATTTTATATTCAAAAGACTTTATATGGCTTATATGGGGAATTAAAAATGATCAAAAAGGTAAAAGAAGGGATCCTAATCGAAACTGGTTCTAATAAACAAGCTAAGAAGGCATTAGAATCAAAAAGGTTTGGTGATTTCGAAATTGATGTTTGTGCTCATAGGACCATGAATATATCCAAAGGTGTGGTTTTTTGCCACGATTTGCTGAATTGCACTACAGAAGATATATGTGAGGAACTCAGTAGTCAGAAAGTAATTGAAGTTCGACGAATAAAGACTAGGCGAAATGGAGAACTGACTGATTCTCCAAATCACATACTTACATTCAACACCCCAATTCTACCAAAAACAATCAGAGTTGCCTTTTATTCATTAAACGTACGGCTATACATACCTCCTCCCATGAAGTGTTTCAAATGTAATAAGTTTGGCCACACTTCGTTACGATGTATGGCACAAGAACCACTGTGTTCATGTGGTAAAGAAGTACACGTAGGTTCGTCATGTGAACAACCAATTACATGCAGCAATTGTGGAGGTAACCACTCTGCTAGAGCATCAATTTGCCCAGTGTTTAAGCAAGAAACTGCAATTCAGGAAATACGTGTAAAAGAAAAAATAAGTTATAATGAAGCAAGAAAGAAAATTATTATTCCAACACCATCTCCAAATATTAGTTACTCCAAAGCAGCGGCTACCCCAGCAGCTTCTCCGTCTAAGATCGACGTGCCAGCATTAGCAAGGGAACTTTTACCCCATTTAGTGGAAGCAATCAAACCCCTATTCCAAAAAACCCCTGCGGCTTCTTCGCGTGAAGCATTTCTGATTCCACCGTCCCCTTATTCGACCTGTTTAACTTCGACAAACGTTGAGAAACGGAAACGTTCTCCTTTGGGTCGCGAAACAGTGTCAGATAACGAGTCAAATTCCTCTGAATCAAAAAAAGGGAAAAAGGGATGGCCAAAAGGCAAACCAAGGAAACCACCTTCTGTTTCCTCGGATTTGCAAAATGAAGAAGAGTATTACTAGTCTTATATACTAGTCTTTTATTTAACTATAGTGTCTGTGATATATCTACATACAGTAGCGTATACAACTACTCTATGTATTTTATTTATACATTTTATATTTTTATATATTTATATACTTATTTATTTATTTACTCGTTAACCGATAGACTATTTTTAAAACTTTTAAATCAACAATGGATTCCATAATTCAGTGTAATTGCAACGGATGCATCCATCACTATTGCGAACTTAAATTAATCATTAACGAGTTCAACCCGTTATGCTTATGCATTCAAGAAACTCATTTTAGACCTAACCAACCATACTACCTGCGTAGACACAAAATAGTTAGAAAAGATGTACCTCCAATCCTCAGAGCTAGAGGTGGAGTAGCATTTATTATTATGGAGAATGTCCAATATGACATAGTTCCACTGACGACGCCACTACAAGCGATTGCTATAAAAATAACCGCTCCTATAAGAGTGGTTGTCTGCAATATATATCTTCCTAATAATAACTGGCAACAGCATGATGTTCAAAATATTTTAGATCAGTTACCTACTCTTTATATATTGATGGGCGACTTTAACGCCCATAATCGCATGTGGGGATCTCCACGTACCGATGCATGTGGACAGGCTATAGAGAATGTAATAGATCTAAATCAATTGTATCTATTAAATACCGGTGCAAACACCCACCTTTGCGCAAGATCTGGATCATTTTCAGCCATTGACCTATCAATAGCGTCCCCACATATCGCTACTTCACTTACATGGAGAGTACTAGATGATCTTTACCATAGCGACCACTTCCCCATTGTAGTAGGTACTGAACATCAGAAAGCACATGTAGTTACTCCAATTCGCTGGAGAATATCAGCAGCTCGATGGGATATGTTCCAGTCTCACCTGAATGCATCTTCAAACCTCTACGAAGCCTCATGTGACGTACAAGAAATCACAAACAGGATAATTAACGCGGCTAAGGTCGCTATTCCAAAAACGGGAGGAACGCCGTTCAAACGTAAAGTACCGTGGTGGAATCCCACTGTCAGTAAAGCAGTGAAAACAAAAAAACGAGCATTTAACCTCTACCGAAGACATCCTACAAATGAGAATCTTATAGCTTTCAAAAAAGCAAGGGCATTTTCACGACGTACCATCTTACAAAGCAAAAGAGATTCATGGAATACTTATGTATCATCTATAACTAGTCAAACTCCTTGCGCAGACGTGTGGCGAAAAATTAAAGCTATCTCAGGCAAACATACGACATCGGCGATACAACTCCAAGTTAACAACACTACAATCACTGAACCCAAGCAGATAGCTGAAATTTTAGCTGGTCAATTCCAAGAAACAAGCAGTTCCCAAAAATATGATGCCACTTTCTTACATACAAAAACTGTGAGAGAAGTTAGATTAAATTTCAGTGAACCAGAAACCGCTGAATATAACGTCCCCTTTACATTGACAGAACTCGAACTGGCTCTAAAATGCAACAAATCCTCCTCTCCAGGCCCAGATCTCATAACGTACGATATGATGAAAAATCTTCCCAACTCATATAAGAAATTGATTCTGAATGCATTTAATTTAATTTGGGCAGAAGGTAGATACCCTTCCTGTTGGAAGGAAGCCATAATAGTTCCTATTCTTAAAAATGGTAAAAATCCATATTTAGCTACGATTATAGACCAATTAGTCTAACCTCATGTATGGCGAAAATACTAGAACGTATGGTCAGTAACAGACTAATGTGGGTTATCGAAAAACGGCAACTTCTAGTAAACTGCCAAATGGGATTCAGAAAGTTCAGATCCGCGGTACATCACCTAATACACCTGCAGGATGCAGTTTTGAAGGCGTTTGCAAATAGACATCATGCAGTGGCTGTCTTTTTTGATGTGGAAAAGGCATTTGATACAACATGGAGATATGGGGTCATACAAGCATTATACGAATGGGGTCTTAGAGGTAACTTACCACTATTCATAACGTCATTCCTCGAAGAAAGACGATATAGAGTCAGAGTGGGTACTTGTCTTTCCTCCTGTAGAATACTGGAAAACGGAATCCCTCAGGGTTCAACGTTAAGTGTGGTCCTCTTTATAATCTCAATAAACTCCCTAATAAAATCTATTCCGCAGACATCAACACCTATCTTTACGTCGACGACCTTGCAATCATATATTCTGCACCTACAATGGGAGAAATAAATAGAAAGCTACAGCTTGCCATCGATCATATATTATTAAACTCAGAAAATATCGGATACAAAATATCACCAGAAAAATCATTCTGCATGCACTTTTGCAAATTGAGAAAACCACATTTTGGCCCCCTTCTCACGTTAAAAAACAAACACATTAAAAATAAAAATTCCGGAGTATTTTTGGGATTAACACTCGATACTAGGCTAACATGGAAAGAACACATAAACAACTTAACAATTCGATGTAAAGTAGTTCTTAATCTTATAAGAGTTATGGCGAGCTCTAGATGGGGAGCTGACCCAGAGGTTCTCTTGAAAGTGTATAAAATGCTAGTGCAATCTAAAATTGATTATGGTTGTGAAGCATACACATCAGCTTCAAAAAGTACTTTGAAACCCTTGGACACTATACAGAATGCTGCTCTAAGGTATTCACTTGGTGCGTTTTACACTAGCCCAAGTGATAGCTTACTATGTGAATCAGGTATACTTCCTATTTCCTTACACAGAAAATATAGAATCTTAGCCTATGCATGCAAAATTAAATCTCTGCCAAATCACCCAAACCACAGCATTCTATTTAGTAATGACGAGTCTCAATCTCCACAAAGACTGCACAAACCTCTGCGGTACAACATAAACAGTGCACTTGAATACATTGATCAACAACTTCCGCAAATGCTACCCCTCAGACAGCTAGAAATTCCGCCGTGGTTAGTACCCTCCATTAACGTGCTTACAGACCTTTCTAAACATGACAAGGAAAGCACTCTCCAAAACATCTACTTGGAGGAATTCAAAGAACTACTCTCGAAATACCATGACTACCGAGTTTTATACACAGACGGATCCAAAACAAGTACTGGTGTGGGATGTGCGTTCTCATTCGAAGGAAAAGAGCATTACTGGTCCATGCCATTACATATTTCAATCTACACAGCTGAACTATACAGTATATGGCAAGCCCTTCGGTACTGCGAAACATCACAAGAACAAATAAGTTCCTTATGGTCAGCGATTCACTTAGTACATTTACGAGCCTACAAAATCCATACACGCATGACGCTTTGACACAAAACATTATCTGCACAATCAAACATTTAACAGACTTAGGGTATATAATAGAAATCGCATGGGTTCCTAGTCATACTAACATCACTGGAAACGAAAGAGCCGATAGAGCTGTACGTAAAGCAGCACAAAAGCCCAACGATGATAATATTGTAATTGAAAACCATATCAACTTTACTAGTTACTTAAGATCTAAATTAAAGCAAAAGTGGCAACTAAACTGGACCAGATCAAACAATCAATTAAAAAATATACAGCCAACCGTAGAGAAATGGAAAGTACCGTTATACCTCTCCCGAAACGAATACACCATACTACACAGAATAAGAATTGGGCATACCAGTCTAACGCACAAACACATCCTTTCAAAGGAAGCTCCTCCGATATGTACACAATGTCATACACTATTAACTATCGAACAGATTATTTGTTCTTGTGCAACATACTCCCATACACGTAACATATTCGCAATATCTAACAATATAGCAGACAACCTAAGCAACCCGGAAAATATACGAAACACAATCCAATTCCTTTAAACAATAGATATGTATACTAAAATATAATCAATGAACAAGACATACAAATAATCACAACAGCACTAAAGACCACAGCAGTCGACGTGCTTACACAAAATGAAAAAAAATAAATAATAATAATAATAATAATAATAATAATAATAATAATAATAATAATAATAATAGCTCCTAGGGGTTGAACTACCTACTAGGCGCGTCCCCAGGTGGCGGATAGGGGAACAACCTTGCAAATGATCGTAAGTCATGCAAGGCAACACCGAAATATGAGCTCGTGGCGTTAAAACCATCATTGTTAGCCCTACATAATACGGTGTCGTGGACCAATTCACGTAGGGCCTAGTAACTAACAAGGGCAGGGACGGCAACCGTGAGCCCTTAGCTGGAAGCTCACTTTTCTTAAAGTAGTCTTGAGTGGCTTTCCTTACTTTAACCCTTTCCTATCGGAGCACCCTCGCTCCAGCTCTTGATCTTTTCAGGCTCACAGCGAAAGCTGAGAGATCCCTTCCATTTATTCTACTCTACGTACGCCGTCAAAAGCGTATACGGGTGTAGCGAGCCCGGGGTGTCCCAGCTGGGGACGGCTGAGTGCTAGCCATGTCCTAATACCGTAATCGCGAACTGTACTTCAGAGACTCTAGCAGGGCGGGGCTAGGGAACGTCGTACAGGTAGTAGTCGGTGGCCTTGGCTTAACCGCCCCAACTGCGAGAAAGGTAACCTCTATAAAAAATCCCCCTATCCCAAGATCGTTTGGCAGTTTTAGGTGCTGAAGGGACTGCGCGAGTGGAAGCCTGAGCATGACCAGGGGGAAGCCTGGTCCTTATCGTTAAAACTCGTGTGGGGGAAGAGGCGCCCCCGCAGTATTAATGCCTTCTAGTGGTATCCCGGCTCGGCTGCTTGTGACTTTTATTACCGTGGTTTCTCGTGGGAACAATATGAGTGTTTCTCTAAATAGCAAACTGAGTGCCAGCTCGTTAAACAGGTAAGTGACTGAGGGTCCACTTAATAAACCCTCGCCTTCAAAGAACTTGGAGAAGGAGGTTCAACCCCAGTTCCTTGTTCTGAAGCGGAAGTATGAGTTGAATTTTGATAAAGTCAGCCCGTTTCTTATTCATAAGGTGTTGTATGGTCTCTTTGGTAATTTGAGAATAATTAGGAAAACAAAAAAGGTTTATTAATTGAAACGGTTTCAAACATACAGAGTAAAAGAATACAAAGCGTTACAAGGTTTGATGTTTTGGAAATTGAAGTGATTCCGCACAGAACTATGAACACTTCTAGAGGCATAGCTTCTTGTCGTGACCTACTAAACTGTACTGTGGAGGACATATGCAGTGAATTAAGTGAACAAGGCGTCTTAGAGGTTCGGCGACTAAAAACGAGAAGGAACGGAGAATTGCAGGATTCACCGAGTCATATTCTTACTTTCAACACTCCTACACTTCCAAAAACTATAAAGATTGGTTTTTATTCTTTGAAAGTTCGGCTTTATGTACCTCCCCCTTTAAAATGTTTCAAATGCCACAAGTTTGGTCATATATCGTATAGGTGCACAGTAGATCTAGAATTAAGTACATGTGGAAAACCTTTACATGTCGGAAACTTTTGAGAGGTACCCATTTCATGTGTAAACTGTGGCGGAGATCACTCTGCAACAGCTTCAATATGTCCTATTTTTAAGCAAGAGAAATCTATACAAGAAATACATTGAAGCGAAAAAGAAAGTTGCAGTCTATACTCCCAATGTGGGGGTGAGTTACGCAAGCGCAACTGCTCCATCGGCAATTACCGAACTCAAGCTTGACATCCGATTTTTAGCAAAGGAGTTGTTACCACCAACCGAAACAAAACATTTTTTGGAACCGAATCTTCCTCTTGGCCCACACTAACATCTCCAACTATAGAGAACCAACGACATTCTAACGACAGTCGCTCTGTATCCGAAGATGACTCTTTCACATCAAAATCAAGTCAGCCTGCAACTCTACCCAAAAAGAAAGGTTGGCCAGACCGGTGACATTTTTATATCTATTGATATATTTATTAAACCTGTGATATTACATTTAAATCAGTATGTTTTATATATATATTTTATTCAATATTTATTTATAGAGTTCACAAGCAACAAAAGCCCTGAGAGGGATACCTGAGGGAGCTTTTTCAACAGTTACATTACTTACAAAGTATTAAGGTGGCAAATTTAAATCAAACTAAATGGATTGCTTATCAAAAATTCAATTAAAGAAATTTATTTACTTATGTTAGGTACATAACCGTTATTATTCAAACCGAAAACCATTTAAGTATTTATTTTAATGAATACCATGGTTTCGAAGTTATAACATTTTCTACAAATAAGACTCCTCCGATTTTAGTTTTGTCAACATTTGTAAACTACTTAACAGATTATTTTCTGTCACATTCCAATATAACGTGACTAATAATATTACCATGATTACATTATACAGTTTCATCATAAGTGTAACAAAATAATAGCATTTAAAACAATTCACATAAATAAAGTGTAATGTATTCACTAAAAAAATCAATGAACAAGCATACTAAAAATGTAAAATAAATGTCCAAGATTTTATGGACAAATAAGCTATATCGTTGATTATTAATAATTTATAACTAATAACTAACTAAATTAATAATGGTTTTCTATGGGCTATCAAATTCATCAACTTCTTCCTCACTGGTTGCATCTGACTATGCAGTGTTTACCATAGAGGATAAAGGTTTCAATTGTTTCGTCAAAGTAGTTCGTCACGTTGCCACATTCTTCGGAATGTGATTGGCATAACCATTATTGTCCCAGTCAGATGCATATGTTCTGGACAAGCATTTCGCACTAAGGTTCTCAAGTATTACTTCCACTTTGAGAAACCGTTATTCATTGCCACCTTATGCTTTTCTAAAGTCCATAAGTGCTTTCGGATTGAGTTCACAATTTAAGGAGGCAAACGAAGTACGCTCCGTCCTTGATTTTTAAGTAACTCATCAAGCAATAGTAAGTTTTGTTATGCTTAAATTGCTTTACTAACTCCAACAGTTCAGCTTTTCGCATGGTGTAGTTGTCGGTACTCCATTACTTGTCAGACGGTCTTGAATTTCTTGTTTCCTAATACCGTGAGTTGGTGTTTCATAATTTGAGGGCTGTGATATGGCGCATTATCCATTACAGGTATACCATTGGGTGGTAAGTTTGGTATCCCCTTTCAACCACCTCATAAAAATCGCCTGATTCATCTCATCGTGATAATCGTGATTTACTTTGGGACTTAAGACTTAACAGCCCATGATTAACGAAAGCATAAGGGGACCCGCATGTAAAATCGTGGGGCGGGCAGCCTCCTGATGTTTTACATCCGGGTTCATCATGGTATCCCGCGCTTGTGACTCTTTATTACCGTGGTTTCTCGTGGCAATATGATGTTTCTCTAATTAGCAAACTGAGTGCAGCATCGTTTTGCCGTAAACTGTAAGTAGCGAGAACGCCAGGCAACAATATCACCCCGCTCCTTCAAAAACTTGGTTACCCTTCCTTGTTAAGTTTGAACAATTTGAATATGTTAAGTCACCGTTTCTTATTCATAAGGTGTTGTATGGTCTCTTTGGTAATTTGAGAATAATTAGGAAAACAAAAAAGGTTTATTAATTGAAACGGTTTCAAACATACAGAGTAAAAGAATACAAAGCGTTACAAGGTTTGATGTTTTGGAAATTGAAGTGATTCCGCACAGAACTATGAACACTTCTAGAGGCATAGCTTCTTGTCGTGACCTACTAAACTGTACTGTGGAGGACATATGCAGTGAATTAAGTGAACAAGGCGTCTTAGAGGTTCGGCGACTAAAAACGAGAAGGAACGGAGAATTGCAGGATTCACCGAGTCATATTCTTACTTTCAACACTCCTACACTTCCAAAAACTATAAAGATTGGTTTTTATTCTTTGAAAGTTCGGCTTTATGTACCTCCCCCTTTAAAATGTTTCAAATGCCACAAGTTTGGTCATATATCGTATAGGTGCACAGTAGATCTAGAATTAAGTACATGTGGAAAACCTTTACACGTCGGAAACTTTTGAGAGGTACCCATTTCATGTGTAAACTGTGGCGGAGATCACTCTGCAACAGCTTCAATATGTCCTATTTTTAAGCAAGAGAAATCTATACAAGAAATACATTGAAGCGAAAAAGAAAGTTGCAGTCTATACTCCCAATGTGGGGGTGAGTTACGCAAGCGCAACTGCTCCATCGGCAATTACCGAACTCAAGCTTGACATCCGATTTTTAGCAAAGGAGTTGTTACCACCAACCGAAACAAAACATTTTTTTGGAACCGAATCTTCCTCTTGGCCCACATCCTACATCTCCAACTATAGAGAAAAGAAAACGACATTCTAACGACAGTCGCTCTGTATCCGAAGATGACTCTTTCACATCAAAATCAAGTCAGCCTGCAACTCTACCCAAAAAAAGAGAAAAGGTTGGCCAGACCCGGTGACATTTTTTATATCTATTGATATATTTATTAAACCTGTGATATTACATTTAAATCAGTATTTATTTATTATATTATATTTTTTATTCAATATTTATTTATATATCTACGTATTTTCTATTAGATATTAAGGTTTGTACTTAATTTATTTTAAAATGGCTACGTGTAACAAATTTCAAAACATTATACAATGGAACTGTAATGGTCTACAAAAACATTATTGCGAACTGAAAATGTTAATAAAAAATATAATTCTTTCTATAGTGTATCCAAGAATATTTAAAAACATGAACATACTTAAAGGTTTTCTATGGGCTATCAAATTCATCAACTTCTTCCTCACTGCTTTCATCTGACGATCCAGTGTTTACCATAAAAGATAAAGTTTCAATTGTTTCGTCAAGTAGTTCATCACGTTGCCACATTTCTTCGGCTATGTGATTAACATGCCTGCATTGCTTGTCCCAGTCAGATGCATTTATTTCTGCAAAAGCATTTCGCACTAAGTTCTCAATATTACTTCCACTTTGAGAAACGTTATTCATTGCCACCTTATGCTTTACTAAGCTCCACATAAATTCAATCGGATTGAGTTCACAATGATAAGGAGGCAAACGAAGTACACTGTGTCCATGTTTTTTAAGTAACTCATCAACATAGTAAGTTTTGTTATGCTTAAATTGCTTTACTAACTCCAACAGTTCAGCTTTTCGCATGGTGTATGTTGTCGATACTCCATTACTTGTCAGCCAGTCTTGAATTTCTTGTTTCCTTGTTGCTTGTGTTGGTGGTTTATTAATTTGAACGCTGTGATATGGCGCATTATCCATTAGAACTATACCATTGGGTGGTAAGTTTGGTATTAACTGCTTTTCCAACCACTGCATAAAGTTGGTATGATTAATCTCATCGTGATAATCGCGAGATTTACTTTGGGACTTAAAAATTAACAGTCCATGATTAACGAAACCATAAGATCCACCCGCTGGCCAGCTCTGATGTTTTGGTACACACCGGGTTCATCATTGGATTGCCAGCACTTGCTAATTCCGTACGATGGATGGATATATGTTTCATCTAGGTACGTAACTGGTTTCTTATTTTCCTAGAGCATCATTTTGCCGTAAACTTTAAATAGCGAGAACGCCAGGCAACAATATCACTGCGCTCCATTAAAATGTTCGTTTATCGAGGCATTTTCTAAATTTGAAACCAATTTGTAACAAAGCCTTTCGTAAGGTTTAACGTGCTCCGGAGTAATTAATCTTATCCTCCATTTTATTGACTAAAATGTTCTACGTTGGCACCTTTTTTTCTACAGTATATACTTCATGAACGGTCCTTTTTAAAATGCCTAAATCTGCTTCATCTAAAGCCATTTTGTTAGAACCTCCACTTCTTTTTCTTAGAAGGAGACTTTAAAACTGAATTTTCAGCTGTTGTAGCTTCATTTCTAATACAAAGAAATACGTCATTTAGAAATTACGTTTAAGGTTTACAAACTACGTACCTACCTAATTTTTTTTATAAAACTAATCGATTTTCCTGTTGCCGCAGCAGCTAGCTCAGTAGCCTTGTCCAAAGGGAATGTCCACACACCATTAGCTTTTGTTTATCGAAAATTCCACAACTGCTTTAATGATGTTCCGGGCTTCGGAATGAATACTCTTCTTCGACTTACTAGCCATTACGAATAAAACCTGAAAAATTCGAAATATTGAAAATCAACATGATTTGAAATTTTAAAACTTGTCATGCTCATTTAGGTTAAGTGCAGCTACGTATTTCAAAATCGTACACTACTCTAAATATTGAAAATCGATATTTAAAAAGCATGCTTACTGTTTTAAGGTTATGAACTCTATAATCGTTTTATTATTTAAAGCTTCATATTAAAAGATACATGTGCACAATACATACCGTTTCTCTCACAAATCAGTAAAAAGAGCCTTGAAAAAGACTTTTTATAAAGACTAATCGACAATAAATACTCAAGAAACACGAAATATGACAAATGTCAATTGTTTGCGTTTGGGAATGTACGGTCGGAGACTTCTTAATGGTAATTGGACAAACGTTTTACCGCTATAAATTTTTAAATTTAGTTCACATATTTTCCGGGGTTTTTGTTTGCTTGGTAGAGCTGTATATCTACGTATTTTCTATTAGATATTAAGGTTTGTACTTAATTTATTTTAAAATGGCTACGTGTAACAAATTTCAAAACATTATACAATGGAACTGTAATGGTCTACAAAAACATTATTGCGAACTGAAAATGTTAATAAAAAATATAATTCTTTCTATAGTGTATCCAAGAAAGTCATTTAAAAAACAATGACACATTTCACTTTAGAGGGTATGCAATCCTGCACAAAAACTTTTGTTCCCCACTCAGAGCATGCGGAGGTGTTGTCATATTTTTGAGAGAAAATGTGGTACTCGTACAAAAGCAAAAGACTGAACACAAAACATCAAATTATTGCTGTGGAAGTGATGTACCCCGTTCAAGCAACAATATGCAACATTTATTTTCCGAACATACACTGGAACTATGATGACCTGGTACAAACAATTAATCAGCTAACTTCACCATTCATACGACTGGGTGATTTCAACGCCCACTCTCATATGTGGAGAAGCGATTCAATTGATGCTCGTGGCAGAGTAATAGATCAGTTTCTAGACTATAAAAACCTAGTGATTTTGAACACCGGCGACCCTACGCATTTCAACTCAAAATACGACAGCTTTAATGCCATTGATCTGTCAACAACAACTCCAAGTTTAGCCTGGAATACGGAATAGAAACCGCTAAATGAATATTATAATAGTGACCACTGTCCAATAATCATACAAACAAACAAATAGCAAACCATAAAAACATTTCAAAAATATGGTTACACAAAAAAGCAAACTGGGATGATTACAAAATGAAACTAAATAATGGCACGTATAACACAAATAACAACATTGAGAACAGAATAGAAGCACTAAAAAAATCAATTTTGAATACTGCAAGAGAAACTATACCACAAACCACTGGCATTACAAAAACGAAAAGAGTACCCTAGTGGAATGAAGAGGTTAAAAGGTTAATTCACGAAAAAAGAAAAGCGTTTAATATCTTTAGAAAGAGCTCTACCACGCCAAACTTAATAACATACAAAAAGACTAGAGTTGTAATGAGAAAATCGATTCTTGCGTACAAGCGAAAGTCGTAGGAGGAATACATATCATCCATAAACATCAAAACGCATCCATCTGAGGTCTCGCAGAAAGCCAAAAACATAATAGGAAATAGAACACAACACGAACCAGAACTATTAGTTGTGAATAATAACCAAATAAACAAAATAACAGTTACCGACAGAGTGGAAGAATTTGCTCATCACTTCCACAAGATACATAAAGGTAAATTATCAAATAAAGACTTACCATCAACCACATCATTTAAAGACCAACATAAAGCAGCACATAACCAACCGTTTACTCTAAAAGAGTTATGCAAGGCTTTGAAGGTTACAGATGATAAAGCTCCTGGACCTGACAATATCACTTACGGTATGTTAAAAAACCTACCAGAAAACAAAAAAGGCCTACAATGAAGTATTTCAAAGTGGTATATATCCAGAAGTGTGGAAGAAAGCACTTACAATACCAAAACCGGGAAAGGATAAAACAAACCCTGCCATTACAGACCCATATCACTCACAAGCTCAATGAGTAAAATCTTAGAGAAGATGATAAACGGCCGATTAATATGGTTCCTAGAACACAGTAAGCTAATATCACCCAAGCAAATGGGATTTCGAAAAAACTACTCCACTATAGATTATGGTTCAACTGGAAAACGTTTTAAATAGTTTCTTAAGAAGACTCCACACGATCGCCGTATGATTTTATATTGAAAAAGCATTTGATACAATGTGGAGAAGCAATGTAATTAATAAACTACACGAATGTAACTGCCATGGGAACCTACCAAAATTTATAAAAAGCTTTCTGTGCAACAGAACATTCATGGTTAAAATAGAAAATGTATTATCTTCATCTTGCATAATGGAAAATGGGATACCACAGGGATTAGTGCTGAGTACAACTCTCTTTCTAATTGGAATTAATGACATTATCAAATCTATCCCACCCAAAATTCACAGTGGACTATATGTAGACGACCTGCTGATATACAAAGACAGAGATCAAATACTAGATATCACACAGGAACTGCAAAATGTAGCGAACCAAAACAGCATTACCTTCTCAACAAATAAAACAGCAACAATACACGTCTGCAGGCTGAGAGGAGACCACGGACACGAAGCTAGTCTGTACATATGCGAGCAACACATTAAAAATGTTAGCACGTTGAATATACTAGGAGTCCTTTTTGATAATAAAATGTATTTAAAAGACCATAGTCAAAATCTCGTAAGCAGGTGTAAAAAAAGGCTAAACATTATCAGATGAACATCAAACCTTAGATGGGGTGCACGTAGAGACACTACAATTAGATTATACAAATCCTTCATACTACCTATCGTTGATTATGGGTCTATAATTTATTCCTCTGCTAGACCTTCTGCATTAAAACCACCAAACCCGATATATGCTCTTAGAATACGGCTAGCAATTGGGGCATTCAGAACTAGCCCACATATGTCATTATCTGTTGAATCCGGAATAATTCCATTAGAAACGAGAGTAAAATATCTATTATTAAATTATATGGCCAAACTTTTACACCTTTTGGACCACCTCAATCTCTCAACATTAGAAAGTTATCAACTATTAAACCCCTATGAAAACAATAGGTCTATAACCAGACCTGCTCTAATACGTTCAATAGAATTAAAATATAAAATGCAATTCGATACATTTGAAATATTTAAATATAGTATACCAGACCAACCAGTGTGCCTATAGGCTAAAATAAATACAAAACTGGATCTAACATTACTTGAAAAAAAGGGAACCGTTAACGACATGTGTCAACATGCGTTAACTACTTATAATAACCATATGGTGAATACCGACGGATCCAGAACAAAGAATTTTTTTTTTATGATTGTGGACCTGAACAGGCTAAATTAGGCCTATCGTGCTAAAGCACTCAGGAACACTTACGAGGATGGATAGAGGGATAATGAATTGCCAATAGATGCCTATGAACAGCCACCTTAAATTTTCTCATATCATAAGTGAGAGGAAAACTAGGGAGATCATTCCAGAGTTTAGAAGCCGTGTAGAAAAATGTGGATTGCGCCCGTTTGGTACGACAAGTGGAGATTTGTACTGCATACTGATGATGTAAATGAGCGAACCGAGTGTTTCTAGAAAAGAAAGCCCGAGATGGTATCAAAGAATATAATTCAGCAGCACAATAGCCGTTGTAATAACGATAATACAAAGATAGAACTGAAACCATCCTTCTGTGCTCAAGGGACTGTATGTGAGAAGTTAAAGACGGGTCATTTATAAGCCTAATCGCTCTCTTTTGAATACGATCAACGATATCGAGAGCGTATTGGGGAGCACTAACCCAGAGGTGAGAATTATATTCCAGATGAGGCCGAATTTGGGCCTTATACAGCAGAAGGAGTTGTCGGGAAGCGCTATTTACACCCAAAACGAAACACATAACTGGTCCTTAAAGCCACATGCAATAACATACACAACCGAAATGTACGCCATATGGCAAGCAGTATTATTTTGCGTACATAATATTTATTTTTTATATGTACAGATAATCTGTCTGGATTAAAATATATATTTTACGGTGTACATCAAGATTCCCTAAGTAAGATGATCAGATCACTGATTTATCATATGGACCCATCTATTTGGCTGACCATGATGTGGGTACCTAGCCACGTGGGTATTCCTGGCAACAATATAGCTGACACCAGTGCCAGAGAGGCCACTAAAATGCACAACGCAGATGTCTGTTTAAAGACGTTAAACTATACATAAAACAAAAAACTAAACAATACTAGGAAAACCAATGGAGGGCACAAAGCACAGCCATCTGTGCGTGCGTGCGTGCGTGCGTACGTGCGTGGGTGCCTGCGTGCGTGCGTGTGTTTGTATGTGTGTGTGCGTGTGTGCGTGTGTGCGTGTGTGCGTGTGTGCGTGTGTGCGTGTGTGCGTGTGTGCGTGTGTGCGTGTGTGCGTGTGTGCGTGTGTGCGTGTGTGCGTGTCTGCGTGTGTGTGTGTGCGCGTGTGCGTGCGTCCGCGTGTGCGTGCGTCCGCGGGTTCGGGTGCGGATGCGGTGCGGTGCGGGTGCGTGTGCCCTGGCGCCGGCGCGCGCGCGGGCACCAGCACACGCACACGCACATGCACACGCACCCGCACACGCGCCCGCACACGCACCCGCACACGCGGGCGGGCGGGCGGTCGTGCGAGCGTGCGTGCGTGCGTTCGTGCGCGCGTGTGTGTGTGTGTGAATGTATGTTAGTATCCACGATGACTCCAGAACGGAAATATCTACGTATTTGACATTTTGTATCTAAACTTGTTTTCATTTGGCTTAGAGCTGATTAGGGGTTTATTAGGGTCAGTTTTTGGTTTTTATCAAATATTTCTAAAACAGCTGCATATTTCAAAGATATAAAAATACCCACATAAAGACCTTGAACATATCGGTTAATCATATTCTATGTAATTTTTTGATGCGACGAATAATTTACCGGTAAAAAAATTCCTAAGGTACAATTTAAGTGTTAGTTCAACCTTTTTCAATATCTGAATAACGATTGATTTTATTAGAAAAAGTGCAGACATATTTTTTAAAGAAAATTTAATTTTACTTAACTTTGCTTTATAAAGTTTCTTAATATAATGCAAGGTAAGTTTAAGAAATAATTAAATATGAATGAAAATGGTTAAAATGTATCATTGATATTTTATAGAAGCCTTAGGAATTTTTTTTAAGTTAACACGTATTACTTATGTCTATCTGGAAGTAAGTTTTAAACACCATTCTGACATAGATTACTGTTTATGTTTTTACAATGTTGCCTGTTTTCGTTATGAACGTACAAAAGAGGCTGATTAGTTATGCTAAGATAAATTATAATTAAAATCATTTCTTTAATTTTTAGGTTAGCATCTAGATGTCTACTAATCTCTGTCTGTCCAGAAGTTTTAAACGTCTGTGTAACATAGATTTTTGTTTTTGCTTTTAAAATGCTGCATATTTATATATTTACCTGTTGAGCTTATTATAAAAGTCTATAAAGATATAATTATTCTAAAAAATGTTATTAAAATTATTTCATTTCTTTTAATTTCCATTTTGTAGGTTGGAGAGTCGTGTGGTGTTCCACACCAGATATTTTTTTATCTCTATCGCTAAATCGACAGCTCATTTTACAACTTTTTGCTTATGGATGTATGTTAGTATCCTCGATAACTCCAAAACGAAAATACCTAAGTACTTAAAATTTTGTATTTAAGCTTGCCTGCATTGGGCTTAGACCTGATTAGATTTTGGTAGAAATCCAGCGGCGGTGAGGGGGGGTTTATTAGGGACAGTTTTTGGCTTTTATCAAATATTTCTAAAACAGCTGCATATTTAAAAGATATAAAAATACTTGTATATAGACCTTAAACATATCGATTAATTATGTTCTATGCAATTTTTTGATACGAGGCGTAATTTAGCGACAAAAAGATTCCTAAGGTACAATTTAAGTGTTAGTTCAAATTTTTTCATTATCTGAATAACGATTAATTTTATAAGAAAAAGTGTTAATTTTACATAAACTTTCTTTATACAGTTTTTTAATGTAAAACGAAATAAATGTAGAAATTAAATAAATATGATTGAAAATGCTGAACCTGTATTATCGATATTTTTATAGAAGCGGGCGGCTTTGGAATTATTTTTACATGTGTTTAGGTCTATGTGATTCTCTATCTAAAATGAAGTTTTAAACGTCATTCGCACGTCGATTACTGTTTTTGTTTTTCCAATGTTGCCTGTTTTCGTTATGAACGTATACAAAAGCGGTTTCATATTTATCCTCAAAAAATTGAAATTAAAATTATTTTATTTCTTTTAATTTAGGTTAGCATCTAGATGTCTACTAAGCTCTGTCTGTCATAAAGTTTGGAACGTCTATGTAACATAGATTATTATTTTTACGTTTACAATGTTGCCTATTTTTGTAATGCGCTTCTTATAAAAGACGTTATAGGTATAGTTATCCTAAAAAAATGTTATTAAAATTACTTCATTTCTTTTAATTTCCATTTTGTAGGTTGAAAGCTCGTGTGATATTTTATAGTTAGACAAAACAATATTTCGTGCATTGCGAACAAATTGCATCAGCATGTTCCATGATCAATTCATTAACTGATAGAAACTGTAGTAAACAACTGGTTATCCTATTCATATTATTAATCAACCAGATTTCTTGAAACTAGTAAAATATCCATGTATTTTTTTTGAATAAACACATATATAACTGCAATTTCAGTAAATACAACCATTAATTAGACTTTTATTGCAATGCTTTGAATTATCGCTATGATATTAAGCTTTTTTGACGCTCACTATTGATTTATAGAGGTTTCATAATTTTTTATACCTATACAAGGCAATATTTTCTAACATTAAATAAAGTAGTACTATGACAGGTGACATGGCATATGGGAATCATATTCTGACAGATATTAGAATTTGTTGGTCAAGCCTAAAACTCCACGATTTTTAAGTGCTACTACATGCATTTCACTAAAATTCTAGGCCTACCTACGTCACGTCTCCCACTCCTATATTCCCGCCTGGCATAGAGTACGCAGTGCCTATCCAAATTTTTATTTTTATACAAATCTCACAATGAAACACTTTGGCCTTTCAAATCATGTATATAGTCACAAATAGATTTCATCAACCTTTTGCTTAACCTATTGCTGCCAAAAACTTTCATTCAATATTTGAAATTTTTTTCAATTTCAAATTATAAATAATAAAAATGGCCGAAACATTTAAAGTTTCAACATCAAACGCAGACTCAAATGACAACTAAAAAATGGCACGCGATCAGATTTGTGACCGTCTCGCGTCAATGTTAGCTCTCATTCTGTAGTCCTATTTATAACTTTTCGTCCCCCTTTAGCACGAGGGATATTTAAATTGACCAATGAAAATTCGTAAAACCCACAATCAATTTTTAATTGATTTTATATCAATATTCCGGGATCCACCCTAAAAAGTGACGTCATCAAAGTTATTTTTGCTAAATTCAAATTGGCGCAAAAGTTATGTGTAAAATTATATAATATGCAATTCTGATTGGCCAAATGATGATCTTTCAAAAGCTGTTTGCTTCATTTCTTAACACATTTTGTTAAGTTTAGTATAAATTTTATCGAAGTGGCGCGTCTATATTTTGCCCTTCAAACTAAAATAAGTCACAGTTTGATGAATGACGGTTCGTTACCTTTTATAAATTTTGAATTGAATCTTTTTATTTTTAACATAAACATTAATTTATACTTATAGTTTTGAATGCTAACTTGCAAACATATTTTGAACTTGAATATTACATTTATACAAAATGCTTTAAAGTACAGTACAATTTATTTACAACCCCTACCAGTGGCGTATCTTAATTCTGAAATATCTGAATCTTTGTTACGAGATACATGTTAATACATAAATTTTGGTTACTAATCCAGTGAATACCATACTTTTTGAACCAACAGCAAAACACAAACTTGTCTCACATAAACTAAATACTAATAAAATTTAATTTTAATAACAATTTTTTTGAAACTGATTATGCAACCTCTTTCATAATAAATTCATTACGAAAATAGGCAACATTGGAAAAACAAAAACAATAATCTATGTCAAACAGACGTTTAAAATTTGAACTAATACTTAAATTCTACCTTAAGAAACTTTTAGCCGCTGAACTACTCGTCGTATTCAAAAACTGCAAAGCACATAATTATGTATATGATTAGGATCTGTAAAATGGTATTTTTATATCTTTGAAATATACAGCTATATCAGACATATTTGATAAAATTCAAAAACAGCTCCTAATAAACCCCAACCCGCAGATAAATTTCTCCCCAAAAGTAATACTCACCAGGATAAATGAAAATCAGTTTAACTACAAAACCTTAAATACGTACGTGTTTTCGTTATGGAGTTAACGTGTGTATTAAGATACATCCCCACACACAAACGAGAGCAAGCATGTACGCACACACGCACACGATCACGCATACGCACACGCACAGGCTGAGACACGCGCACGCACATGTCCGCGCACGCACACGAACACGCCCACATATTCACATGCACAAGTACACATGCGCACACGCACACACGCGCACACGCTCACACACGCATACACACGCGCGCACACGCACGAAAACACGCCCGTACGCGCACACGCACACGCGCGCACGCGTACACCCGTGCGCGCGCACTCAAAAGCACACATGCGCACTCACGCAGACACGCATACACAAGCGCACATACTCGCTCTTTCGCACACACTCATACACAACACACATGCGTATATACACCCAGACACACACGCGAGAATTGACACACATACGCGCACACACTTGCACATACCCGCACACACCAGCAAACCACCCGCACACACATGTACACACACAAGCATGCACACATGCGCACACACACGCACACAGACTCACACAGAAGCGCACACCCGCTCACACATACGTACACACGCACAAACACGCACTCACACGCGCACAAACGCGTACACGCGGTCACCCGCGCGGACACGCGCACATAAGCACACATGCGCATTTACTCAGACACGCATACAGAACACACATTCGTACATACACCCCGACACACACGCACACACTTACACACGCGCACGCACACACGCATGCACACACACGCGCACACACTGGCACACACCCGCACATACCAGCAAACCACCCGGACACAGGAGTGCACACACAGGCATGCACACATGCGCGCACACACGCACACAGGCTCACACAGAAGCGCATACCCGCGCACACATACGCACACACACGCACTCACAGGCGCACATACGCACACACGCACATACGCACACAAGTACACATGAACGCACGCACACGCATACGCGTAGACACACACACACGCACAGACACGCACAAACACGCGCACACATGCACGAACATACACGCGTCCACACGCATGCGCGCGCACATGCACGCACGCACACGCACGCCCGCTCATAAGCAAACTCACACGCAAACACACGCGCGTACGCACACAGGCACACAGATGCACACATGCACACATACGCACGCACACACGCTCACACGTACAAACACGCTCACACGCGCACACACCCGCACACACGCAGACACACGTATACACACGCACACGCGCTCGCAAACGCACACAAACACACGCATACGCACGCTTACCCACACGCCCGTCAATACGCACATACACACACGCAATCGCACGCGCCCAACCTCACATACGCACACGCATGAAAGCACCCACACGCGCACACTCTCACACACTCGCACGCGTACACACATGCACACAAACGCACACAAGCGCGAACACACGCGCGCAAACATGCACTCACACGCACACATGCGTACATACGCGCACACATATACACAACACACATGCGTACAAACACCCAGGCAGACATGCACGCAGTTACACACGTAAGCGCACACACAAACACATACTCACACGTAAAGACACACGCGCGCACACTGGTACACACCCGCACACACCCGCAAACTACCCTCACACAAGTACACACAGGCATGTGCACATACACGCACTCAGACCCACACCGAAGCACATACCCGCGCACATATAAGCACATACGCACAAACACGCACACACATGCACACACACGCACGCACGCATACAAACACACGCATCCGCACAGACACGCACGCACACACGCACACACGCGCGCACACACACACACACAGACACGCACACACGCGTGTTCATACGTGCACCACTTCACACACGCACGCACATGAACACACACGCACACACGTACACGCACTCACACATGCTCGTACGCACACATTCTCACACGTACACACACGCACGCCCGTACATACACATACTCATACGCGCTCACACGCGCGTACGCACACGCACACGCGTGCACACATGCGCACACACGAGCACACTCGCACACACACGTGCACACGTACATACACGCGCACACACATACACAACACACATGAGTACATACACCCAGACACACACTCACACATACGCACTTACACACGTACGCACACACCAACACACACATACACACACGTACACAAGTGTGTGCGCACGCGCGCACACACGCGCACGCACTGGCACATACCCGCACACACCAGCAAACCACCCGCACACACGTACACACAGACATGCGCACACACATACGCTCACAGACTCACACAGAAGCGCACACATACGCTCACACGCACAAACATGCACACACAAGCACGCAAACACGCGCACAGATGCGCTCACACACCCACACACGCGCGCACACACACGCATAGACACGCATGCATACATGCGCGCACGTGAATACGCGTATACACACGCTATCTTTCTAAATGTAATTAAATAATTTGGCCAATTCGTGCACCTTGAAAAGTTTAAAAATCATCAAATTTACATTCTGTATAGTTCTTCGATTGGAAGAAATATTTATGTATGACTAAATACCGTTAGATTTATTTTCGTTTAATTATCTCAATTGGTTGATTTCGATCCCATTTCAGTTCATTATATTCTCTCTAATTATAATCAAACTGTGTAAGCAAGTTGAAGTACAGCTTACACAAAGAATGGAATATTGACATTTGACTACACTGATAAACTACTGTGGTGTTATAGTATATTACTAAAATTATAGAGGTAAGAGTTGTGCATTCACAATGGCGCCTTTCAAGTTGATTCAAGTTTCCTGCTGTATTTATACAGATATTATCGTAAATTTATTAAATTAAGGTAAATTTTACAAATTTATGTTTAATATTAAGATATTATCAAACCAAACGGATTTTCAAAATAGGTTTTCATTGAAGTTGAGATTTTACCGTGTACTCTGCGATCTTGCAAACTTTAATTCAGCACCGTTTTCCAAAATAAACATCCAGATCCCAGTGGCTCCCTATGACATAAATTTTACCGGTTTTGAGCTAATACTGGGTAATCGAAGAGTATCTGAATCATTTCAACTTTTTAACATCTTACCACCACCATGCCCTTCTCGGTCGAGTTTAGTCGGCGACCTGCTTTTTAGGTAAATACAGCACGTGTAAGTCCTGTAACATATTAAGTGACAAACGTTAGTTATAATCTGTTCCAACTGTATCTAGATCTCGGCTATCCATTAAAAAAAGAGCTAATGTAAACGTGACAGTTTATATTGTAATTCGGCTTTTGAAAGATTCTCGACATTATACACACTTTTGCAATGACTACATCCGACCTTTATTTAATTGTTTATAACTAATACAGTTATTGAGTTTTTTTATTACAATTATGTAGATTTTACTTTCCGGCTCTAGATTTATTTTCGTTTATTACAATTAGGCATTCATAAATAAAAAATCTCAATTCAAATGTAGACACCAAAAAAAAGTACTTTTTTTACAGATGTTTTATCACGAAACCAATCTTGAGCTCCCTGTAATTTGAAAAGCAAGTACGGGGGCTTAAAACCACCGGAAAATTTTAATTAATCCTGTTATTTTCAGTGACAGATACATTTCACAAACAGTTTATAAAATAATGTAGTACATCTGCGTGAATAGGAAAACGAGATCTTTATATTATTTCGCCTTTCGAAATTAAGAACGTTGTCTCGTCTCAAGCGTTGTGTAATGTGAATCTGTCTAACCTTAAGCTTCGGACCCTAAGTCTGGAGTAATAAACTTTTATATCGAATATGCAGTCAATAAGAATTTTTAATTCAGCTTTGACCATCCAAAATGAATAACTGTTTTTATTGTACATAACACAAATAGCTAAAAGTTATTTATCTCTATTCAACTATATCTATATATCTATTCAACTGCCATACGTAGGCTCAACGTTTTCAGAAGTACCTACTCTATATTCTGTCATAACAATACGCCTTACAAGTATTACATTCAGTTGTAATTACAATAGTGATAACAAGACAAATCTATTAAGACACGTGGGACACATCATAGACTGACGACAATCTGGTAGAGCAATTACGGTGACATATTGAAAGTCAAAAGTGACATCCGTAGTGAATTCCTAGATTATCTCTCGCAAACTCCAATTATATGTATTACTAAAAGGAGTGTTGATCGAAATACTGAATCTGCTATAGTACTAGGTAATTGAATGTATTCATACCCTTGAAAAAGATTATAAAGCATAAACCTAGAACCTAACAAAGAACAGCATGAATAATTCCTGCTTATCTAATAAATAAACCCAAAACCTTCACCATACGGTTATTTAATCACAAGGTGTTAAATTGCTACGTTTTTCTAAATTGCATTCAGCATTAAACGGTAATTGTTAAATCGAATCTGATTAAGTGTATGAGAAAAAATACAAGAGAACAATCATGTTTAATCTTGCATAGATTGAACAGGATATTTTAACAATTTTTTAGTAATAAATTGAGAAATATAATTAGAACTAAGACATAACAATTAAGAAATATGTAAAACGATTAGTAAGTAGAATGAATATAAAGCAGGTTAATTATTGCAACAATCATGCTGACACAAAAGTGTGCAAGGTTGAAATTACACACACATATTATGTACATTATAACTAGTAAGCACAAAAAGGCGCTTGATTGAATAAACATGACCTATTAACTGGGTCAAACAATAACATACGTAATGTTAAAATCTGTATATAAGGTGTAAATAATACCAAATAAATTAGTCTTTGAATTAATCCCATTTTTATTCAATTACTCAAACAGGGTTGTGAGGTCTAGTCTACAATTGATACGAGTGACGGCGTATCCCTCACATTAAACCCCAAACACTCAATCTCTCTAATCCGAGAATTGAAGATGGTCCTTCGAGCTACCAACATCGGCAACCAGTAAAATTGATCATGGTCCTTCGAGCCACCAACATCGGCAACCAGTAAAATTAAACATCATCCACCACCAACGGCAGCATCTATTGAACATCAGCATATTAAAGACATCAACACCACCAGCTACATTCAATTCACCACCACCACCGCCAGAAGAAGTTACAACAGCAAGTCTACCTCTGTAAACTATAAGGATTTACGCCCCTTATAGGAAAGAAGAAACATAACGACAGTGGGTAAGTAAATCAAGCTTTATAAATAAGAAACACAAGACTCAAAACGAAAAATGGAGAAGATAAACAAATTGGCCAACAACCAAAATGAAATTGGCAAGGCTATGGAGAAAGATTCGGCGGCACGGAAGAACAAGGTGTACATCAATGAACATCGCAATGCATTGGAAACATGGTGGGAAGATACGAACAGCACACATAATAAAATATCCAAACTGCTGATAGATGATCATGACTACCACACATCAGAATACTTTGAAAAATTGGGTAAACTATACAATCACATTAAGAACTATCTGACAGAACTGGAAAAGAAGCTAACAACCACCTCGCAAGAAGACGATGGGGTCGACAAAGAACAAGAACAGCGGTTGAAGCGACAAGAGATCAAGATACAACAGCTAGGTGCTCTATTACAACAAGTAGAAGAAAGATTGAAGAAAGAAGAAAACACGGTCCAACTTAATTTATGGCAAGACAAGATTCAGCGCCAATGGACTGCAATTGAAGAACTGCACGAACACATCAAGGTACATGAAACAAAACATCAGGACAACTATTTTTCAAACAACGAGTTCGAGAAAACCGAACAATGGTGTGATCAAATGAGCATCGAACTCGGAAACAAAATACAAATGGGTGGAGATAAGACATGCAGCATCAAGATGCCAGAAATAAAGCTACCTATGTTCAGCGGTGGCTATGAAAATTGGATGACTTTCCAAGACCTGTTTGACAAAATAATACACTCCAACAAAACGGTGACAATAGAAAAAATGCAGTACCTTAAAAGCAACGTCACAGGAGAAGCCTCAAAACTAATCCAACACCTTCAAATAGCAGAATGCAATTACAAAACAGCAAGGGAAATTCTCGAGAGCAGATACAACAAACGGTTAATGGTAAAAGTTTTAATAGACAAAATTCTAGACTTTCCCAATTTCCAAGAACAAGATGCAGATGCAATAAGGCGTCTGCATGACACCACTTATGAGTGTCTGGAAGCAATAAAGAACCTAGGAGTAGAAACAGCCTCCTGGGGTCCTCCTATTGTCCACATAGTAGCAAGAAAATGGGACGCAGAGACAAACAAACCATTCGAACAATCGCCGAAAGCACCAAATGAAATACCACTAATGGAGGAAGTAATGGAATTCCTCAAACTAAGATTCCAGTCAATGGAAGCGATGTCCCAGGCAAGAAAATCACACCATACTACCACATGAGGGCAGCCCCAATGGAACCCCCAGTGGCAGAATAAACGGCAAGCATGCGTCTACTGCAACCAATATCACAAGTTGGGTGACTGCATCAAATTCAAGGGGTTGTCAACACAAGCCAGGATCACATTCGTGAGAGAAAAACGCCTATGTTTCAATTGCATGGACCACAGTTCCAACATCAGATGCCACGCAATACGGCGGTGCACAACGTGTCAGTACCCGCACCACACATTATTACACCAGGAATACAAAAAACCTGCAACACACCAGCAAACAAAATCGGCAGCGCACGCATCAACCAAAGAAGTTAAGGAAGCATGCAGCCCCGAAAATAGAAAAAAAGAAGTTGTATTAGCTACAGCAATTATCAGAATAAAGGACATCTTCGGTGAATTTCACATGTTACGAGTATTAATCGACCCAAGGTCACAGGCATCATTTATTGCGGAAGATTCTGCACAGCTACTAAAACTACCAAGGCAAAAAGTACACGCCGAGATAAGCGGTTTAGGAGATTCTACACCAACCAAGGCAACCTCAAAAATAAACATCCAACTAAAACCTTTACATCCAAGTACCTTTTCACTCACCACAGACGTTATAGTGCTAAAAAAGATCACGGAGAATCTCCCCATGAAACAATTCAAGTTCGACAACAACCAGTGGACAAACCAAATATTGGCAGATCCCACACTCCATAAACCAGGGCCAATAGACGTGCTCCTGGGAGCTGAAGATTACGCAAATCTAATACTAGACGGGGTAAAAAGAACAGGCGACGTATTAGGTCAGAACTCAGAATTAGGATGGATTTTGTCAGGGCAGATCTACACTCCTAAAAAAGAAGTGACGATAGTCAGTATGGTGTCACGGGAAGAAGAAACGCAATTAGAAAAATTTTGGGAACTCGAGGAAATTCCAAGGGCAGTGAAAAGTCCCAACAAGATGAAGAGTGTGAAGAACACTACCAACAAACCACGGTAAGGAACCCGGATGGAACTTATACTGTAAAAATACCATTCAGAAAAGATCCAGATCACACTTGCATACCTACGCATAAAATACTGGATAATAAACGGCAAAAGGGCAGTAAAATCAATCATCCATTCATGCACGGCATGCATCAGATACAAGAAACAGACTACACAACAGCTTATAGGGGAATTGCCCGCGGCTAGGGTAACTCTAAATTCACCATTCACACACACAGGGATAGATTACGCCGGTCCAATTCAAATAAGATCATGGAAAGGAAGAGGACACAAAGCATATAAAGGATACATCGCAATATTCATCTGCCTAACAACCAAGGCAATACATCTGGAAGTAGTAAGTGACAAGACCACAGAAACATTTCTAGCAGCTATGAGAAGATTCACATCCAGGAGAGGTCCTTGCACACACATGTATAGTGACAATGGTACAAATTTTGTAGGAGCAAATAACATCCTTCAAAATGAAATTCAGGCAATAATGGAAGAAGTGAGAACCCAAGAATCAACAGTTGGGATAAAATGGCACTTCATACCACCGTCCACACCACATGTTGGCGGCCTATGGGAAGCCGGAGTGAAGTCAGTCAAACACCTCATGAGGCGAGTTATTGGAGAAGCAACATTAACATATGAGGAACTAACTACACTAATGCACCAAATAGAAGCATGACTAAACTCAAGACCATTAATACCAATCACAACGGAATCAGGAGGTATCATATTAACTCCTGGCCATTTTTTAACTGGAGAAGCACTGGTAGGCCCATTACAACACACAACAAACACCATTGAAGAAAATCTAAGTACAAGATGGAAACTAGTGCAGAAAATGAAGGCGGACTTTTGGAAAATTTGGTCATCGTAATATTTAAGCAGTCTGCAACAAAGGTACAAATGGAAGCAAAGCGAGGAAAACGTGATAGTAAACGACATAGTGTTAGTAAAGGACGAAATTTTACACCCCGCTAAGTGGCCATTAGAGAAAGTAACAGAAGTCCATACAGCAGCAGATGGCAAGGTTCGCATCGTAACAACCCGCAAACCAGATGGTAAAACCAGTAAAAGGCATATTCGGAACTTGATCCCCATACACTCTCCGGCCAAAAACAACACGAGCACGAAGACATCCGGGCAAGGAAGAAATGAAAAACAATCTCACGTACTACAAGTAGCACTTGGACTCTTAACAATGTTGACAGTTGCAAAACCGAATTTTACGATGGAACATCCAGATCCAGGCCTATACGTAGAGCATATAGGTAATGCACGAATCGGAAGAGGTACATTCCGGATCGATCTACAATTCAACACAGTTAAAATTGAAGAGGATATCATAGAAGCAGTAAACGCTACACAAGGGTTTGACAAGCGGTGCCGGCAAGCCACAAGAATATCAGAAGAAATACACTGCAAGGAGCTGACTCATCACACAAGTGAATTAAGTAAACAACTGAAATGGTTACAAGAAGGAATACGAGCAATTATCCACTCAAGAAAGAAAAGGGGCATGCTAGGGGACATCCTGACATCAATATTTGGAGTAAATGACGAAGTATACAAGGACATCAACGCATTAACCAAGAACCAACAAGAATTAATGAAAACAGCAGACCGTCAAACCAAATTCATGCTATCAGCATTATCAACATTTAACAACACATAAATAAGACTCAACAGACAACTCGAAAGCTTCATGAAGAAACTAAACCTGGGACTGGGCGCAATATCCACAATGGAAAAATGGTACATAGATGAAAACCAGCTAAACTTACACATTCTAAACTCATATCAAATAGCAGTAAACCTCATCAACGAAATATATAACCATTACAACAAAATCCTAGACGTAAATCGTGGTCAAGGCAGCTTTTACGACCTTATCACTGAAGTCCATATAAAGGAGATTGTAACATCAGCATCAAAAAAGCTACCATCCAACATACAAATACTAACACGTCCAATAATAAAGATGTCTGTAAAACAAGATGAATGTATCAGGATACTTCATCATTACAGAAATCATGCAGTATGTGGTATTGAAAATAACTCCGATGCCACTGAAGATCAAAAACGGGACATATGGGATAATAGAAGTAGGAGCTGGAGTCATTTCCGTAGAATACAACTCTCAACTCTACTTCCAGCTATCAGACGAAGAACTAAGAAACAGTGTATTCGTCGGAAGACATACAATGATATACACACCTACAGTAGTAAACGGCATAGAGCAGAGACAAAATTGTATAATAGATCAACTATACCAACGAGTGGACAAGAATTCATGCAGGACATCAAAACACAAAATAGATGGAATAATCTGGAAACAACTATACATGCCCAACATATGGATGTTCATAACAACAGATGTGGTCAAAGGAGCAGTAGTATGCAATGGAGTAAGACAAGACATGACGTTACACCAAACTGGCATCATCCAAATCTCATCAGAGTGATTAGTTCAAACAAATCAAAGTATTCAAAGTCCGACACGTCAGGACAGTGTATCAGTAGTTACAAGTTATCACAAACCAATGCAAATAAACATGGCAGACACAATCCTACACAAAACTCAAGTTAACACCACTCAGAAGGAAACCATACTAAAGGCAACAGATCAACTAAGTGACTTAAAACAAGAAGAAGAAGCAATCCAACAAGATATAATCAACACCCACTGGCAGACATTCCAGACTAAACAGTCTCGCAAATACAGCAACGCTACTAGGAATAGCCCTAGCAATCTGGGGGGCATACAAGACATGGACAAAAATACATCGAAAGAAAAACCCGGAGAAACAGAAGAAGAAAGATTCCAGATGGAACAACTTTACGCCATCCCAACCACCTCGTCGCGGCAGAATGTTCAATATGCAATTGAACATGAACTTCGGGCCCGGCAGGATGTTTAATCTTGCATAGATTAAACAGGATATTTTAACAATTTTTTAGTAATAAATTGAGAAATATAATTAGAATTAAGACATAACAATTAAGAAATATGTAAAACGATTAGTAAGTAGAATGAATATAAAGTAGGTTAATTATTGCAACAATCATGCTGATACAAAAGTGTGCAAGGTTGAAATTATACACACATTATGTGCATTATAACTAGTAAACACAAAAAGGCGCTTAAGTGAATAAACATGACCTATTAACTGGGTCAAACAATAAAATACGTAATGTTAAAATCTGTATATAAGGTGTAAATAATACCAAATAAATTAGTCTTTGAATGAATCCCATTTTTATTCAATTACTCAAACAGGGTTGTGAGGTCTAGTCTACAATTGATACGAGTGACGGCATATCCCTCACATTAAACCCCAAACACTCAATCTCTCTAATCAGAGAATTGCACAATCATATAGACTATAGTCGTCTATAACAGCAGGTATAAATTAATAACATGAATTAATTAATAATACTTAGCTTTTGGGTTTTTAAATTGTGTATTGTTATATTAAGATTTTATATAAGTCTATACGTTTCGACAAAAATTACAGTTATCATCCTCAGTAAATGGTAATGCCTGTAAGAATTGCTTGAGATGTTAGAAGAAATTTACGAAATATGAAAAAGATGAAAAACCCGGCGTAAACCTGCTATTAATATAATAGCTTGATAAACGTATAAAACTAACTATGTAACCTAATTTTAGTAAAGAATAACTAGATCATTAATAAATTAAATATTATTGAACTGCCTTAAAGATGACAAATCAGAAAGACCTTTAACGGTCGAAGGCTAACAATAAAAAATGTTGTAATCAACTATAAAATTTAACAAAATTTAATCAAATTATGGAGTAAGTTGTGAAGAACTTTAATTTGAAGTTGATAAAAGCTTTCACAAACAGAAACTTGACATACCAATTAGAGTTCTAGTCAAATCTAACAAAGAAATAGTTTTTTGAGAATAATTCAAATTGCTATTTTACAGCGGAAACACAATATAGCACGTTTAATATGATTTTTAATTTTAACTGTTAAATTATTATAGTGCTGTTGTAACTTAACATACGAGTATAATTGGTAAAGCATTTACTTCAAAGTCTAGGAAAAACACAAAAAAAAACTAGACATGCCAAAGGTGAAATTAAAATTAAGACATACCATTGTGCCTTTTTTAAATGTAAGATGCCAAAACTTGTTTAAACAGAGATTTTCTTCTTGCCTATTGAAGTTATTAGGATGTTTATATATCTCGAGAGATTCACGATGTAAACAAACATATTAATGCGCTGGTCTTGACAATATTTCCATATTAACAAATTTGATGTCATGATGTAAATTATTTAAAGTATGCTCAGCTACCGCAGGTTTCTCTGGTCGGCCTAATGTACAAAATCTCTTATGTTCTTTACGTCTAGTATCAAAGTTACGTTTTGTGGTTCTAATGTACAATTTTACAGAAGAACAAAATAACTTATGCACTCCAGAATATGATAATCGGTTCGAAACATCTTTAGGTCACCTTAAATGTTCTTTAATTTGTCTCGTAGGTTTAAAAATAGTGTTAATGCAATGATTGATTAGGATTTTTTTAATTCTATCTGCACCATTAGTTATAAAAGGAAGAGAAGCACTACCAACACTAAACACTATCCCTTCTTTATGGTTATGTCTAGCTGGTTTAATAACATCATTAATATATTTAAGTGAGTATCCATTCGCTTGTAGTGATTTTGTTAAACATTTATATTCATCTTTCAAAAATTCATGGTCACAAATTCGTTTTGCTCGATCCACTACAGATCTAATAACACCAATTTTTTGACGTGGATGGTGGTTTGATAATTTATGAAGGTATCTATCAGTATGTGTCGGTTTTCTGTAAACCTTAAAATATAATGAATTATTAGTTTCGTCAAGAAATGGTTAGTTTCCTTGCCCATGGTAAACTGGATACTGGGATGAATACCACTTATAAAAATTAAAAACTCATGTAGTGTTTCTTCTCCATGTCCCCAAACAACAAATGTGTGATCTACATATCGATACCAAACTAAAGGTCTTATAGATGTAGTTTGTAAATCTAATGTTTTAAATTTTTCATTTAAACATTAGTTATAACAGAACCAGGAGGACTACCCAGTGCTACACCATCTTACCGTTCATATAATTTATTATTCCACCTCTCCCGTTCATGGCGATCGGATGAATTAGTATGCCTCCTAGGGGTACGATATTTAAAAAATGTTTATAACATAAACCTTAGCGGGAGTATACTCAACAGCTGCTCAAAGTTTAATGGTGGTCGGGTGGATGTTATAGTATGAATATTATCCCCCTGGGGGGGGGCGATATTTAAATTTTTTATGTCTGTATATTTTTTTATTTTTATTATTGCTTGCACTTACGCGAAGAATTTATTCTTCTCGTAGGTGCAAGCAATAATTTGTCAAGGTTTTATCGCAATCGGATGGACGGTACAGCAACTCATAAAATACGAGAAAACAAAAATTCATTTTTATATATTAGATTACTCAACATTTCTTTGTAGCAATTAGTAATTTAAACACCTTTTGCTATTATAATAAATTTTTTGTGAGTTTTTTGAAAATAATAATTGAAATTGAAAGAAAATAAGCACACAACTATTCGTTATTCATAAAAATATATATAAATATTTAACAAAATCACTATAAGGTAATGTATATTCACTTAAAGGTATTGATAATGTTAATACACCCGCTAGACATAACCATAAAGAAACACTAGTGCTTAATGTTGGTACTGCTCTTCTTCCTTGTATAACTAATGTTACAGGTAGAATTTAAAAAAATCCTAATGAATCGTGGCATTAGGACTACTTTGTAACCCCCTGGAATAATTTTTACAGATACTGGCTATCTTTTAAATTATGTTGTAACACGTCCATCATGTTTTTATGTACCTGATTGTTTTTATGTTGATTAACTTGTTTGCCTTTTTGGTTGGTGATTTGGTTTGTTTGTTAGTGTTGATGCGTGTTTTGGTGTTTGTACGTCCGCGCGTGTTTTATGTGTTTACTAGTTGATTAGCTTTCTTGTTTAATTGTCTTTGTTTGCGTGGTTCGAATTTTGTGTGTTTGTTTGTTAGCTAATTTGTTGGCCTGTTTGTATGTTTGAGGATTTCCATATTTTGTATGCTTGTTAGATAGTTAACTTTCTTGTTTCCTAGTTTCTTAATTTGTAGTTTATGTGCTCTGTAGGCGTTTGTGTGATTGCGTGTTTGTACGTTTAGGCGTTGAGCAACTTGTTTGCTTATGTTCTTTGTATGTTTATAGGTTTCTTTGTTCTGTTTTATGTATTTGTTGATTGGTCTGTTGTGTACTGGTTGGATAGTTGGTTGACTAGTTTGCATGTGTATATTGATTAGCTCGTATAGCCTCTTTAGTATGGTCGATTGGTTTGTGAATTTGGGGAATTAACTTTTAAATTAATACCACAGAAAACATGGTAAGCAACTTTACCAAAAAGGCTTTTGTGATTGTTCAAAATAGTCCACTAGCTTTTAAATTGTTGCAGGTAACTTTTAAAAATAAACTACTAAATTCCAAATTTCCAAATAACGTGTGTGTAATTTAAAAAGCAACAACTCATAGGATACGGTAAACATATTTTTTCAACTCATTCAAAAGTATTAAATAATTTCAAATATGGCCTACAACTGAAAAGTAGAACCTTGGTATTCTAAGTCACTAGATGCACTTAGTAATCCTGAATACGGTTTCATAAGTAAACGGTGTTGTTTAAAACTTCATTTAATTAATACAGAAGTAAATTTGTCATACCAAAAAGAGGATGAAAAATTGGTGTAGCAGCAGGGTACTGGAATAAACGATAAAAAAGCGGTAGACAAAATTGGGGATGAAGATGAGAGGTCATTTGGAGAGACGGAACCAATCAGACGGGTGGGGAAAGTTAGAAAGCAAAATGAAGCCAAGAGGCCACGTGGTCTAGGGTTAGTGGACCAATCAGAAGGGAGATTTAGAAAAAAAGGAAGAGAAAACAACTATATGGCCAAAATGGGCGTGGTTTGAAAGAGCAAATAGGGCTAAAACGAGCTCTGTGTCAATAAAAAGGTGGGCGTCTAATCAAAAATAAGGAGAGGCTGGGCTTAAAAGGAGAATGAGAAAAAGGACGTGAAAAAAGGCGGTTATGAAAAGGGGTTTGCCTTAAAACTAAAATTCAAGATGAAGGTTACCTAAATCCAAGATGTCGAGTACATTAACTTCTTAATCTTATAAAATCTTTCTAAAGTATAAATTAGTGTATTTTTTGTTCTTAAAATTTGAGGAAATGAAATTAACTTTTAAATAAGACGCTTCTGATGTTCAACCTTAATTGGGTAGTTGAATGGAGTAAATTACATAGTCAACAATAGCACAGCTTAAAAATGTTTTTTTAAGCTGTGAGAATAGTAAGAAAACCGAGAGAGTAATTCAGTACCTTGCTAGTTGATTGTCTACTTGCGCTAAAGTCACAATCGAGTGCTAAGTCCTTGTATGCACACTTTTTGTTAACAAATTAAAATGCAGATAACTTATTTAAGACATTTGTGTTTTCCAATTTTAAGTGTTAATTTTCAATTAATTGAATGGTAAAAAATGATACAATTATTATGATAACGTATTCTTACCAGATATGTTGTGTTCAATATAATTTAGAATTCCTGTTTAACAGTAAATTGGAACCATTGTAGTCATTGAAATATATTTCATCAGTATCTATTTTATCTACCAAGTTAATTTGGATGGAATCAAATTATTAAGCTGAACAAATTACACCACTTATGTAGAATTTGTATAATTAATTTGATGTGTAGATTATATTTAGATTTTATAAATAGAGCTAATAAGACGATACAACATATACTCTGTTCCATCTCATTTTGCATTAGAGTAGGCCATGGAAATCTAAGGAGAGTGTGGTAGCACTGTCCAAAAAACAGAAAGTTACTATCGTAGCTTGACTTGAAAATTGTGGTTTAAATTTTTAAAGTAAACTAATGCAGCGTTGCAACATAGTTTTTCACACTATTTAGATTTGTGTGTACGAAAATCGTTGAATCTTGAGTGACCTATTAAAAAAAACTTGAACATCTACTACTTAGATAAAACGAAAATTATACAATATGCAGAAAATCCAGATCGCAATTTCATAAGAAGTCCACTGTGAAGAATTGCTTTCGTGATAAAATTACTGTATTTTTCTCTTTCTTTTCTTGGCTATTAAACACGATGTAGACGTAGGTTTACATACAAACTTAGTTCTTTGGTCGCAAAGTTAATAGATAACCAGAATATCAATATGTATCCATTTAATTTAACCTATCCAGGAAATACACATTGCGTGTTTTCATAATAAATGGGAAGATTTTCCTTCGTGATGAATATTGGTGCGTCCTTATTTTGTTGACTGTTACGTACTCTGAAAGTAAATAACCAGAAATGTATCCATTTAAGTCGAACTTAAATGGAATTGACCGCAAGATTGCTGCTTTTGTATCGTATCCACGGACAAGAGCTAACGAAACCCAAATATTAAATTTTTTTTTCCTGAAATGTTTAAGTCAAACAGTGGGGTTTTATTCAAACTGTACTATGTCACCAGAGGAATCCATACCACTATCTGAATCTGAACCGGATTCTCCTAGTGCTATAATAACAGGTAGGATATTTTCAATCGAAACATTTCCCATATGTTTCTTACAATCATTTGACATAATCTTTTCCGTGTGTGACCAAAAATTTGACCTAAGCCCCAAGCCATAATGTCTGAACCGTACCTTTCGGTGGAGGTTCAGAATTTATTTGCTTATTATTTACAAAAACCCCATGCCATTTCAGTAGAGTTATATTGACAATGGTAAGGAAGCAATCGTAAAACTTCATACCCATGCTTAATCAAAGTACTATCTACATAACTACATAATTTTCCCCTCTGGACCTAATAGGTTGAATCTTGTTCCACAGCTGCTTTTTTGTAATTTTGACCTCAATTTCGACCACACCTTCGGCTCATCTTCCTTACTAAAAAATGAGGGTGGCTTGTGTAACTGCACCGAATGATACCACACAATTTCCAGGAAGTTTGTACAGCTCAAGGAATAATTTGTAATTTTGTAACCGACTCCATTTCTAGTTTTATGATAATCTCAAAAATTAATTTTGGCTACAACGGCGTGTTTCTTTTTACATAAACCCACTGCCCACGCGCGTGAGTAAAGCAGTCGATTGTCATGACGCAACGTTTGAAAGGGGTTTGAATAAGCAGTATAGTAAAAATCAATAATGAATAAGTAAATGATAATTGCCGATTTGAAGTTACGTTTTGGTTGGTTTGTCTGCTCTCTCGCGCAGCGCAGGCGCAAAGCCTTACGAAAAGTACAGGAGAAACCCTTGAGCGCTATCTCCCTCGCGTAGTGTCTTTTCTATGGCAGAGACTGCCAATACGCGTTTCAGTATAAGTACAGTTCAGTACATAAACCCATTGATTTCAAAATATTCTTAATAATGTCGTTTGACCCCCAACAAAATCGAAATCTGTGTAACGTGGTGATACAATTTGTCGAAAGTAACATATTCATTTTTTCGTTGTAAATCGTTTCGAAAGGTGATATCCCAAAACAGATTTTCGGCTTTGCCACAATACGTCGACTTAAAATTTTGAGGGTTTCCGTCGTGATATCTTCGACAGTTCGCTGTGAAACTTAAAACCAGATACACACTTAATGTACGCACTACAAGGTGATTTAAGTTCTTACGTACATGAAATATATGCGAGGCCATCACGATAAGTTTCCCATTACTTTTCCCCGTTTCACTATTCTTAAGGTGCTTATAGCATCTTAAAATTTGCAACTGTGTACCCTTTTGCGATGACTTTTGGCATTTTCTCAACAAATTATTATTTATTCAATATGAGTAGAAGGGTGCCTAGGACACTGACGTCATAATTAGTTAAAAGTGGTGGGGAAGGAGTGGAGTTAGTCACGTGCTCCGTCCTTCACCCACGTGACCGCGCCCCCTTTCAGATGATATGCGCACGCATACAACCCCAGGCTGTGCGTTTTGATTGGAGGGCTTAAATATAGACCCCGCCTACTGGTTTCTGATTGGCCCTTAGACCCCGCCTAGCCTCTACGCTCTGTGCTCTGGTTGCAGGCCTAAGGCGCTGCTTCCTGATTGGTTGGTTTTGCTTGTGGAGCCATATGGTGGTGTATTTCTAAGACTAATGAGTGTTTTCTGTAATGATGTTAATCGTGGCTCCACCTAACGGTATATTTTTAAAAGGACATGCAGATCCCTGTAATCGGTAGGACGGGAAATTTCAAATAGTGTTCTAATAAGGGGGCCCTCACACTACCTCATAAGACAGACATAGGTCTCTGGAACCTTGTCGGGCCTCCTTGGCAGGAAAATTTAAATAGTCTTCTAATAAGGAGCCCTCATACTATCTTATAAGACAGTTATAGACCTCCGGAACTTGTTTCTAAGTCTTTGCCCCCTGTCTGGCCCCCTTGTGTTAGGGTCTGCGCCTCCTTTGTCGCGCCCCCCTTGGCGGGAAATTTGAAATAGTATTCGAATAATTTTCTGTAATAGAGATTAATCGTGGCTCCACCTAGGGGTATATCTTTAAAAGTACATGTAGGACCTTGTAATCGTTAGGTCGGGAAATTTGAAATGGTATTCTAATAAAGGAGGCTCATACGATCTCATAAGACAGATATAGGAACTTGTGTTAGAGTCTTTGCCCCCTTTGTCACAGCCCCCTTGGCGGGAAATTTGAAATAGTATTCTAATAAGGGGGCCCTCATACTATATCATAAGACACCTGTACGACTCCTAAAATTAAATTCTAATAAGAGGGCCTTATACTATCTCTTCAACCCCCTTTGTCGCAGCCGCCTTGGCGGGAAATTCGAAATAGTATGCTAATAAGGGGTCCACCGGAACTTGTTCTCCAGTCTTCGCCCCCTGATTGTTTCTGACGCCATCTATTGGTGTATTTTTAAAACTAATTAATGTTTTCTGTAATATAGATTGACCATGGCTCCATCTAGTAGTACATTTTAAAAAGTAGATTTAACTGTTAGGGTTGTTGTTTGTGTGGGTGTGTTCGTATTTAAGCTTGTTTTCATTTCTCCTTGAGCTGATTAGATTTTGAGAGAAATTCAGCGGCGGAGAAGGGGATTCGTTATGGGCAGCTTTTAGTTTTTATCCAAAATTTCTCAAACAGTATATTTCAATGATATGAAAATACCAGCATACAGACTTTAAGCATATCGATTACTCGTCTTTTATGCAATTTTTTAATACGACACGTAATTTAGCGGTAAAAATTCCTAAAGTAGAATTTAATTTAAATAACGCTTTATTTGGGAAAATGATGTAAATTATTTATATATTTATTTATTCGCAAGCTTTCAGACAAATACTCTGTTTTTCGACAGGCGTAATATCAAAATGACAAAAAATATTAATAAGGTAATAGAAAATTAAAATTAAATCCCTGTTTTAAATCACCCAGGTATGGGCTAGTTCATATCCACTTGTTGTTGTTAGCCTGTTTCAGAATTTTAATAGTTTCGCGATTCTTCTTTATATACCAATTCCTATTTTTTAACATGTCAAATAGTAAACGTTTCAATTTTTATAGAATTTAAGTGTTAGTTAAAATTTCTTCTATATATGTATAACGATTAAGTGTATAAGAAATTGGTTAGACATATTTTTTATAGAAAAGTTTACATTCTTTATAAAGTTTTTAATATAACTCAAAATAAGTCTAAAAATTTGAAACTGTAAACTTTTTACCATTAGTACACATAATAAAATACTTATCCTTTTTTGGGTTTTTTATAGTGTATTTTTATATTTAAGTTGTACAGTCTAAAAGATAACACTTACGGTTATCTTTGTCAGTAGTAATACTTTCTTTCAAAATTATTAAAGACGTTGAAACAATTTTGTAAAATTTTAAAAATTGAAAACGCAAACATAAGCCTGCCATTAATATAACAGTTTGATAAACATGTAAATCCAACCATGGGATACAATTTTAGTAACGAATAACTAGATCCTTTATAAATTAAATATTATTAAACTGTCTTAAAGATGACAAATCAGAACACTCTCTAATGGCGAAGGCTAACAATGAAAAATGTCAGCCAAAAAACACATTTAACAAAATTTAATCAAGTCTGATCTAAGTGTAAAGTTGTGAAAAGCTTCAATTTCAAAATGATAGAAGCATTCACAAATATAAACATGACATCAAATAAAATAATCCAGTTAAATCTAATAAAGAGATACCTTTGTCAATAAGTGCAAGTGTTATTAACAATGAAAAGCATAATGCAGAACGTTTTTTGTAATTTTTTTAATTTTAATCTTAATTTCAACTACTTATGTTAAATTATAGTGCTGTGGTAATTTAACATATGATTGGTAAACCATTTGCTTCAAGATCTAGGAAAAACAACAAAAAACCTAGACATACCAAAAGTCAAAATTAAAACCAAAATCAAGACATATCATTATGCCTTTTTTTAATTATAAGTTGCCAAAACCTATTTAAACGGAGATTTTCTTCTTGTCTATTAAAATTATTAGGGTGTTCATATATTTCAATAGCTTCACGTTGTAAACGAACGTAATAATGAGTTTGTGTTAAGAGTATTTCCATATTATCAAATTCAACGCCATGATTTTAATTATTTAAAGCATACTCCGCTACCGAGGAATTCTTTGGTGGACCTAGTCTACAAAACTTCATGTTCTTTACATCTTGTATCAAAGCTACGTTTTGTGGTTCCAATGTATACTTTTCCACATTGTAAAGATCTAGAAATCATCTTTTTTGATGTTACAGAAAATGCTCCCATGTAGTTAAAGTAATAAAATTTTACGCCTTCTTCCGTAATCAAGAAACCGTTTAAGATTTCAACGTAAGAACCCCACCAAAATATCATCTCATTTTTTGTCCAATCCCGTCCGACCGCGAATTAGATCATTAGAGCGCAAATATAAACGGAACCGCGACGCGAGATATGATCTTGCTGACTTCTGCCGTAAAGTCTTCACCTATCTGGCCGCTTCCGTCCTGAGGTCTTCACCGACCTACTCAACTGCCGAATTTATTTTACTTCTATCTGCCGGTCCACTTGGGTATCCGACCATCTTTCGGTTAGAAAGATTTATTTACTGCATTTAGTAGATTATAAATCGATCTTATCTGTAAAAAAGAAACACCGCAATACATGTACACAGATACTTCCCTGGAGCGTGAGCCCGCGGAAAACAAATATCCCTACACAAAAATCCTCCTCTTCGCTTTTAGGAGTAGTCCTGAAAAGCACTGAAGTCTTCTAAAGGAATTATCCCCTAAGGTGTATGCCTGTAGAGGTGGCTCTTTTACCTTTGCTTGCCCGTAAGGCGTAGGCTTGTTCGATCTTCAACTTAACCAATGGAGTATACGCCCGTTTGACTAAGTAATCTTTCCAAACACTCAATACCTGAACACCAACGCGACCGAGCTCAAAAATCCACTAAAACCTGAAGATATTTGACTGATTACATAATCGTCCCATGCGTACGTCAGATTTTGCTGTAAAACCGTTATAAATCCTGACAACCCGTCATTAATACTGACATTTTTGTGTCTGTATCCAGAAACCATTAACGTATTATACGCAGCTTCCTGTAAGAAAATCCATTCTTTAACATTAAATCAAATTTATATATCTTAAAAATTCCGATTTAATTTTCTCTAACTCCGTTTGTATTTATTTTTTCATTAAGCGATAAAATCAATCGCATAGAAAATAAAAAAATAAAGCTCCTGTTACCCTTTTAATAATTACTATATTATCATATTTCATAAAGGCGTTAAAAGAAAGCCCCGAGAATAACATCTCCATCTGTATTCGAATTTACGATCCATTTTTTTTATTAAATAGGAGAAATATTCGTTTTAATGCAGATATCTTAAAACATTTGACCTAGTGACCGATATTTATATTAAGGCATTGCATTCATAAAAGTGTTATCTCTCCTTTCATTAAATTCCCAGAATAGTTTTATAGAAATATTCTTTTATATATACGAACGTTCGAACAGTCTTAAAATCGCAGTTCGTAAAATTTAAAGTTAACAAATAGTATTGATGTTTTATTGTATCATTGAGAATCAAACAGTATTAATTTTGTGAGTAGATTTGTTACTTTAAATTATTAATTTGCGTGTAATTGTAATTAGTTGAGGTTTAAATAATTACATAAAGTAAACCAAAGGGAGTTTTAAGGTAAAACCGGGTGCTAACGACTTTAACCCACAGATTCTCCGACATTCAGACGCCCGCCGCCGACCTTCCCGAACCTCTGGAGGACTACCCAGTGATCCTGCTTTACTTATTAAGATAGTTTTGTTTCCTGCGTTGTAATTAGGATAAGCGACATATTTTAGATTTCAGTTCAATATTTAGCATGTAAAATATAGGTAATAAAGATAGCGTGTTTGCGGCGATCTTTTGTTGTTAATCAAATCACGCATCACCCCCATCTTCGACTGAAAGCTACCGGGCACTGCGAAAGCTTTTATTAGATAATAATTACGTAAATAAACTTCTTATAAATGAAGGGTGTTACAAGATGAACAAGATAACTTATACACTCCGGAAGATAATAGCGGGTTTGCAACATCTTCAGGTGACCTTAAATGTCAACGTCAAAAAGCAAAATTAGATAAATTATTCAAGCAGCAATATAATAGACCTTTCTTTAATAATAAAAAACAGATATAAAACTTTCGAAACATATTTTTTCGGATGATGCTATTGAAGCGCTTTCTAAGGGCGCAAAAGTTTTACGATAACCTTTTGAAGATATAATTTCCAATACTGAGAATTCTATTAAATCATTACCTTTTAATGCTGCAAATGAAGTTAGATTTTAAATTGTTAACGTATTACTAAATCAAAACCTCCAAAGAGCAACTTATCCTTTCGTCAACGCCGTGCCTTATTTGATCTTAAACTTAATGAAAATATAATAATGTTACAATCAGGTATAGTTGTATTAAATATGAACGACTACAAGATTAAAATAGAACAGTTGTTCGAACCACAGGCTTATCGTGAACTACCAAAAGATCCTACAAAAAAGTTTCTTTTAATAACTAAAGAAATAAATTATTATCTACTCTTGAAGAAATAAAAACGAAACTAACTCTGAAGCTTTTTCTCCAAAACTATATGGTTTACCAAAAATTCATAAACATAATGTTTGTTTAAGGCGTATTATTAGTACAATTGGTTTTGCTACATATAATCTTGCAAAACATCTTACATTTCTATTACAACCTCATATAGGTAAAACACCCCACTCTATTAAAAATTCGCCGAGTTTGTTGCAAGAGTACATACTTTCAAAATTGAAGAGAGTGATATAATGATCAGTTTCGTCACTTTTTACAAAAGTCCCTCTAGAAGAAACTATTGAACGTTTTGATTATATTTTTCCAAACGATATAAACATTCTTTTTCATCACTGTCTTACTACGACCTATTTTCAGTGGAATAATAAATTCTATGAACAGCTTGCTGGTGTAGCAACCTTAGTCCTGTTATAGCAAATATGTACATGAAAAAATTTGAAACATTAGTGTTACAGATTACACATAAAAAACCTTCAGTTTGGTATAGATATGTAGATGACACATGTGTTATTTGGAGATATTGAGAAGAAGCACATGAATTTTTAATTTTTCTAAATGGTATACATCCTAGCATCCAGTTTACCATGGAAAAGGAAACTAATGGAAGTTTACCATGTCTTGGTATACTAATATCTAAGACTAATAATTCACTATCCTTTAAGGTTTACAGAAAACCAACACACACACTGATAGATACCTTCATAAATTATCTAACTACCCTCCACGTCAAAAAAATGGTGTAATTAAATTTTTAATGGATCGAGCAAAACGAATTTGTGATCCTGAATTTTTGAAAAATGTATATAGATATTTAACAATTATATCCTTACGAGATAATGGATATTCACTTACTGATATTAATAATGTTATTAAACCTGCTAGACATAACCATAACTAAAAACCAGTTCTTAATATTGGTACTGCTTGTGTAGTGACCCAAGGAACCCTATCCTTAAAAGTGTTGTTCGAAATTACTATCAATAATTAAAAGACTACAAAATCTTTAAGAGCGTAATATTGAACTTGTTCGCAATAATGCAAATTCGAGCAATAAATCACTAAGGGATGTATCTTGACTTTATATACAATAATGTTACTCTTACTCAAATTATTTGATTGCCTTACATTGACTTTCCTGGCAATAATTAAAACATTACAGTTTATTTACAAGTCTGATGTTGAATAACTCGCAAAACCCAAATCTGATAAAAAAAAATGGCTGTCTAGTAGTAACCTACGCTGTGTTATGTGAATGAGATAGAATAGGATGAGGTTAAGTGTTGTAACGTGTTCAAAATGATATTTGAACTTAGCCCTAAATACGCTACAGATAGAATATAAAAAGAGAGACCACTAAAGCGGTAGGCACTGGATGCGCGGGTGATGCGACCGAATAGTATAAAACCTAAGGAGCCACGTAGTTAACGATAACACAGTCCCTAAACTACAAGAGGGGAAATAAATCTATAAGAGAACACATAAGTACATATTGTAATCAGTAAAACACACAATAATCAAGAAAACACAATGCGGTCAACTAAATAATATTTATCAAATTAAAAAAAAGAAATAAGCAGGTTTATGAGCCTCAATTGTAGAAACAAAAATTAAATCCAAGTTCAATACTAAATGTATAATTGACCACGAATTTTAAAATTTTTAAGCTAAGATTATATAAAAAAACTTCTGAAACAGACTTTATAAAACACTAAAAATAATCAATAAAACACCTGGATAAATAATGGTAGGCCACACACCTTACCGTTTGAAATATATACAATAATATTTAACAAACAGGTGCGCCGAATCATTCTGAGCAAATATACCTTAATTGTTAATTAACCAAACACATATTTTATGTGTTTGGCTATAATGGTTATAAAGACCGCGTTTTGTTATAATGAAATGTAATTCGTGACTATCATGTATTTAAAACAAAATCAATTACTTATTTTATGACTGTACGACTTGAGCTCTTTACAATGCTCTTAATAATATAGTAATAATCTTTAAATAAAGAAATTTTAACACTTAGCTTGAAATAGCTTCGGCAGGTACGAGGAACATATATGAAGAATATTGGCTTCACTGCAGGATCAAACGGGTAGCAAATTAATATATTATTGCAGCAACAGGTGGTTCAACATTTGTGGTTAAACTATACCCCCACGAAGGTAATATGTGGGTGGAATACACCCCACGAAGGTCTAAAAGAAATTACGTTAACATCGTTTTTTTTAACTTACCCTGACTTTAATCAGGTTGTAAAGAAAAGAAATACACCATAAAGTGTTTATTAGTAATCCTTTAAAAGGGTGTAGAACAAACTTGTTGGTTAACATTAGAATGAAGGGAAATACGAACATATTGGGTTTCGTAATCCACGAAGGTCTAAAAGAAATTATTGAAAGCACTCGAGTTAACCCCGTTATCTTCTGTAACTTACCCTGACCTAGCCAGGCTGCAGGGAAAAGAATAGGTATAAATTGCCTATCAATAGTCACATAAGAGCATATAGAAATACGAATTGTTGGTTAACATTGGCCTGAGTATAAATTAATACGAAGATGTTGGTTTTAATGACTTCGTCGTTAAAGAACAATTTTTTAGGTAGCTATGAACGAGTAGAATTAGTAATATTAGAGATAGCAAAACCATACCATATATATATATATATATATATATATATATATATATATATATATATATATATATAAAATAAAAATAAAGCAACCTCAATTAATTCAATAATTAAGCATTCCGACAGTTACAATAAATTCTAAATAACCTGGCTTAATCAAAGACACTAAAAAAATCATTAACGCAAGACCTTGCAAGGTGCGAATAAATAAGTGACGTTAACCAAATGGCCGATAGCCCACCCGCAAGCAATGACGCAAAAGCTTGAATGAATGCGTTAGAAACTACAGTACCTCCTTCTCAGCTTACACGTGTATCCATACAAAACCATAAGAAGGGGTTAGTTTAACAGTAAAGAGGGAATTCGAGGTGGTTTTAATGTTATCTGGACGCGTGTCTGTAAACCCCAGTATCGCTTATAACAATTAATTGACGTTTATCATATCACGTTTGCCCACGCATTATATTCGTGGGCGAAGATATTAGTAAACAGTCAACAATGTCAACCTATATCATCACCGAGTGGGGAGTACTTTTATTTTAACTTAATAAGCGTGCTTGCGAGATGGCATATTGGCAATTAAATGACAATTCTGTGCGATTCAATATCTCGTTGTAACTAAATAGCAACTTCTTGCAACGCCATGATAGATTTTTAGTAGATTACATAGGCTAGTTGAACGATTACATAGGCTAGTTGGATTGCTTGCTGCGAGCAAGACATTTGACTTGAATATAATCCTTTAGTTAATCACGTAATTACAAACAAGATACGCGGTTGAAACTTAAGGCGATGGCGATTATTTATAGATATGCTGTTTACACCCCCGCTTCGCGGTCGAAAACCTCAGACCGTACGATTATTTATCAATACTTTTGTTTACGCAACCACTTTAATTTTATGAAAAACTTACATTAAAACCAATACAAAACAGAAAAAGGCGCATTCGCGTTTTTAGTTTTTACTAAAATGAGCACCATAAAATGTTTATAGCCACAACGGTTTACATTGATGGTTTGTAATCAAACAATCAGAACGGTACGACTCAATCGAACCTCCAACTGCAACTCCCGGTTTTACTATATATTCTTTTGTCTCGAATTTCAGAGTAACAAACAAAGACGGCTGTTGATTTTTCCGTATGTACTTATGTAATGAATTATCAATGGACGACGTTTCTACCCAAACTACGCATGCATTGGAATTTTCAACGATTCGCCACTGTCTTTCGGTAAACGAAGTTTCGAGAGAACACCTGATTTCTACCCAAACATATGTTTTTCATTTTCTTTTCAACATTTAGTTACATACATTTAAATATTATTTACATAAAACACATAAAATAAAACATCCCGAAAAACACATTATGACTTCTTCTTTCGCGGTAACAATTGAGATTTAAAATATTTTTTATTACATTAATAACATTTTCTCGGTCGGCTACCTATACTAATGTTACAGATAGAAATGAAAAAATCGTAATTAATCATGGCATTAGGACTGCTTTTAAACCTCAAAGAAAAATTAAAGAACATTTAAGGTCACCTAAAGATGGTTCAAACTCATTATCATCCTCCGGTTATCTTGTTCAAGTGGAAAAGTATACATGGGAACCACAAAACGTAGCTTTGATACAAGTCGTAAAAAACATATACGATTTTGTAGATTAGGGCAGCCAGAGAAATCTGCTTTAAATAATTTAAACCATGACATTCAATTTGATAATATTGAAATATTGTCAAGACATACTGATTATTATGTTCAAAGCTATTGAGATATATAAACATCCTGCTAACTTCAGTCGGCAAGAAGCAGGTTTCCGTTTAAATAGGTTTTGGAATCTTATAATTATAATTAAAAAAAAGTGCATAATGGTACGTCTTAATTTTAATTTTAGCGTTTGGTATGTCTTGATTCTTACTGTGTTTTTTCCTAGATCTTGAAGTAAACGCTTTACTAATTGCATGTTAAATTACCGCAGTACTATAATTTAACATAAGTAATTGAAATTAAAAGTTATATAAAACGTACTACATTGTGTTTTCATTGTAAGATAACACTTGCATTTATTGACAAAGCTTTGTTAAATTTGACTGGATTATTTTAATTCGATCAAGTTTCTATTTGTGAATGCTTTTATCAATTTCAAATTAAAATTTCTTTACAATGTTACTCTTACATCATAACTTGATTAAATTTTTTTAAGTTTGTTTTTTGCGGTCTAGGACAAGTGGCCGCCGCCAACTGGCCGCTGCCAACTGGCCGCTGCCGACTGGCCGCGAGACAAGTGGCCGCCGGGACAACTGGCCGCCGGGACAACTGGCCGTAGCCGCGCTGATACCAATTGACTTCCAATACTTGCAAAGGGGTAGTTTTATTAATTGAAAAGAAAGAAACAGACAGTGAAGTAATAACTCTAATAAAATATTTACGAGGTGCATAAATCTACAATATTTACATAATATGCAATTTAACAATTAACGCATGTATGTATATCACATCTAAATAATATAAGTTTTGTAATTTATACTAATTTATCTAAGGTTTTATTTTATAACGATTAACGGAACATTTTCATAAATAAGTAGTTTAGGCGATCGGTATGCCGTTATTGTAGAATGTTAATGGCATGTTTATTGCCGTTCACTAATTGCTAAAGGACAAAGAACAATTAGTTTTACCCCGAAACTCATTTATCATATGCTTAAAGCGTTCTATTCATACAACTATTATTATTATTATTATATGTGCAATTATAAGTATAATTTAAAATAACAAGACTACGTTTTTTAGAAGTATTCGCTAGTATATTATTAATAAACTTTTAGTTGTAGCGGCCGACGCCGGCGGCCAGTTGTCCCGGCGACCAGTTGTCCCGGCGGTCAGTTGTCCCCGCGGCCAGTTGTCCGGGCGGCCAGTCGGCAGCGGCCAGTTGGCGGCGGCCACTTGTCCCATTCCGTGTTTTTTGGGTATGACGTTTTTTACTGTTAGTCTTCGACCGTTAGAAGGTGTTCTGATTTGTCATCTTCAAGGCAATTTAACAATATTTAATTTATTAACGTCCTAGTTATGCTTTGCTAAAATTGTATTTCATAGTTCGCTTTATATGTTTATCACAAAATTGTTTCAACATCTTTAACAATTTTGAAAGATAGTATTACTACTGACAAAGATAACTGTAAGTGTTATCGAAACGTTTAGATTGTATAACTTAAATATAAAAATACACCGTAAAGAAATCGAAAAAGAGATAAATATTTTGATAAGTCCAAAAATTATTAAATATAACTGCTTTGTAATACTTTTAAGTTAGCATGTGTATGTCTATTAACGTCTAACTGCATAGTTTTAAATGTCCATCTGACATAGATTTATTGTTTTTGTTTTTACAATGTTGCATATTTTCGTAATTAACTTATAAAAGAGGTTGCATAGTTACCTAAAAAAAATGTTATTAACATTATTTCATTTCACTTTGTTGGTTAGAAAGTCGTGTGTTGGTTCACACCAGATATTTTTTTATTGTAATGCAGTAAAAACCCACATACAACCCAATTTGCTATTAAGTGGGTTGCATCGTTAATTTCAGATACATATAAACGTGTGGTTACATAAATAATGCATTGGTCATAAACGCAAATGGATTGTGACATTGTTATTATAACTTACGTTAAATTTTTTCATTGCCAGAAGAGTCTTAAACACATCACCCATACAACGGTGTTTACCCAAACGGTAAGACTGCCTTATTGCAATTGTCAAAGGTGAAACTGTTTTCAACGTCCAGTAATCAGTTTGAAAAACAGAAAATTCATCTGTTCCGTCACACGCAAGTACTATAATAACAAAATGAACAGATTCTAAGATGTCTGTATTTCAATACTTACATTTTGAGTCGATAGTATTCTGATACCATTTTGATAGGGTTGCTTGTGAATTAATTAAACAATGAAGCTTTGCACAACTCAAACTCTTTTCTAAAGAGGAATGTGAATTTTGCACGTTCGGTGGTAATGACAAAATATGCCTAGAAAACTTTGTTTTGCCTGTTATAAAAACAAGCCTTAAATTTTCTGATTCAATAGCTTTTAACATATTTTTGGCCCAATTCCAGTTTTTTTTTACTGCATCAACCAAACCTTGAGCTGGTGTAATAGTACTTTTATTTACTAATTTAGTAAATGCACCCAAGGCTTTAATTTCATTATAAAACTCGTCATTCTTAATTGCTTCTAAATGCCAAGAAGCTCCATGTGATGCAAAAAACAATATTCTTAGATATGGACGTAAAACAGGGGCTAAATATTTTTTATAATCCAGACCTTTGTATAACCACTTTAGTATAATCTTTACTAATATTATGTCATCTAGATACTCCATGTTACAGATTTCTCTTTCTTTTCTGACCATTTCAATTAAATTTTCGATGGAAGAATCAATCTGTCTTTTCAATTTTTTCTTATGTACGAGCGACATCTCCGATTCCGACAGACACTCTAAATATTTATCGCGGGCTTGTTCTATAACCGTTACTAATATGTAGATAATATCTTCAACCGGATCTTCACATACATCCATTAATTTGAATTGTTCGGTCCATTCCAATTCACCCGATACCTAAGGTTCTAATAATTTAAAAATCTTTAATGCTTAAAACTCTTCTTACCAGTAAAACATTTTGTCGGACGATCAATAAATGCTTCAAAATAATACCAATGTATTCCAGTTGTCTACTAGTATATTGCGTAAAAGCGATGTCTCTGTTAAGCTTAGATCCAGCAAAACATATTCTTCTTCCTCTTGTAGAGGGCGGTGGTGTTAATCCATCAATCAAGTCCTTCCATTTATTCAACAATGTACATTCAATTTTTTGCCTCGTTATAAACGTATTGAAACTTTCACATTTTTTTAGTGATATTAAAGATTCATCAAAAAACTTTAATACGATTGCGTGAACTTTGTTAGATTCGATCATGTAGTCATCTTCAGTTAAATGACCAGGATTCGTTAATACATTTGCTTTAGGCAAAAAATAGTTTGGTTGTTTTTGTCTCCACACCACCTTTATTAAATGATCCAAAATTCTCAAAACATGTGTTGATAAATACTTTTGTGACCATTGAAGTACTATATCCGTTGGACTTGACAAGTCCTGTTCTAAATATGAAAAAACCGTTGTTCGCAGGGAATAGCCATTTAAGATTTTGTACGAAATCTACAATGCATTAGTTAATGACATTAATGCAAACGTAAGATGTTACCTGATGTTGTCTATAATCTTCATTTATTTCTCTTAAAATAACTGAAAGTGTCTTCAAAATACAGCGTATGTTACTGGTTGGGCTGTAATGAGTTTCTAACATACACTCAGCTGCCGGCAATCTAATCTGCCACTCAAATGAATGAACACCATATCCAATAAGGTAAAGGCCCTATTTGATTTAGAATGTTAAAGTTAATACACTGAAAGCCACAAAAAGTGGCCACCCTTAATAAAATCAAAATAAAGACAGATTCTGTTGTTAGTTGTTTAATTTAGTACATGAAGCTTACAGTCAATTTAAACCGCGCTTCTTAATTTTTGTCAAATTTTGTTGACATAAGTGTTATAAAGGTGTGTTATAAATAAATAATCCTATAACTAATGCTGATGCCGCAACGAATCGTTGCTCTTTATACAAGATGGAAGAAGTCAAATGTACGTATCAAGAAGGCTAGGTATACCACGAACTACAGTGCGGCGAACAAATCATCGCTTCTTAGAGACTGCCTTAAATTTTTCTTCTAAAATCGACGATTCTTGAGAAAATTTGCAAAATAATTTGTATTCTGCAACAACTGATCCGTGCTTATTTGACAATTCATTTAGTAGTAGGCTGCGTTTTCAAGGAAAACAAAATTAGTGAATTGTCAAAAGTTCTTACCTACCTAAGTAAAACGTATTTCTGTTTATTACTTTATTGTTATTTATGATATGCATTTGTATTTAGCGAATATGGAGGTAATTCTTGAGCTGCAGCAAGAAGCTATTTAGAAAAATTTCCAAATAGACAAGCCATATCATACCCCTTTTGCTTCCATTAACCGTCGTCTTTCTGAAACAGGTAGTTTTTTGGCAAAGGAAGCCAAATTCTGGACGTCAACTTCGCATTAGAACTACTCAGGTAGAAGAGCGCATATTTGAAATTATTGAGAATAATCCGACTACCAGCACTAGACGCGTCACTTCTCAATTGAATATATCTAAAAATGCTGTTCATCGAACACTTACTGAACAATTGTTAAAACCGTACCACGTCCAAGAAGTTCAAGACATATCTACTACTTAGACGAGAGTATTATCAATGGTTGATGAACAATTAATTTTATTGAAGAACCTCAGATTGTTACTCGAATTCTTTTTACGGAGGAACCCTGTTTTACTAGAGTCGGCATCTTTAATTCCCGTAATTTCCACAATTGGGCAGATGAGAATCCAAATGTTATTCAAGAAGGTCGGATCACCGGATCACAATACCTTAGATTTCTTTGTTTGGGGTGCCGTTTAAGAAAAGGTCTATTCATTTCCAGCAATGGTTAGAGATGATCTCTGGAATCGCATTGTTGAAGCATTCGAGAAAATTAGGCAAATTCCTGTGATATTTCGATCAACGCGAATGTCTGTAATACGTCGAGCGAATGCTTGCATTCAAGTCAATGGGAGTCGCTTTGAGCAATTATTATAAAATTAATGTTTTATTTTAAAATTTTTATTTTTTATATTAATTCTTTATTTTAAAATGTATTATTAAAATAAATCAATTATCAAATCAGCACAACACAGACCTATTTTTCAAATATTCTCAAGAACCGTCGCACAAAATTTTAATTTATTTTGCAAAAATAATTTTTTTAAGGGTTGAAGGTTGACGCCACTGCGTCTAGGTTCTAGTGATTTTTTCGAAATTTTTATACAATTTTGACTTCTATAAGATTGGTCGACTGTAAAATAATCAAAAAAAATTTCATAATTTATGGATAAAGTTATTTTTCTACATTTTAAAGTGAACTTTGAGAGCGCATAACTTTTTAGGGGTGCATTTTGGGATAAAGTTTAAACAGGGAAAAATGTCATAATTTGCTCCTGGGAACTCACTGTAGAAGTTTGTCTGTGATTTTCCGGGACACCCTATATTCCTTAAAAACATCTACATGTATACCAATTTTCACGAGTCAGAGTAGTTACGTCATAACTAATTTTGTTGCAACCACCGTTAGAACCCACCCGCGTATTGTGCACGAGAGGATGCAGATAGAACTTATTTAGACTCGCAATTCTGTCCGGTGTTGTCAAGCATTTCTGATATTAAGCATTTAAGCATAACACAAAAAAACATTCAAAAATAAATATACAACTCAAAGTTTATTATTGTGATAAAATAAACATAACCCCTGAAGATGAGGTTTGACAGTTGTCAAACTGTTATATTTCACAATCTGGCAACATCAGCGCCCTCTGACAGTATTAAAATAACCTGACTGAGGACGCCGTTTTCTAAAATGAAGAAAAGAAAAGCACTGCTTCTTCTCGGATATGAAGTAAAATGGTAGGCAATGTGGCAATTGAGATGTTTGACACGTTAAAGATCCCTTACTGAAGACGGAATTCCTTCGGAAGGGCAAATTTACGCAATATGCATCTTTGTTGATGTCTAGATCTCAGCCCACAAATACAAAAAAAAAAAAAACCAAAATAGTTAAAATTATCATGTGCATTAATCTAGGTGTGTGAAAAGATAGCTGGGTCTGTTTTGAATTAACTTGTGTATAATTAAGCACGGATTATGCGTCATTTGGCGCCATTGAAATTGAAATTTGCGCTTTAATATGAAATAAGTTGTAGCAACTATTCTATAAACATGGCTAACTTCACGTCGTAGCAAGCATTTGGATAAATCAATCTTCCTTATCCAGTAATTATTACATTTGTTATAGCAAAAGAAGCTATTATACAATTAGATAGACATAATTGAAAGAATTTATTTATGTAGAAGGTAATGGCTGTGTAAAGTTAGCCCTGCCGGTGTAATTTTTACAATAACTAGTTTCCTGTAGGGGCGCAAAATTTTAAAATCGTGTTTAATTAGTGCCTAGTTACTACATAAGAAAAAATTTATTTATGCAGAGGTTCACACCTGTGAAATCACCCGCGTCGTACAATAACTTGTTTTCTATAGAGGCACAAAATTTAACCTTAACGGCTCAAAACAGCGCATAATGAATGTCTAATTATCGAGCAAGAAAAGATTAATTCATTCCCAAGACTGTGAAGTTAACCTTGCTGATGTAAATTTTGCAAAAACTTATTTCCTATGGGGACGCCAAATTTTATTTTAGTGGCACAAAATAGCGCATAATTGGTGCCTAATTGCTGCATAAGAACAAATCATTTATGCGGAAGTTTACGGCTGTGCAGTTAGCCCTGAAAATATAATTTTATAATAACTTGTTCCTTGTGAGAGTGCAAAACTTCATTTTAATAGCGCACAATGAAGCATAATTGGGGCTTATTGCGTAATACAAAAAATTATTTATGAGGAAGTTGACGGCTGGGAAGTTAGCAGTGTCAATGTAATTTTACTTCTTTCCTATAAGCGCGCAAAATTTTATTTTAACGACTCCAAAGTGGCGCCTGATTACTGAACAAAAAAATAATAATTATCCAAAATTTTGGGGCTCCGTAAAGTTATAAGTGCTTATACACACCTTATTTCCTATTAGGACGCAACATTTAATTTGAAGAACGCAAAATGTCGCATACTCAAAGCTAATTATACCGGGTGTTTAAAAAAGATGCGGCAATATTAAAGGGGGTGATTGCCCAGGTCATTTTATATAATAAAGTTCCTATAAACATAGGTCCGCAAATGCTTCGGTACCGATCTACAGCGTGTTGAAGTTTAATTTAAAAAACCAGTCAAAATTAGATTTTTCCAAAACGGCTTGAGATATCATAATGAAATTTTACGCGTGTCAATAGCTGTGGGAGACGCATACTTTGCAATACAACACGATGTTTCAGTCGTACCATTGGCGCGCGTATTGGCACGTCACATGCTATTTTTCAAGAAAAAAGTAGGATGCCGCTGATTTCTCTAAAACTAAAAAATATTTTTTGATTCTTTGTTCAATTGTGAAGAAAAAAGCTCTCTTGACTTTTTATCGTACGACGTACCGTTTTTGAGTAACAAAAACATTTTAGTGCATGTCCATTTATCATGCGTACAAAAATATTTTTAATCATTCCTGTATTATTCACTGACATATCACTGACATATTGAATGAGTCTCGTGATTAATAATTTTGTATGTGTCGAATTTGTTGAAGTTACTTATCATGAATCGCAATACGAATGCCGAGATGATCGACATGCACTACGTTTATGGACTTGCTGATGGGAATGCATTAGAAGTTAGGCGGTTGTATACTGAAAGATTTCCGGGCCGTATTGCTCCTGATGTATTCATCGGCGTCTTTATGAAACAGGCACATTAAGACGAAATGGAGGAGCAGGAAGGCCAAGGAGAGCAAGAACGGTAGAGATGGAAGAGGATGTGCTGGACATGATTGAAGAAGATCGAGGTACTTCTACTAGAAAAATTGCTGACGCTTTGGATGTAAGTAATGGGACTATTTGGCACATTCTTAAGGAAAATTTGTTGTATCCATTCCATATACAACGCGTTCAAGCACTTCTTCCTGCTGATTTTCCTCGCATTGTATTCTGTCAATGGCTTTTGCACAATATGGTTCAAATCCCTCAACTTCTGATGTTGATTCTGTTCACCGACGAAGCGAGTTTTTCAAGAAATGCAATACGGAATTTCCATAATAACCATGTATGGGGTAAAGAAAATCCAAATGAAATTGTGGAAGATCGTTTTCAACATCAGTTTTCTTTGAACGTTCGGATTGGGATTGTGGGTGACTGCCTAATTGGACCGGTATTTCTACCCAGGAGACTTACCGGAGAGGTGTATCGCAACTTTTTGGAAAACACGCTCCCTGGATTTCTGGAGGACGTACCATTAGCAATTAGAGATGCAATGTGGTATATGCACGATGGCGCACCAGCCGACTTTAGTCAAGTAGCTCGTGATTTCTTAACACAAACATACGAAAATCGTTGGATTGGCCGGGGTGAACCTCACTTATGGCCTGCACGATCCCCGGACTTAAATCCCCTTGATTTTTTTCTGTGGGGCCATTTGAAGTCCTTGGTGTACGCTACTCCATTGGAAAACGTAGAAGACTTAAGAAATCGAGTCATTGCTGGGTGCAACTCAATTAAAACAGATCCTGGTGTTTTCGAGAGAGTTCGCCAGTCCATGGAGAAGATTGGATTCTTGCATCCGAGCTCGAGGTGGTCACTTTGAACAGTTTTTGTAATTTTTGGTTGGTAAAATTTTTGGTTTGGTGAAATATTTGTTTTTGCCCTTGAATGAAACCCTTGATTTTTAAAACTTTTTTTCTGTTATAAATGGACATGCACTAAAATGTTTTTTTACTCAAAAACGGTACGTCGTACGATAAAAAGTCATGAGAGCTTTTTTCTTCACAATTGAACAAAGAATCAAAAAATATTTTTTATTTTTAGAGAAATCAGCGGCATCCTACTTTTTTCTTGAAAAATAGCCTGTGACGTGCCAATACGCGCGCCAATGGTACGACTGAAACATCATGTTGTATTGCAAAGTATGCGTTTCCCACAGGTATTGACACGCGTAAAATTTCATTATGATATCTCAAGCCGTTTTCGAAAAATCTAATTTTGACTTTTTTTAAATTAAACTTCAACACGCTGTAGATCGGTAACGAAGCGTTTGCAAACCTATGTTTATAGGAACTTTATTGTATAAAATGACACAACAACCTCAACAACCTTGATTTCTACTACTGCAAACTATTTTTAGCGCTACCGTTTTATTTTTTTACCATGTATTGATTAACACTTTCAAGTGTATTTTCATTATAATGTTTCTGGGAAAAAATAGTTCCAAATAAACAGTATAAAAAATTCCACATTTCTAACAGCGAAAAATCAAAATTAAAGAATGTGCTAGCGTCATGTTTCAGAATGACACCCCCCGCACCAATTAGATGCAAAATAAACCTAATCTAACACGAGACTTCTAGTTAGTCCTATTCTAGTTCCGTATTAATAAGGCATTTCATATAAAATTCCAACAATTAAGAATTTTTTATTACTATTGACACCAGTACAACACTCCGAAAAAGTGTCGTGTTACAAGATTTTTGACCTTCAATCGACAGTTCTGATTTGCTCTGCTCGAGTCTGGCCGAAGAATGGCTACTTCACGCAGAAATGACCATTCTGTCACACTGCAAGTGTTACGAAATCGCCATTCAATTGCGGTTGCTGCAAGAAATCGTCTCCAGCAGGTGAGAAATGTCAACATCAGTGTGAAAACTGTTAGACGGGGACTCAATAAAGCTGGAATTAAAGCCAGGAGACCTGCCATTGGTCCCGACCTTCAACCAAGACATTATAGAAGTCGACTGAATTTTGCCCGTCTCCACTTGCGCTGGACTATTGAAGGAATTCTTTTCACCGATAAATCGGTATTCTGTTTATGGTCTGACGGTAGACAGGAAAGGTCTGGAGACGCCATAACGCAAGATATTCTGAACACGATGTCCCGAAGAAGTAGTTTTGGAAAAGGAGGAGTTATGGTTTGGGCTGGCATTTGCTTTGATGCTCGCACTGAACTTATTTTCATTGATGGTTCTTTAACGGCTGGCAGCTATATTGAAGAAGTGTTAGCATATGCTGTGGTTCCTTTTGTCCCAGTTATTGGGGACAATTTTGTGTTAATGCAAGACAACGCAAGACATCACACCGAAAGAACATTCGCAAGAGTATGTGCAAGGTTTGTTTCGATCGTTACCGAAGCGCATACAAGTATTAATTAACGTTCGGGGAGGATATACTCCTTATTAAAACCTTATGTTAAAGTATGCTTTTTTTATTATTTGCAAAACTGTTCAGAAAGTTTTTTGTTACATATTTTCTACTTAACGTAATTTATAACCCAATAAATCCTGTAAATCGAAAAAAAATATACAAAACTAATAGTAAGCGTTTGTTTTATTCACTACGGAAACCGACAGGATAAACGGTTACTGTTTTATTTTAAGATGTATGGGGTGGTCACTTTTTGGCTTTCAGTGTGGTTGTAGTATAAAAGTAATTACAGTTTGTGCAGCTTTGTAGTACAAAACGCAGTCAGAATGGCCTAGAGGAATTCGAAATGGAAAGTTTGACGTAGATGGCCATGCGTCAAACCCAATACCGATTAACAATCTAACGTTAATTGATATTGAAGATAAAGCTGGAGAATGGAATCCTACTCTCATACGTATTCCACTTGGATCATCAACAATCGCTAATTTAAAATCTCTCAAATCTGGAAACCGAGGAGTTTTACCGGCTAAAATTTTAATATTTATGATTTGCAAATACATTACTTTAGCTTACGTGGTCCATAAAAAACATGATTTTCCGATGGTATACGCAAAATGTGATGTAATGTTAATGGATCGACAACTTTTCCTGGAGAACCGCACATCAGTGATTCATCTACTTCTAGTGGAGAACTAGGTGTGACAGAAGACGCAGCTATACTCAAAAGCTCTATAATTTTGGCTTGTATTTTATCTCTGAAATAAAAATCTTAATATAAAAAAAATTAGTCCATTTCATTTCTACCTGCGTAGAAAACCTCTCGAATTGACGAAATCTTTCCAATCATTCATACAAGAAGAATGAAGACGAATTTTGGCATAACCAGGTAAACTGTTATCCCCATTTCCTTCAATTATAGAATATTTTGGTATTACGTCATCTTTATACAATCCAGGAGTAGAAAGCGAATCGAGACGAATGATGTAATCCAATTTTTCGTTGATATTCTAAAAATATATAGTTTACATAAAATCATATGAATTATTAACTTACATTATTATCGTTTTTTAAGGCCACCAAAAACTTGCTTGCAAATCTTGAGTCTAACAATCCAACTCCACATAGTAATCGTTGTATCAATCTTTCGGTAACAGATTTCGCTAATGCCAATACTTTTACTAGAAACAAACTATGTTTTAAACTACGGTAAAAGTAATAATGATCCTTCTTATTATAAGTTTTGTTATGCACGAATAAGTTCAAAGGTAAATATGTAATTAAAAATTATTATTAATTTTATCAAACACATAAATAAAAAGTTTACCTCGAGTAGGGTTTGAACCTACGACCTGTACTTTGCTAGAGTACCGCGCTAAGCAACTGCGCCATCAAGGTTCAAGCCCCAATCGATGTAAATTTTGCCTTTATGTATGCAGAACTGATGTAAATTCTAAATTAATGAGATTAAAATCAAATTACTTATATTAATGGAATGTGAGCCTGCAATATCGCAAGGATTCACACATACCAAAGCAAGTTGACTTATATTAAATTATTATATGTTTTTGTTGTGAACGAATAAGTTCAAACGTAAATATGTAATTAAAAATTATTATTAATTTTATTAAATACATAAATAAAAAGTGTACCTTGAGTAGGATTTGAACCCACGACCTGTACTTTGCTAGAGTACCGCGCTGACCAACTGCGCCATCAAGGTTCAAGCCCCAATTGATGTATATTTATATTACAAATAATTGATTTATGACGTTTATGTCAGATTTTGTTATGGGAAAATAACAAACGTATGTTTTCCATAGCAACCTATGTTTTTGTTAAATATCATTAAATTCATATTTTGGCATTTAAATGCTTTATTGTGAAAATAACAAATGTATGTTTTCCATAGCAAACTGTTTCTGTATAATATCATTAAATTCATATTTCAGCATTTAAATGCTTTGTTTTGATTTCTGTGTTTGAAAAATATCTGGTGTGAAACACCACACGACCTTCCAACCTACAAAATGGAAATTAAAAGAACTTATGCAACCTCCTTTAAAATAAGTTCATTACGAAAATAGGCAAAATTGTAAAAACAAAAACAATAATTTATGTCAAGCAGACGTTTAAAACTTCATGTCAGCTAGAATTTAATAGACATAAATAGGTGTTAACTTAAAAAAAATTCCAAAACCCGCTTCTATAAAATACTAATAACTTCCGATACTAAAGTGACAACTTCACTCCATTATGACAAGGACTGAAGTGTCACGTTTTGTCCCACCAGGATTAAATATTGACGAAAATCCCGGAAGGATTAAATTACAAAAAAATTGATTTTATAAGTATTTTATTGAAGAGAATTAATTATAATTATAATAGTTGACGTTAATATTTAAATTAGACTTTGGTGGTAATAATTCTTCACTTACTTCTACTGCTTTTTTATCAATTTTATATAAACTTTCTTCACTCATGACAGAGCTCATGGCTCACAGGATAGGACAATGACGATGACAATCTTTTCGCTTTGGACTTAATATTATCTGTGTTTCTATAGCGGTTCAATGTAATTTTTATATTATAATGTATACAGTTTCAGTTTCGGAAGTACGAAAAATATCATATATACCTTGCGACTGAAGTACTTTTAATCCCTCAGATAAATTCTGTCCCTCCCTATGGTCGGTTCATAAACTTTACCACCGGGATTAAAAGTGCTACTTCAGTCCCGCGGTATATAATGTACTATTTAGACTTACTTTGCGTTATATTAAGAAACTTTATAAACAAAAATTATGTAAAATTAAATTTTGATTAAAAATATGTCTACACGTTTTCTTATAAAATTAATCGTTATTAAGATATTGAAAAAAGGCCAAGATTGGGGCCCTAAGATACTATAACCTCTTTGAGACATTCAACCCACTGAGGCGATGAAAGAAGCAATTAAGTGATAATTCCAAGTAATCAGTATCATTCCAGATGGTCAATAAACGCTCATTAACACGATCGGTCATTAAAAACTAAGTTCCTGGCTTCTACTAATATATTTTAATGTAAATTACTGTGGTTTATTGCAAGATGAGTATCTTATGATTCGAATCAAGAGGCCACGAGAGTCCACATCGCAACTGAAATAATTAAAATTGGGTTCAGATTAATTTGAACAGTCAGTACACTTCTAAATAGGACTTCATATTAGGTACGTTACTCATTAACGCTATTTATTTACACGTATCATATTAAAATATTGTTGTTTACCAAGCAACAGATGGTGTATTAAGAAATAGAATTAATGTAATTTACAGAAAACATTGGTCTAAATAAAGAAATTAAAAAAATAAGTTCTCGTTAAAACTGTAATTTCAATACAACTAAATTATTAAACAGGGTTTACTTCTAAATTTTTGGTATGTGTAATGCGTAATCCTTTATTTTTTAGTACGATATCCAGTACGTTTGCTTCGAATAACCGATGTAGTGGTTCCATGAGGTCATTAACCAATACAATGGCTGTGTTTGATTGCACTAACAAGTTGCATAAACTACAGTCCACCCAATTATCTACCCACTAAGTTACCTTATGATTAAATTACAGGTTACAGTGTAATATTATACCTTTATGAAACTATATGTTTTAATTCGGATTTACGAATTCATGAACTAAACTATCTACTCATTCAGAATTACATAGTACTATTTTTCACATTTTCAGCATAAACACAAATAAAACAGTACTTAACTTATCGCAAAACTTGACGATTGCAAACTAATCCTTAATCGATACATAAAATATAACCTATCTACGTATAATTATTTTAAAATGAAAGATGATTGAAACTGTATATCTTCAACGTAATAGCAAAGTTTATTTTGACTTATGTCAACAAAATACAACTGAATTGACTTTATGCACTCAAAACATTAATCGAAATCAGCTGTTTTCTTGTCCTTACCAAAGTATTAAAACTTTCGAAACAATATTAGACTAATGATTTTAAATCAATTCATCTAACCTTTCCACTTCATAAAAATTAATTTGCACTAAAAATGATATGTACCAGTAGGTACATATCATTCGTTATACTCAACACGTAAAGTTAATACATTATTTCGAAACGTATTGATGCCGAGAACTTCATTTCTTATCGATACGATAAGAGAAAACACCAGGTAAGACAAAGTAATCTCCAGCACTTTTCAATAATGTAAAGGTAAACGTAATGTATGTTCCCTCCAGAGCAACCAGCACAGATATGTTATCACTACTAAAATAGGAATAACAGTATACGTAACTAAAATCAGGCGCAACGTTGCCTGTTTACATATTTAATGACACAAAAACAAAGGGTATCTCCCATTCAAACTTTGTAAGATCATTCACCATGCCTCCATAAAATAAAACCATATATCTTCAATCTCAAACGGTACGAAATTTTCTTAATGCAAGAGGAGGGAGTTTCTCTTATGCAGGGAGGTCAGCTTATAATACAATATGAACTGGACGGCAGAAGAAACGGAAAAAATGATATCAGCTTCGCCCTGCGCATAAAACAAAAATTGATGTGGTTAAATACCCATTATAGACGATAAAAATAACACATCTCCACTAAAATGTAATTATTGGAAGAAAAAATACTACAATATGCCTAAATATACTGAAATAATGTAAATACGTCTATCACACATAAACGTGTAACATGTAACTTTTACAAAATACAATAACCTGATGACGGGTACTTTATAATTCTTTAATAAGACCAAACAAGCTCAAAGTCATCAGCAGTGACTTACCTAATTTCCTTGGATACCCCTCAGCATTCACGTTCGTTAACCAACTTACTACGTCTAACAAAACCGTTCATAAGTATTATTCCCTAAATGATTCTAGTACATCAGGAAAACCAAAATAACTATAATAAAGTGTGTTCTACATACTCCACCATAAAATATGCTTCGTGAAACTTTACCCTCAACACGTTATTCAGATACACACAAACATAAAGGAAGGTAACGACGCCACCGCTCTAACGGGTATTCGCGCACGCCTGACTCAACTCAACACTTTGCACCTAATCAATGGTTTCCTTTCACGATTCTTCCAGACTTCGTCATATTAATCTTCATACAACATAACCAATCAAAAGTCACAATTCTTTCAAACCATAAGCGTGGTAAAAACGAGAAAATTTTCGGGAACACGAACTAGAAAATACGTCACTAGCAAATACTTGCACCGTCAAGCTGTCACGTAAAGAATTGTAATCTGGTCTGTTTTCGTCACCACTAAACTTTGGAAAGTCGATTCTAATTTAATATGTAAAAACCAGAATTGTCTACTTATAATAGTTTATCATAACTAAATTCTCAGTATCGCGTCGTTACAATATACTGAATCGGCAAATATATGCTTTTGTAAAGTAATTTCAACTACAAGAAGCAACTTCCAATAACGTAATTACCACTCAAAGGTAACTAGACATTAGCGATTACTTAAAAATAAGATTATCCAATGCTTACTAAAAATATAAAATTGTCTTCTTTAATTCTTTTACTACACTAAGCGCATCAATGCGCGTAAACAACTATTCCTGTAGTACGCGGCAAACATAATCGTAATTTTAAATCTTCTACCTATTTACAAACAAAACAAACAAATATACGCCTTCACACAAATCTGAATGCAACTATCTCACAGCAATTTACAATAAAACCACATATCGCCAAATATACCAAAAATCATAACTAAATCGATAACCTCCTCCAATTTATACACAGGGTGGTAACGTCCAACTGGTTGCTATTTAGCTCTTCGCAGTATACGTACCTTATCTTTTTTATTACACGTTCTACACTTGGTAATAAAACATGTTTTTGTTCTGCTTTTACTCACGAGCACCAAGTAAAAAAAAATGCACCCAAAACCTTGAAATGACTATTCCTAAATCGGGAAAAGCTTTGTTATTGGTTTCCAAAAATCCATTCGGCACTCTGAGAACAATAATATTTTGCTTGTATGCCTAACTGTGAAACGCTATTATTCACCTTTGCCTTACTATGATTGGCCTTAATATGTACACATTCTAACTCATTTGATTCGTCTAGTAGATTATGTTCGTTTTCTACTGTGTTACATTTGAGCAGCATGATCCACTCAGTTGGTTATAAGGTACACTTTGCACGTTATTCTAATTATCAGTGTGGCTGTGGTTCAAATACTTTACTTTGGACAGCCATTCTATACGAATTTAAAAAAAGCTTTGAGGTTTTGTGTTTGGGGCAAAGATAATTGCCATATTTACAACCCATTCTAGAGTATATTTCCCAGTCACCTCTGTAATTGCCACTAATTAAGTTTACTACACAACAATAATTCAATCATTGAGCTTGATAATTAACTCCAAAATCATATAGCATAAACGCGAGAAGTGGTCATAAACGGAATAGCACAACAATACATACAAGCAAAATCAGGTCCAAAACAAAAGTCAAAAACCAGGAAGCAAGTAAAATTAGGATTAAACGTTATAGTGCAGAGCAGAACTCAAATGCAGACACTACAGAAATGAGTACTGTAAACTGGAACAACTTGGGACAGTGTGGTCACATGGGACAATGTACACCTGTTTTCAAGGATCGACCTGGCAACGCCGCTTTTAGATCTTTCAATTCAGTACATGCCACACTGTGTTGTTAATTGTATTTCAAAGCGCTAGGATTTAGTAGCTTAATATTTCTCAATGACAGTAGTGTAGTACGGCTGATCGAATTTATTGTTGTTTCAAATACGTTATTTTTAAACGCCGAAAAACCTCTGGTGTGCCGTTATTAATTTAATAGCCTAATTAGTTCCTTCGATTTTAAAACCTCTTTTTTTCTATACATTTTTAAAACAAAAAAGGCACTGCGTGACAACTTGCGACAGACCGTCTCACGTTTTCAACGCGTCCCAAGTTGTAAAATATATGAATATTTTTCACTTTTATCAAAATGTAAACTTTCACCATTATCGCACATAATAAAATACTTATCTTTTTTGGGTAGTTGAAATTAAGATTAAAATAAAAAAATTACAAAAAACGTTCTGCATTATGCTTTTCATTATTAATAACACTTGCACTTATTGATAAAGATATCTCTTTGTTAGATTTAACTGGATTATTTTATTTGATGCCATGTTTATATTTGTGAATACTTCTATCAATTTGAAATCGAAGTTTTTCACAACTTTACACTTACATCATAACTTGATTAAATTTTGTTAAATGTGCTTTTTGGCTGACATTTTTCATTGTTAGCTTTCGCCGGTAGAGAGTGTTCTGATTTGTCATCTTTCAGACAGTTTAACAATATTTAATTTTTAATGACCTGGTTATTCTTTACTAAAATTTAATTCTATAGTTATATAATTTCTCAAACTGTTAAGTTGATAGCAGGCTGATGTTTATGTTTTAATTTTTCAACCTTGACAAAATTGTTTACAACATCTTTAACAATTTTAACAGATATTACTACTGACGAAGATAACTGTAAGTGTTATTGAAACGTTTAGATTGTATAATTTAAAATACACCATTAAAAAATCCAAAAAAGACAAGTATTTTATTTTTCACTTTTGTTAAATTTTATACTCCAATGATTAGGTACTTGCTCTTTCAGGCCTTACCTACATAAAAATGACTGGACGAAGAAAAGTAGGAGACAAACGTTACAGACAATTTGACGATGACTGTCTACAGAATGCTGACGAAGCTGTAAGCAGTGAGAGAATGTCTCTGAAAAAAACACCTGAAAGATGTAGTATTCCAAAGTCAACGATCAATAGAAAGGTGAGGAGGAAACATATGAATCCTATTGGCCACCCTCACAGTGTTGTCGCGAGAAGATGAAGGAAATCTGGTTCAAAATATTGTTGTTTCCTTTTTCCAGAAAGGACATCCAATACGTAGTCAAGAATTGCCTTGATGGATGCGTAATTCAAGCTAAGCTATTCTCGAATAACCGGGTTGTCCATATTAGTGTCGAAGCTTCTTGAACAGGAATAAACCACTTCTTTCCGAGAGACTAACTGAAAATACCAAAAGATGTAGAGCTGCTTTGAATCATGAGACGATAGACAAGTACTTTACAGAATTGAAGTGATCTTTAGAAGATGTACTCCCTGAGAGAATAGTGAATTTCGATGAGACAAACATCACTGATGACCCTGGAACGACCAAAGTAGTGGTGCGCAAAAGTTACAAGTACCCACAAGAAGCTCATGGACTCTTCAAAATCCAGCGTATCTGTAATGTTTACCGGCTCACCTTCAGGTGTCTTATTACCATTCTATGTGGTATATAAGACGGGGCAATTATACGATTCGTGGAAAGCGGGTGGCCCCAAATATTTCAGATATAACAGATCCAAGAGTGGTTTGATTCTGTAATTTTCAAGGTTTATTTTCGAACTGTGGTTGCCCCATATTTTCAACGAATGGGATTAGAATTAAACGTTGTAATTTGTGATAATCTGGTAAGTCACAAGGCTGTTGATATCGTCGAAATGTGCGTGCAGCATAATATTCGTTTTGTGCTACTACCACCACATAGTACACACTTGTGTCAGCCGTTGGATGTAGCATATTTTAGACCTCTCAAGAGAGTATGGAAAAATACATTGAAAATATGGAAATCTAAACACCGTGAATGCATTTCCCAGTTTATTAAAACAAACAATAAATCATATTGGAGAAATATATATCCACTGGATCCTGATAAAGTACTACGCAGATTACCAAAACCTACCCAACATGATGAAGAAGCGGGTCACGCGTGGAACCAGACTTTTCGACAATTCCTATCTGAAAAAAGGAGTGACACATGCAACACTACAAAACAAACTAGGTAACGTTTAAATGTTGCACCTGGAAGTAGTGTATGCGTAGAGGATTTTAAGCCTAGTTCATCGTCACAGGAAGATGAGGTAGATGAGCCTGAAAGTGAAGGAATGCGCAATCTAACGCACTAACCGATTATCGAGAAACAGTCAAGCCACGGACAAATTGAGATTATCAATGGGGATTTTCTACTCACCAAAATTGTATTTAATAAAAATAAAAAAAAAAGAAGTTCATATGCCAAGTTATCGATTTCACTCAAAGAAGAAGATCATAAAGTCATAACGTGTAAATTCATGCGAAACTGTAAAGTGCAAATGATAATGTCTCCACATTGATGATATTGACCTGATATTAAACGTTTTGAGAGTATGTTCATGTAAGAGGAGACGATATAAGTTCGCTGATATAGGTACACAAGAAATACCTATGTCCTAAGCATTATTTTTCTAGTATTTTTTTCTCATAAAAAAGAATTAAAGGTTTATTTTGTGTATCGAGTTTTTTTTTAATTGTTTTCTAACTTTTTAAAAACAATATATCTGATCCATGGTGTAAATGAGTTGAACAACTTGATTTTCCCGTTTATATGAATTACTGTCCCAAGTTAAGCACGTGTGTGGCAGTCACTTTTTTTAAAGTGGGCGAAGTTTTGAAATTTAGCACAATTTCATGTGCCTTTAAAGTATCTAAAGGGGCAGAAAACATGGCTATGTAAAGAACAGGAGGCGAAAGTTAAAAAATAACCCCATGGTTGAATGTCGAAAGTGTCCCAAATTATTCTAAACCAGACGTGGTTGAAAATATGCAAGAAAAACTATAATAATGGATAACGTTTTTGGAAATATAAAGGAAGGTTTAATTATTCATTGATTATTATTGAACAATGAGCAAATCACTTGAAACAACATTGTTATGTTTGTATTCCATCACATTTTTTTTTATTGTGCGTTATAGATATTTTGTAAAGTGTGTACTCCTGAGTACACACTGAGTGTATTTAGAATTCGTTACGCCTTTAACCTGATACGTTTTCTTAAAGTGCGCCGTAAGTAACAAATTATAATATAATTTTCATTCCGATAACTGCAGTCGTTGTTGTCTTGATAAGTGGACTGCCAACGTAAACTTAAGACAGTGGTGTTCTTTCGAGAACCATTAGCAAAAAAATGTAATTAAATAAAATTATGTAGTATTTTTAGTTGCAGTCTACTATAAGTGAACTACTAATTAATGGAAAATAATACATGTACCTAACAAAATAAATTTTCTTTATCAAATACATACTAAGTATTCTGAAAAATACAGCTTTGGTAGATGTGTTGCCTATAGAATGTTAACGTGAATAAAATACTTTGAATTAACTCCATTTCACACAGTTTTTTTTAGAATCTATCAACCGTCTAATACGTTAATGTGATACGCAAACATACGAAACAAATATCATTATGTTATTGTTTATATTTGAGCAAATAGTTTTTCATTCATATAAAAGCGAAACAGATCAAACTGATAATACAAGTATGACAAATTCAATTTTATTAATGTATTTCTCAAATAAATAACACTTTTGTTTGTCATTTTATACATATTTAGTAATTCATGTGTAATTTAAGTGCGTAGCTTTATATGTTGTCTTTTATATCTTTTATATAAAAGTAATATTTCTACTTACATACATCAAATAACATGTACATTAAACGATTAACTTTAGTTTATTTTGTGCTTGTCGTTAAAATACAATTTTATGCACTGAAATATGTTGGTATGGTTACATATGGTACCACAGTCCAGATTAAAATGGCATGTCCCGATTTAGGCGAGACAGTCTCTCTTTTTCGGTGAATTCTGAATGAATATGTCCAGCTTTCTGTCCCGCTGTCTGTGTCTTCTACCGAATGACTATGTGCACAATTAAAAAATTATTATTATTCTACCTGTGGGTTATTAATTATAATTATTAAATTGGTTAACAGACACCCTGCGTGAATGAATAGAATTAACAAATAAAATACATCCACGTACCGCACAAATAAAACTGATCTAATATCGTCGAAAGCGTTTCATTAGCTAAGTATTATCATCAACGATCGACGAGAACGGACCAAAAAGGTACCATCAATGTTACATCATTTCCTATCGAATGAAAGTGAAGTTATGAAAGTTTGGTTAGTTCTGGGTAGCCTAAAACTGCTTGATCATCATTATTCATTACAATTTTATTTTTTATTTGTTTAAAGTTATCTAAACTTTCATAGCAATCAATTATACAAGGTGCGAAAGAATGCTACCGCAAATTCCTGAGGCTAACATATGACGATCTAACCCACTTACCTCAGTCCAAAAGTGGATGATTTCAGAGATAAAAAGGGTGTCAAGATTCAATTTTGTTTTAGTTTTTCATAAATAAATTTTTTAATTATTGGTGTATTGACACAATATTTGGCTAAGGGGGGTTTTGTGGGATGAAACATTATAATCTGCTTTCATTTTAATTGTAAAATTTAGAGGGCGCCACCTACGGTACTTACACATTTAAAACGAAATAACTTTTTGAGCCCACACTGTATCGAACTTTTAAATAAAATTGCTTATTCTCCAACGTCTTTTAGCTAAAAAAGCTATACCTGGTAAGAGTTGATTAGAGCAGCTGTTTTTGAAATATCTGGGTTTAAAATATTCATTTTGTGTATGATCAGGTCTAAATTCTCAGGCCAGGTCTCAATTTGAAGAGAAGGCGTTATAATAATTTAACTGTCACTAAAAACTGACTGGAGTCAAATCGAATCTAAAACAATTCAAGCTTACATTTTGATCAGAGTAGGAATCTTTTGGTAGGTGAAGTTCGTGAAATTCCTGAAAGGCCTCTTGTTGGGAGTGTTTTGTACTTAAGGTTGATGTATTTAAATTAAAACACCCTGAAGCCATTTTCTCTTTATTTCTACTCCTATTCCCAAAACGGAAGAACAAACAAGTATATGTCCTATTTTCCATGCCGCCCATTTTTTTCTATAGCGGTATGGCGGAAATTTCAAATATGCATATGTGTGTGTGTTATATATATATATATATATATATATATATATATATATATATATATATACAGTTGCAACACCCTCCTTACTTGAAATACAATGTAACATATAAACTAGTGTACTAACCTTAAAATTAAAACTACACAAATTTCAAATAGAGCAAAATGTCACATCTCAAAAACTTTGAATCTTTGAATTTACTTGGTAATTTTATAATTCTTCGAGCTCTGTTTTCGATGGGTTCCATCTGTGCCTCCTGATGCACCTCGAATTCGATAGCCAACTGCACTGGACTAAGCGCACGGTCATCGGCTGCCGATGTACTTGGAATTGGGCAATATTCAAAATACCGTTCATATTTTTGGGTTGACGAAGCAAGAATCTGATTCGCATGTCTTCACCACACTCTGACATCAAGTTCAACGTCATAAAGTAATTTGCCTAATCTATTTCGTATTGTACCGAAATATTTTTACCAGTGTAATTTCGAATCTGGACTCTTTCCCTCTTTGTAGATTCAAATTTGTTCTTACATTTATCTGGCAAAATTAAGCTTAACTTTGACCTTACAGTTCTACCAAACATTAGCTCTGAAGGAGTTTTATTGGTTGTCATATGCGGCATTGTTCTGTACTGAAAAAGTAATTGTTGCAAATTCAGATGTAAATTTTTTGGAATTACGGTCTATCTTTAATAACGACTGTTTTAAAGTTTGCACAAAACGCTCCGCTTGTCCATTGGTTTGTGGATGATAAGGGGCTGTGAATTTTGATACAGTACCGTTACTTTTTAAAAAAAGTGATGTGAACGTTGGATCATTGTCTGTAACTAAAACCTTCGGTAACCCAAAACGTGAAAAATTTCCCGACCTACTTTAATTGTTGAACTTGATGATATATTGTCTACTATGCACACGAGTGGAAATTTTGTAAACGAATCAATGGATATGAAAAAATACTTGTTCATAAATGGACCTGCAAAATCTGCACGAACACTTTCAAAGTTCCCAAATGTGGTTTTCTACTTTTGGCGGGTTACTTTCATGCAAGTTGCATATTTCACAACTTCTAGTAAGTCGTTCAATGTCTTCGTCTATTCCCGGCCACCAGCAATACCCTCTGGCTAGACCTTTCATTTTAACTACTCCAAAATGGCCGCAATGTAACTCTTGTAAAACACTTAATCTTAATTGTTTTGGAATAACCGCCCTGTGCTCTCGCATTAGTATCGCTTGGTCTAAATTAAATTCTAGTTGGTCAATATCAAATCTATCCTTTTCAGAAATCTGATCTTGACAAACAATCTGCATTACCATGTTCTTTTGTATTTTTATAACGAATTTCATAATTAGATCCTTGCAAAAATAGTGGGTAATGTTGCATTCTCAAACAACTGTACATAGGTGAACCTTTAGTGAGCGAAAAGATTTGAACCAAACGGTCTATGACCTGTATGTAAAATGAACTTATTCCCGCATAAGTATTGAATAAACTTTTTAACTCCGAAAATAATGGCGTAAGCCTCTTTATCAATTTGAGAATACTTCTTCTGAGTTTCTGATAATGTATTTGACACGTCTTGAATCACTTTTTCTTCCCCATTTGGATATAGGTGGGAAAAAACCCACTCCATAGTAACTAGCATCTGTTGCTAATACTAATGGTATCAAGATGTACCAAAAAGTCAGCACTTTGAAATTTTTAAGTAAGGTCCAAAATTACAATTAATGCTAAGTTTATGCAATTCTTAGCAAAATTCCTGTACCGATTTCCAGTGGCTTTGGAGAATAATAGGTTTCATGAATTTTCGTTGTACGATTTTTTTTTCTGGGTATTCCGGTGCCAGTTTGTCACATAGCAGATTGTAGCAGATATAATATAGAAGGTAACGTCACTTTACCTCGTCCTGTGTATTAAACATTAAACATTAAACAAAAAAACAACATTAAACATATCTCTAATCTCGTCACCCATCTCTCCCAAGATGTAGCTTCCGGATTTAACATCTCGACGGTGAATAGATTTGACATTTCACACTTGTACAATTTTTCAGAGTAATTACCCCCGTCGGCAGTTGTTGTGTACTTAGTGTTGATGTATTTAAATAAAACACCCTGATGCCCTTTTCTCTTGATTTCTACTCCTATCACCAAAACGGAAAAACAAAGAAGTATATGTCCTATTCTCCATGCTGCCCATTTTTTCTATATAGATTCTCTAACCGGTATAGTGTGTGTATATATATATATATATATATATATATATATATATATATATATATATATATATATATATATATTATAATATATATACATATACATACACACACACGCGCACACACACACACACACACACACACACACACACACAGTTGTAACAGGGAACGGTCTTGTTGATGTTTTTGGTACGTTGCTGCTTTTTTTAGTACTAGAATATCGTGAAACAGAATTAGCAAGCATCGGTGAATTGTCAAACAATTTGCAAATTTATTTTTGGTCAGGGCCGTACTGTATACCATCGAAGAAATGACCGATATGTTATTGGTTTTTAGATATTGTCAAGGAAATGGCTTAGAATGTTGCAGAGTATACAGATTTCCAAATCGTCGCTTACCAAACCATAAAACCTACCCGGCAGATGAAAGACCTTTTCGTGAAACGGGTAGGTTTGCGCCTGTTTCTATTAATTATGCTCGTGCACGTACGGTAAGAACTCCAGATGTTCAGGAAGATATTCTAAATCGGATTGAAGAAAATCCAAAACTCAGCAGCAGACGATTGGGCTTAGATCCAGGGGTAAGCAAAGATACTGTTAATAGGGTGACCAGGGAACAACTACTGCGTCCATTACAAGTTGGGTACAAGATCTTTTACCCCATGATTTTGAACCACGACTAGCTTTCTGCCGATTTATCCCAGAACATATAAAAATCAAGATAGGAACTTTACACGAAGAATTTTAGTCACAGATGAAGCCTGTTTCCCATTATCAGCATGAGTGTAAGATCAATGTGCAGTCAGGAATCATAGACACTTACATAATTGGTCAAGTCATTTTACCACCTAGACTAAATGGCGGAAACTATTTGGATCATCTGCAAAACGACTTATTAGATCCCCTCCCCTTGGAACTTCCAAGAGGAATGTAGTTTACGCATAATGGTGCTCCTCCACATTTTGCATTAAACGTACGTAATTATTTGAACGAACAGTATACAAATAGATGGATAAGTAGAGGGAATAATGCACCCGCAAATTGGTCAGCTCGATCCCCTGACATGACCCCGATGGATTACTTCTTATGGGGAGCTTTGAAAACCCTTATGTATTCGAGACCAGTAGATATAGATGATGAATTAAGGAGACGTATTCAAACTAGAATTGACGCTTTGAGAAATGATGACGAAATGCTCCAGAAAGTTCAATTTAATTTTTTACGACGTATTAATCTTTGTGCACACGAAAATGAAGGTCATTTTGAACATTTGTTAAAAGCATTTTTTAAATTAACTTTTACTAGAGAATAAAATTAATAACACATTTACTTGTTTTTATAATTTTTGGTATTATTCTTGTGGCAATGCAATGAAATGGTAAGTTTGTGTAAGAAATCAAAAATTTACATCCACATATCCCAAAAAAGGGAGTTCAGAAACTCAGCTCATACCAGGTATACCTTTATTTGGTAAAAAAAAACGTTGGAAAATAAGAATTTTTATTCAAAATTTAGTGACCGTTAATGTATTTAATAACGCCTTCGCTTTAAATTGTTGTCAATTATTACAATAATTTAGACCTGGCCATACACGAAATGAACTTTTTAAATCCAGATATCTCAAATCAAGTCTTACCACGTATACCTTTTTTTAGGTAAAAGACGGTGGAGAATAAGAAATTTTATTTAAAAGTAAAATACAGTATGTCTCAAAAAAGTTATTTCGTTTTAAATGTGTGCGAAGTACCGCAGGTGGTGCCCTCTAAATTTTACAAGGAAAATGAAAGCAGATTATAATATTCGCCCCACAAAGCTCCCTTAGCCGAATATTGTGACAGTACACCAATTATTAAAAAATATTTATGAAAAACTAAAATTGAAATTGAACTCAGATTGAACTATTGACACTCTTTATCTCTGAAATCATTCACTTTTGACTTAGGTAAGTTGGGTTAGATCGTCATAAATTAACCTCAGAAATTTGGGGTAGTATTTTTCCTCACCTTTTAAAGATACTCTGTATACTTATACCATTGAATAACGAACTTATACTTATAGAATGTTGCAGAGTATACAGATTTCCAAATCGTCGCTTACCAAACCATAAAACCTACCCGGCAGATGAAAGACCTTTTCGTGAAACGGGTAGGTTTGCGCCTGTTCTATTAATTATGCTCGTGCACGTACGGTAAGAACTCCAGATGTTCAGGAAGATATTCTAAATCGGATTGAAGAAAATCCAAAACTCAGCAGCAGACGATTGGGCTTAGATCCAGGGGTAAGCAAAGATACTGTTAATAGGGTGACCAGGGAACAACTACTGCGTCCATTACAAGTTGGGTACAAGATCTTTTACCCCATGATTTTGAACCACGACTAGCTTTCTGCCGATTTATCCCAGAACATATAAAAATCAAGATAGGAACTTTACACGAAGAATTTTAGTCACAGATGAAGCCTGTTTCCCATTATCAGCATGAGTGTAAGATCAATGTGCAGTCAGGAATCATAGACACTTACATAATTGGTCAAGTCATTTTACCACCTAGACTAAATGGCGGAAACTATTTGGATCATCTGCAAAACGACTTATTAGATCCCTTCCCCTTGGAACTTCCAAGAGGAATGTAGTTTACGCATAATGGTGCTCCTCCACATTTTGCATTAAACGTACGTAATTATTTGAACGAACAGTATACAAATAGATGGATAAGTAGAGGAATAATGCACCGCAAATTGGTCAGCTCGATCCCTGACATGACCCCGATGGATTACTTCTTATGGGGAGCTTTGAAAACCCTTATGTATTCGAGACCAGTAGATATAGATGATGAATTAAGGAGACGTATTCAAACTAGAATTGACGCTTTGAGAAATGATGACGAAATGCTCCAGAAAGTTCAATTTAATTTTTTACGACGTATTAATCTTTGTGCACACGAAAATGAAGGTCATTTTGAACATTTGTTAAAAGCATTTTTTAAATTAACTTTTACTAGAGAATAAAATTAATAACACATTTACTTGTTTTTATAATTTTTGGTATTATTCTTGTGGCAATGCAATGAAATGGTAAGTTTGTGTAAGAAATCAAAAATTTACATCCACATATCCCAAAAAAGGGAGTTCAGAAACTCAGCTCATACCAGGTATACCTTTATTTGGTAAAAAAAAACGTTGGAAAATAAGAATTTTTATTCAAAATTTAGTGACCGTTAATGTATTTAATAACGCCTTCGCTTTAAATTGTTGTCAATTATTACAATAATTTAGACCTGGCCATACACGAAATGAACTTTTTAAATCCAGATATCTCAAATCAAGTCTTACCACGTATACCTTTTTTTAGGTAAAAGACGGTGGAGAATAAGAAATTTTATTTAAAAGTAAAATACAGTATGTCTCAAAAAAGTTATTTCGTTTTAAATGTGTGCGAAGTACCGCAGGTGGTGCCCTCTAAATTTTACAAGGAAAATGAAAGCAGATTATAATATTCGCCCCACAAAGCTCCCCTTAGCCGAATATTGTGACAGTACATCAATTATTAAAAAAATATTTATGAAAAACTAAAATTGAAATTGAACTCAGATTGAACTATTGACACTCTTTATCTCTGAAATCATTCACTTTTGACTTAGGTAAGTTGGGTTAGATCGTCATAAATTAACCTCAGAAATTTGGGGTAGTATTTTTTCCCCACCTTTTAAAGATACTCTGTATACTTATACCATTGAATAACGAACTTATACTTATTTTCAACATGTTTGTTTATTGATACACCACATCAAACAAATATAGGACTACGGCAGACTTGTCCCAATGTTTTAATAGATCTTTTAGTTTGCCCATGCCCTATGTTTACAATTTTTGCAATTAAATTTATAAATTTTACACTTTGGCTGCTTATTCTTTACTTATGTAGTACGTAGGTTTATTTTATTTGTTATGGTGTCCTGTCACAAGTCTTGTGTTCCAGATTATCAACAATTTATATTTTTTAAATTTCCTTATGTGATAGAAATCACGGTCACTTAAGTGTAGACACAATGAATTTTATCAATTCTTTTATATAATCCATAGTACATACCATGAGCAATTGACGGTTACGAAACATTTGATAATTCAAAATAAAATATAATATTATACACGACGATAAAGGGAAATAAAACAAACATTTCGTGAAAGGTAATTCACTCGTGACTATCGCCACTCGCGAATACACATCTTTCACTCAATGGTAAGATACCCCTTTATATGCGTAAGTAATTATTATTGGCTAGGAGTAACTAACATTAATCACATGTTGGATCAATTAAAAAACTTTCATAATATAGTTAATCTCAAAGAGTTCTATCTAAAACGGTTTATAGCTTAAAAAGTGATAAAAAAGTTAATAAATATACCTAGCACCTAGTCGTATTAAATAATAATAAATAATTCATATTCGTAGAAAAAGTATACCACTTTACATTGAATGAATTACGACTCTTTTTTCACCGATTGTTTTAGAAATGAATCTTTATACGAAGGTCATGCTATATATTTTGAGATACAAGAAAACTACAAGTCTTCTTACGAAAATGATTTTATTGATGTTCAAAATAATCACCTCCTACATCATTGCACTTTTGTAACCGAAGATTCCACAACGTAAAAGCCTGAAGCCAGTCATCTTTTGGAATGCTCTCAAAAAATTTAGAAAATGCTTCTTGTATCTCATCCTCCGTCGTGAAACATCGATAACGTAAATGTTTCTTTAGGTTAAAGAACAACCAGAAATCACACATTGACTTTTACATTATTTTCACGTAAAAACTCAACTGTCTGCTGTGCATTGCGTAACGATGCATCGTCGTGATGCAACATTAACCCCCGAATGTTGGTTGACTCAAGAGCTGCAGGTTTGTGGTGTACCGGTTTGCTGTGACTGTGCGTTGATTTTCAGGATTCATTCCTTTTACTAATCCTGCACTACGAAAGAAAACTGCGTACATAACTTTCTTGACAGCCCTCTGCTTTTTGACCATTGTTGGAGTTGGTCCATCTTCGTGGATCCACGCTCGGCTCTCCTGGCGGGTAGGAATATCGTAAAATGGGATGTGAGTTTCATCAACTATTACTATTTTAGATAGAATACGATGTCCACCATTATTTAACATTTCTAAATCTTCCCGAGCGATGGAGCGATTCTTACTCGCTCTGCCTTTTGGAAATTGTTAAGCGTGTGTGACATCCAATGAGTAACAATTTTTTTCATCCGAAGATGACCATGTAAAATTCAGTTTACTGTTGCCGATCCAACACCAAGAGTTGCCTCAATCGCTTGATATGTACATCTTGGATCTTCGTCGGTCATACATCTCACTATCTCAATGTTATTAGCGGTAACTGAAAAACAGGATCTACCACCACACGCCTCAGCAACAAGCGATATCCGACTTTGTTGTTCACTTAACCCGACCTTAAAATCGTAGTAGATCATTGCGCGCACATATTCCCTTGACAAGTCCATGTTTCCATGACAAATTGTATATACCACATTTGCTCTATGACACCAGTGATTCAACTGACGGTCAGAGCTTACTACTTAAGGATGGTGGTGTTTAGAAATGCAGTATTGCCAGCTCTAATTTCTTTAGTTTCAGGACACCTCAAAATATATAGCGTGATGCTCGTATACGTATAGTGCTCAATCGAAGAAGTTTTTGATGTCTAACAGTAGAGAGTGAAGCAGGGTCTAGGACGTCTCGCCGCGGCCGGTTCGCCGACCGCCAGCCGTTTCGCCGCCGGGCGAATATCATATACATACACCCATTACGAATTTTCTCTGTGCGTATTAAAAAAAACAGCAATGTCCATTGCTTCTTACATCAAATTTTAATCCTTTTAGAAAAATATTTTTTAACGCTTATATTGTTCTTTTAGAAAATTAATATGGTCTTATACCACTACGTATTTACGTAGGCGATAAGGTACAATATCTTAAGTTTTCCTCTAATTTAGTACAAAAATTCCAAGAATCCATTAAACTAAGTTGATGTATTGTTTACTAAAAGATGTTAGAAAACGGATTTAATGTAGCTAATTTAAATATAATTACCTAGACTACTAGGAATTTACAATGGATAATTTGATTAGCAGATTCCACCTACCTTCAGAAACTGAAGAAATTTCGTTTGGCTGACGAGAGAATTTTAAGAATTGTGAGGAATGTAAATAACAGAACAACATTAGAGTATTTGCGTTCTATACCCCACAATTACCAACTCGGTCAATAAAATACATTATTATAAATTTAGCGTTACCGAGTGTATATGTTATTACAAATATTAAAATTGTTCTGGCGGCGATATGGCCCGGCAGCGAAACGGCTGGAGGCGAAATGGTGGGCGGCGAACCGGCCGTAGCAAACCGGCCGCGGCGAAACGTCCCATACCGAGTGGAGCAAGCGATAACAATTGAATTTTACATATTTCAGTGTACATCTTGAAATTGTTTATTTTTGATTTTGCTAGTTATAACGAATTATTTATTTGCCTTTTGTTTCAACAAAATCAGAATTCAATACTTACCATATTCCTGATCTACGTGTTCATTCAGCTTCTGAGTGAAAATATAATTTAAGTTTTGTAATTGCTCGCTACAAAATTTTAATTTGCAAGTAGACAAAACCAATTCTTCAACATCTTTAAGCTCTTTACTGGTAATTTTTGGGTTTATATTATCATTTTTTTGGTTCTTGCTTCGCATTATGATATTTTGGTTTATCTTATACGTAACTCCATCTGTAACATAAGTACATACATGAAAATCATATTATTATAATTAAGTATACATTTTACTTATAATGTATTAAAAGATGCTTAGTTGCTCAGTTATCGCAAGAAATTTTAACGCTACAATTTCATGTTGAAACAAAATTTTTATTAGTTGTATAACTGGTCCAGAAACGATAGACATATGAGCAGAATTTAAATTGCGAATAGCAGTAGTAGTAGTAGTAGAAAAATAGTTTCTCGACGTGTTATCCACAAATTATTGTTACGGTGACGTTCTTAGTTCATGAAAAAACGTTTTTAAATGTTTTTAGAGGCGCGACCATAATTTTAAGTTATGTTGGCAGCACCAAACATGAACATGTTAAATAGCTTTAATATACACAATGACCAAAGCTTTGAACTGGACATACGAAATTAGGGATTTATAATATCTACATTTCAAATAAGAATAGCAATGGACTACAAGTAAAATTGTGAAAAAAGAGTATATTTTCCAAATCACGGAAGTGTGAAAAAGGGGTTTATGGCGGTGGGGATAAGGGTGTTTGATTGTCCCATACAGGAAATTCATTTCAGTGTTTAATGGTATAATGTAATTGGGTTTATTACATTACTGCAACATTAATCTAAAAGTTGTATATATTCAGTTTAGCACAATTAATGTAAATAAACGATGTATTTAATCGTAGGACAATGTTTCCTTTTCGTATAACTTAGTTAAACATAAAATACAACAGACTACACAAAACTCCATTTAAATTGTGATTATATCAATAATTAAGTAAGTAACATTTCTTTTCATTTGTCAAATATAACAATTATGACTGTACCAAAAATTGTTTCTTATAATATCGGAACAACTGTGCACCATATTCACATCAGTTTTTTAATTAATTAAATTTATGTTTAAAGTTTAATTAGTTCCCTACAAGAAACTTTTATAACGGCAACGTATCCAACACTTCCATAATAAAGGTCTCCACAATATTTGCTCTAAAATTAATAATTTTTAATTTTTAGAGCTCATTCATTCATTACCCTACGAAAAGCATCTATAAAAAACGAACAATGCTTTGCTAGGACTTAATGGTTCCTCAAACATTGTAACGTGCCAATTCTTGGCTATCATTACCTTAATTTAAGTTTCGAATTTGTGTTATTATTGATAAATATATTTACATTACGTTGGTATCTTTTTTTCTTTCAATCATTAAATTTTGGTATATGTCGATATTTCCTTTTTAGTGTGCGTAATTACGAATCTCCGTGTATATATTTTTATCGTCTGTAATGAGTATTTAGACACATCAGTTTTGTTTTATGCGCAACTCGACACGAACTGACTGCATTTCCGTCTTTTCTACCGTCCAGTTTAGTACGCTATGTTTTTTTAAGTTTTGCTCCCTTGTATAAGGTATGTAACGGCTTTTAATTACATTTTTGTATATATTATATTTAATAGGGAACAAATAAAAGCCCCTAGCATTAAGGGAAACCGCTTGTGTTAAGAAAATGCTCTTATGTTTATGAATTTCGTATCGTTGCAAAAGCGTGGTGGATGACTTCACGAAGTTGAAATGCATAAAATCGCGTGGGTGATAATGCAATTTCATCTTCAAGAATTATAAATGGAGATATCTTTGTTTTGCATTAATAAAGCATGCTGTTGCTACATCTGCTTTAGCCGTCTAATGCGTGCTTTCGTTGTCCGAAGCCTGCTTTTGTAGTCGGGTCTACATTTCGTTTATTTGTACGTTGAAACCAAATGAAAATTACCTTACATTACCGTATGTTTATTATATTGATGGAAAATGAAGTTCTCAAATTGCAGTTCGTTTGAAAATAAAGTTAATATCTTATGTTTATTCTAAGTGCAAGAAAATATAAGTAATACGTATCCTTTTATGCAAAGTACGTTTTATGTAAATATCAAGTCAGTATAGTGTTATTTTGAAATGGTTATAGTAACAAGAAACAGCTGACTGACTAACGGTTTCTAAGATAATAATATTTGAGTGCATAACCTACTAACTGTAATGTTGTTGACATAGGTTTTAGTATTTTCTAAGATAATAATATTTGAGTGCATAACCTACTAACTGTAATGTTGTTGACATAGGTTTTAGTATTAAATACAGTGTTGATCACATTTTGAATTTTAAGTAAATATTAATTATATCCTTGTATAGTTGTGTGGATTAGGAATTATTTAATATCGTAAAGCTTTACGAGAAATACCGTTCTAGTTATTTTATGTTGAAATTAATCAGACATTTTGTTTTCTTAAATAAACAAACAAATACAGCTGTTTAATGTTATTCAGATTACCTGTGGTATTAAGGTACAACTTTCTCAATTTTTGTTGTATTTTAATTATTAAACCTATAAAATTGAGTGGCGTCCACCAAGAAAAACAAACAAATGCTTTACTGATATATATATATATATATATATATATATATATATATATATATATATATGGACATATCTCTACATCCCTCACAATCTGTTCAAAGGAGTTCGTAGCCTATAGTAAGTCTCGCAAGTATTGTACCTTGCTGAGCTAAACCGTGATGCAACTTACCTTTTTAGTATTACAATCATGTTCATTTGAGTTTTTATTTGTTATAACATTCATAAAAAGGGTGTGGTGTCTCAAGGTATCCTATCTTTTGAACTTACTCTCAATAATGCATAAAATATTTGAAAGCATAATTCGAATCTTATTAAAATCATGTCCATGTACTGGTATCTGTACGTTGTGTTATTTAATTACATGAACCAGGACGGGATGAGGTCAGCGTTGCATCATGAAGGAACAAAGTCAACAAAAGGGTAAATTCAAGTTACAGTTAACAAGCTTTGGGTTATGATGGTTCAGCTCTCTTATACTGTCCACAAAAGAACCATCAAGAAAAAACCACACATAAATAATAATCAAAAAATGTTAAATTAAAATCAAGCAAAGAAAAGAAAATGAGTTTGTAAATACAGCAATGTATGAATAAATCAATTTGGAATACCTACACACCTAAACGTGTTAAGTAGCGGACCGAGAACATTTTTTGTATTGTAATAAACATTTTCAAATAGCAATTGTTACCGTGAAAGAAAATATAATGATTTTTTTAATACCTTGATAGTAAGTCGTGATTTGACAATGTTTTTCGGGATATTTCATTTTATGTAAGAAATATTTGAATGTAGAAACTGACATTTGAGTAAGGGTTGAAAAAAAAGAAAAAATATGTTAGGGCAGAATATAGGTATCCGTTCGAAACTGCCTTTACCGGAGGAACATAAATAATTGTTGAAAATTTTTATACGCACATTCTTGGTGTAAAACGAAAATCAAGACATCTTTATTTGGTACTAGGAAATTCGAGGCCGATAAGGTTTGTTACGGACGAACGTATATTTTAAAAATTAATACTTCTTGTAGTAATAAATATTGAAAATATTCCCACGTAATACTTATTGTTTTTTTAAAACGGGGCTGAATTAGGAGAGTAAAAACGGCAGTTGCGATTGGAGCTTTGATTCAGCCGGATCGATCTGAATGCCTAATTACCAACCCTCACTGTAAACCGTTCTGGCTATAAATATTTGATCGTGTGTGTAGATTTTAGTAAACTAAAACCGCGAATTTGATTTTTTGCTTTTACTAAACCAAATATTTGGGCATGTAAACAATAGATATGTAAATAATCGTTATCGTCTTGGGTTTAAACGGCGTAACTTAAACCGTTAAATACCGGTGAATAAGTGGTTAATTGAAGGATTATAATATCCAAACGTAAGTAAGTATTTTAATGTAAATTAAAGCTCGCAGCAAACAATTCAACAAGCCTACGTAACCTATTACAAATCAATCATTGCCTTGCAAGAAGTATCTATTTAATTACGCACGCAGACTCATTACGTTGAAATCTACCCTACCTCAGTACTTATACGAGTTGGCATTGGTGATTGTTTATTAATATTTGTGTAGAGGTTGTACGGCGTGGGCAAACGTGGCACGATAGATCCCGGATAAATTGTTATAAACAATACTGGGACTTACAGGCACGGGTCCAGGTGACCTTAAAACACCTCCAATTCCATCTTTGCTGTTCTTATTTGTGTAGATTAATGAGTAGCTAAGAAAGAGATGTTGTATTTTGTCACTCAAGCTTGTGTACCGGTCACTTCGTTATGATTTATTTGCACCTTGCCCTTGCAAGGCTTTGTTTAATGAGTTATCTTTTGTCTTTGGTTCAGTCTGTTTAATTGTTTGTCTACGAACCAATTGTGTATGTGTAAATTACTTGGCTATTTTTTTGTTCTTGTCTAACTGTAGCGAAACTGCATCGCAGTTACCTTATTTTACCTCGTAATTTTACTGTTTTGTTATATTTTATATGTACCGTAATCTGCCTTATTGTTTTCTTATTTGCTTATTTACTTAAAGACCGGCATGATTTGTTGTATAGGGCCACATGTTTGGTATTACAATTTTTATTCTGATTTATTGATGACACAACTGTGTGTGTGTGATTACACTGTTTATTGTTTTATTTTGTTTATATCTAGCTAAACTACTTTTTATTTTTTTGTTCCTTAATGTTATAATTTTGTACGCACTTCAACCTGATCTTATGGTGTTTTGCTACATATTGAACCCTTTCATTCTCTTTGTTAGTTGATTTATTGAATTACTTATTTATGAATAAATTGGGTTTTCTTGGTGGTTCTTTCCTAACTTAGTAAACTAACGGGTTGAACCATCATTGTTCAAAGCTCGTTAATTCTAATTTGAGTAGTTTCATCGTTTATCTGACCCACATGATGCAACATTTACTTCATCCAGGCCTATCTTATTGGCATAACACGGCGTAGCTTCCACTAGACGGCCAATTCTTTTGATCAGATTTGAGGTTTGCGTGTAGTTAAATATCAGACTTGTAAATAACTTGTAACGTTTTAATTATTACCTCAATGTAAGGCAAGCAATTAATTTGAGTAATAATAGCATTATTGTTCTTAAATTTGCATTAATGCGAATAAGTTCACATTACACTTTTTAAGATAGGATACTACAAACTACAAAATCGATCACCTTAACAAACATGCCCAATAAAGTAAATGTAACATAAAATGCCGTTTAAATTACACATAAGAAAAAACTATAACGAGCAGTGATGAAATAACACACACGCACGCACGCTAGCATGCAAACATGCACACTCGTACATACGCACACACGCGCGCGCACATGCAAGCACACTTACGTACATGCATACACGCACCAAATACAGCAAATGTTCAAAGCCTTGTCAACTGTTGTTTTGCGGATATTTTGGTAAGCTTTACCCAGCTAAACTAAAGCCAGAAGTACTTACTATTTAGAGTGTCTACATACCTAAACTACAAACTCAATTACCATAACAAACACGACCCATAAATTAAATATAAACTAAAATGCCGTTTAAATTACACATAGGGAAAAACAAAAACGAGCATAGAAATAACACACACGCGCGCATCCACACACGCACACAGTCACGCGCACACGCGCGCATACAGACGCACACAGATACTCGCAACATACGTACAACGCGCACAGATGCACATGCATACACCCACACAGGTACTGGCGCATAGGTGCACTCACGTGGACACACTCACACTCGCACACTGGTACACGCGCACAGACGCAAGCACGTAAACGCGCACACGCGCGAACATATACACAGATATCAAGTTACAAAGGGTTTAGATGCTTTCCAAAATGCAGCAAATGTGTAAAATCTTTGAAAACGCGACATCGATTTTCTCACACAAATAATCCTTTACTCATGGGTGCTTCGCGCATAAGGCATTAAATTTGCACTTTATTGCCACTTCACGACGTATCATATCAACTGTTGTTCTGCGGATATTTGGAAACGCTTTACTCAGTTAAACTAAATCTAGAAGAACGTACTTTAATTTTTTAGTTGTCGCATTTTATTATACTTAACCATTCATTATTTCAACTTTTGTTTTGCTGACGTTGCTTCGGACTTTGAATTGTAGGTAATAGATCTATGTAAGTATTTATATTGTAAATAAATTAGGGTCGAAAAGTACATTTTAATAAATTTACATTAGATATATTTAACGGTCGTCAATCATAATGATTTCAAGGTAAATATTAATTTAGATCAATTTGTATTAACTTCAAAGTTAAAGTACTGGTCCTTCTGATTATTATTGGATTAACATATTTTCTAATTACAAAAACTTAAATGCGTTACAAATGAATTTGAGCGCAAAACAATCTTTTACTGATTTTCCTCTCCCATAAATAATTCAAACAAGTAATATTTGGTGTCATTGAACGCTTTCCAAACAGGATTCGACATTTACAACATATTTGATAAGAATACTTTAAAATTGCATGATAACTGTAGTTTTCAATCAAATTTACAATACAAAAGCATCTATGAATTAAATGAATCAGGGTTTAAGTTGGTATATTCCCTTTATTAGATTTGACAGTTTGAGATAATTAAATATCAACATCTGTGGCCTTTACAAGGGACATACCATGAGATTTCTATTATTATTCCAAAGTCTCGTGCTTTTCGATCGTCAGAAAATTTGTATCTAGATCACGAGAAAATCCACACTGAGTGTGATTTAAGTCATATGATGGTATGTTGATAATTATAGAAATGTTAAAAATAACCAAACTAAAATCTCTGATCTACAACTAATCTTATCTTTGTGCAAGTATTTGTGTAATATTATAAGGATATTTTTTAGAGGATTTTCAACGTATTGTGTAAATTATGGTTTATAACTTATTTACTAAGCTTTATTTAAACTGGTGTAAACGTACAAGACTCTTGCTAGCTTTGTTTTAATTATTTAAGTACGGAAGTGTGGTAAATGAGGAAAGAGTTTAATATTCATTAGAATAAAATACACATTTTTTGTGGGAGTTTCATACATGCATATACATGAGTGTTTAAAATTCTTATTCTTAGATACCTATATAGAGCACAACTTTTATGGCGTAAACATGTAAAATATGAAGAGTAAATAATTTTAAAAAATTGTTAATTATTTTAGTATCATTACAGATTCAGTCCATGCATTTTTTAACACATACCTACATTTGTTTAACGTGTTATCTACATATAATCTACCTATTATATTTTCGTGTGACCTAAACATTATCATTTGTACATCCTGAATGGGAATAATGTGGAAGAATATAATGTGTATGAATATGTAAATCTAGTAAAGGATAAAGTCGTCATTACGTATTTTTAAAATACATAACATTAATATCACATATGTAGCGTCCCCCAGGTACCCTATCTTGAAGTGTAATTTGAACTTATTTGCAATAATGCAAATTCAACAACAAAACAATCGGCCAAGTGATTTATCTTGACTTGCTGACAATAATGTTTACTATTACTCAAATTAATTGCTTGCCTTACTTTGACATTCCTGGCAATAAGTAAAACATTAGAATTTATTTACAGGTATGGTATTTAATTACTCGCAAACCTCAAATCTGATCAAACGAAGTGGCCGCCTAGTGGTAGGTACGTTGTGCTATCTGAATTAGATAGGCTGGATGAGGTATGTGTTGCATCAAGTGGGGCGGGTAAAAAAAAAGAAACTACTCAAATTAAAATCAACGAGCTTTGCGCAATGGTGGTTCAGCCCGTTAATGTACTATTGTGGGAAAGAACCACCAATAAAACCTACTTTATTCATAAATAAGTAAACAAGTACATTAATAAATTAAATAACACAAAAAAAACAATGAAAGGGTTAAATATATAACAGAACACCTTTAACAGGTTGACTGCGGTACTGGTCCTTGGGGACCGGTATTGGTTATTAATGTAGTGCGGTAGATGAAAAGTCACAAATTTTTAATATCTGCGTTAATTTTCGTTTGTTTTAAATGCTAAAGATAACGTTGTACATGTCTCAAGCTTCGGAACATTTTTAAAAGAAAAAAATATACCGGGCTTTGGGGACCGGTAATGCACAGACATTACAATTTGTTACTCTGGTGCGGGACCGGATCTGTGGGACCGGTGCGTACATGCTTGCGCAGACAATCGGTGTTTAGAATCAGTTGTATTTCAATAACACGTGCATTTACGTCTGTGCTTTGCCACTCTAAAAATGTCGTCTGGCGTAAAGAAAATATTGTTTTTAGCCCAAAGAGCCGATACAAAAAATACAGAAACAAGTGTAGAGTGTAACGAACCGTGTACTTCAACTGAAAATAAACAATATAACCAAGATAACCTAAGTGTTGTAAATATGCGCCAAAGTCCAACTAAGACAATAGACCATGTGCTTGCAGAGTTGCCAAATAGTGATAGTGAAAATGATCGCGATGATGAACCGGAAGATGCTTTTGATTTGGATGATTCTGTTATTGACAAAGACTATATAATGTCTTCAGATGAACCGTACAGTGATGTAAGTACGAGTGATTTATTCGATGACAATAATGAGACGGAAAATGAAAACGAGAGTATGTCTGAATCTAAAAATAATAATGAAAACGAGTGGCATGATATCGGTGACGGTGACAATGAGGTTCACGAGTTGAAACAATGGCAAGACTTGCCTATATTAAATTTTAATGTTGATAGAATAAAAAATCCTATAGATACCTACAACTTATTTGTAACAGATGATCTTTTACAAAACATTGTAGAGGAAACAAATAGGTTTGCTCGGGAAATGTTGTTAAATGTACATCGGTCAAAATCACGTATACGTACTTGGGTTGACGGCGATATAGCCGAACTTAAGCGTTTTTTTTCAATATGTATAGTTATAAAATTAGTTGATGGTCCCTCAATAAATTTGTATTGGTCAAAAGATCCCATGTTCAGAAATGAGTTTATTACGAATACCTTGAGACGAGACCGATTCCTTTTATTGATGCGTTGTATTGATTTTTGTAATAACGAGCAGTGTAATAAAAATGATCGCCTCTGTAAGTTAGGTGAAGTTTTGAAAGTATTAAATAAAAAAATTTCAAGTTGCGTTAACTCCAGGACGGGTTTTGGTTATCGATGAAAGTATAGTACCTTATCAAGGAAGACTACAAATAAAACAATATCTCCCAAATAAAACTCACGCATATGGAATTAAGTTATATAAGTTATGTACAGTGGATGGATATACTAATCACATAATCGTTTATCGTGGTAATAATACGATTACTAATACAGACACTCCCCAGAGTGAGCAGATAGTGTATGATCTTCTTAAACGTGTTGAGTGCAAAAATGACTACTACCGCTACTTGTATGCTAATAATTATTACTCTAGTTTACCTTTAGCCAAATCATTGCTTAACAAACAAATCATTTATTGTGGAACCCTAAGGTCCAACAAAAGAGGAATTTCCAAAACGCTACTTAAAAAAATGGAAAAGGGAGAAATCTGTGGTACTCAGAACAAGTCCTTACGTATTATAAAATGGATGGACAAACGGCCAGTTCTAATGTTATCGTACTGATCCAACTAATACAATCACTTTTAAACCAACAGGGAAACGATACTGGCAGCGTGAGCCTATACTTAAACCAAAAGTAATTATTAATTACAATAAAGGAAAAAAAGGAGTAGATTTTAGTGATCAGTGAGAAAAAGTTTAAAAAGGTACCGTAAACTAGCCTTTGAATTTTTGCTCGGAACAGCTATTGTAAATGTCTGGATTGTCTATAACAAGGTTAGTTTCTCAAAATTGTCTATAATGCAGTTTAGAAGAAGATTGGCAAGCGAGAGTAGTACCAGGGCACCATCCCCTCCACTTTTTTTACGTCACAAGCCCCGCCCCTCGTTCACTTTTTTATATGCCCGCGTGGGAGACCATATTTTCCACCCTTATTTTTACTCGCTTACGTGTAGGACGTATTTTTTCACCCCTATTTTTTTCACACCCCCGTGTGAGACCATATTTTCAACCCCTACTAGAATTTTCATCCCTAATTATTTTTTACATACACCCGTGTGAGACCGTATTTTCAACCCTTTCTTTTCGAAGGCCCTTTTTATCCCTATTTTTAGATACACCCACGTGTGAGGCCGTATTTTCAACCCTTTTTTTATCCCTACGTGTGAGACCGTATTTTCAACCCTTTCTTTTCGAAGGCCTTTTTTTCAACCCTAATTATTTTTTTACTTGCGCACGTATATGACGTGTTTTTTCACCCTATTTTAGGGCCGCCCGCGTGTGAGCACGTATTCTCCACCCTGTGGGTCAACCCTAATTAGAGCCTTTCTGTACTTGCGCACGTGAGGGGTAGGCCTTAGGACACGGGCTGGTCTAGGGATAAGTCTTAGGGCTGGACCTGGAGCTAGACTTGGACTTGGGGTTGGTCTTAGGGTTATTTTTGATGGTATTAAGGTCCTTCTGGCTATATTAAGAACAGTGCCCCTGGAGGTTGCACACGCATACAATGTTGGAAATTTCATAATTAATAAGATATTATTATCGATCCTATTGCTTTAAAATGGTCAAATGCTATTGGATGATCTTTTGTCTATACGAGAAAACGTATTTTCTAATAAGGATGTAAGATAGCATGTGTGTTAAGGATTGATCTTGCGTGGGAGAATTTGAATGACAGTAAAATTTAATTATAGAACACTTATTTTATTGTAAATGTCATAATTAAAAAAATCCCCAGTGAGCTATAAAAAAAAATTACTGACATTCGGGTCAAATGAAACAAATTTTTATTAAGTTAATTAATTACATAACAGCAATATTGTCTTCTAAAACGCATATTAAAACATAGTTTACCTGCATTGAAATATGTTTAATATCCATCTGACCGTTAAAATGTTGTACGCCTTAATATTTTTTAAAGAAACTTAATGCTTAGATGTGTTTTATAACTGTAATTAAAAATCTGTAAATAAATAAAGGGTTAACACCACACTTACCAGCTTTGTACTTAAAGAACGTTTTGAGGCACGGCTTCACGAGTGATAGTCACTGCTTTTGTGCTGCATGTCAAACTAAAAAACAACTTTCTAGGTTGTGTAAAAACTGCCTTGATTTTCCCATAATTAGAGTGTAAATATACAAACAACCTTATTATCTTTATCACACTTTCTGCAAAGTGTATTTACCTTTCTCTTAAAATAAATCGGTTTGAAAAATATTCATATTGTACATACGAACACACAAATTGTTTTATAAAAAACCATATTAAGAGTTTGGAAAGTTACATGTTTTAAATTCCACAACAATATGTAGTAAGAAATCACTATTCATGTTTATTTTAGCTAATTACCGTGTAATTATATAACTCTGTTAAATACAATAGTCTAAAATTGATTACCAATACAAATGGTTAACATAATTTCTTTTTAAAAAACACTAAATCATAAATTTTATAACACGATTTTTAAAAACACACATGCTGAATTAAAAGAAAAAACAATGGGGTTATTTTTGTTATTACAGAGCTCTTGATTAAAACAATTAAAGCACTAAAAAGTCTCTTTTATTTATCAGAATAGAATGGTTGGGTAACAGGCGTTAAACAATAACCTGATTATCTCATCATTTACAATTAAACATGTACTAAAATAGTTTTTTACAAAATCAAACATAGGTAAATTATGTAATCTAAAATATTGAAACATTAAGGTATAAGGTCCACACACATCCGAATGATAGTCGTGTAGTAATGTTTTATTGTATGCGAAGCATCTGGAATTCTTCTCTAGGAAACGTAAATGATATCCTTGCGGTGGTCGTCCAAAGGAATCAAAATACTCTCCGTTACCATTCTCGTCAATGTAGATAGCGGTCCAATGCTGACCTGGTTTGTTTGCAGGATCCGTGTTTACTATAATTGCACACGGTCGAGGTGCGTGTCTCGGTAGTTGATTAGAAGCACATACAAGCCGAAACACCTTCTTCTTGTGGCTGGGGATCGATTTTAAGCATCTCAACACTTGTACCGCATACATCTTTGGAATTGGTATGCGTCCAGTCTTGCAGTAGTAAGGCGTTTTCCAGTGCACACATAGGCTCAGTGATGTTATGGTTTAAGCACCTATATGCTTTTGCTTCCTTTTTCAACTGTTTCATCGACGAGCAACCAGTCTCCTCCAGGTTTACTATTGGTTTGTTAAGAAACCTTAAAAACTGTTGTTTTTCGCGGCCCTTAACGTGAATTTTGTTAAATGGGCGCAACACTCTCATCAGCTCCTTACGGAAATTGTTGTAATGTACATGACCCCATCACGATTTCAGCCCATGATAATTATCCTCCATGAATTTTATCTATCATGACATGGATCCTGATATAAAGTAGCCCCGAGGTGGTTTTATTAGCATCAACGATAAACGACCGTGATCTGTAACCACGGCAATTTCTTTCGGTATGAATTCGTTGTTAACACCACTAAACCTTTGTACGTCCAAGTATGCGTCCATCTTCTATCGGCTGCTGCTGTACACTGAAGCTTGCAGGTTAGAGTTACCACTTTTAACAGCTAAAATCCACAACGACATTCCGATGTTTATCGATCTCGATCACGTTATCGATTTCTGCATACACCAAACAGTTAACGATTACGGTGAGCGCTTCTTCAAACCCGACTTCCAGCCGAAGGGAGCGGTTTCTAACTAAATTCCAGTGCGTGCTAGCGTTTGCAGACAGGTCAGGTGTTAGGTCAAAGGCCATTAAACAGTAGCCGTTGGGGTAATCACTTCTCGATATATCGTTACCTTCATTCAAAAAATGAATACCTGTACCAGAGAATAAGGTGTGGTACGCTCTTACGTATAAACCATTAGCTGTAAAGTCTGGTTGTAAGGCCTTCGAAGGAATTTGTTATCCGTCAATATATAACGACATGTAGTTAATATTACTGTGTTGAAAATTGAACGGATTTGAAGGGTAGTCACCGTTCAAGGCTTTATTTGCTGCAAAGCCTACGATGCACCGTTTAGGTAACTGACCCAGGAAAACATTATCCAATGATTTTCGCTGTATGCCTGCAGGTATAGTTAACACTTTTACATCGGTCCTTGTAACAGGGTATTTTGCGGTTGTTGTTTCAAAAGCTTTAGCTTGCGCAATTAGAATAGTGAGATTGATTCGCATGCGTCTCACCAGTAAACTAGCGTCTATAATTCGCGTCTTGTAATTTGAAGCGTGTGCCGCCATTAGGCTAAAGGTATCTCTTGATCGTACAAATTTAGTCTTTAACTTATGAGAAACTTTTCTTGATTAAACAAATCCGAGTGCACGTGACCAATCATCTCTATCTGTTTCCCGGTAGCCGCAAGTGCTTGACGTTTCAAGAAACCGTTATTAGCGTTTCCCAATGTATTCTGTTCAGCTGTATCATTGTGCCATAAGGTACGTCCTAGATGTGAACTCTTGGCCTCCTTTCCATAATTTAGCAGCGTTTCGATATATGAACGGTAGGCGTACGTGTTGTTTGGTTGTGACACCATCTTCTGATTTAAGTAAACCTCCATCTGTGAGAAAAGCGAATGCATCCAATTGTTTACCGGTGCTACAACATCAGTGTCTGTAAGTGCTGTATCATCATGCTTTAGAACTTTAGCTGTAATATACAGCATAGTCTGGCTTAAATCTATATAATCGTTTCCATTTCCGGGGACTACAAATTCTATTGGGGCGTCATCTGATAAGGGCTTGTAAAATATCCATTCACCACTCCCGATACTTGTCTGCGTCGATGGTAAAGCGAATACATCCAATTCGGACTTGACGCATTCACACGATTGGGCATGTAAAAAAGCCATTATCTTGAAAATATATCGTCGTAAGCAGACTTCTTCTTAGCAACAGCTCTCAGTGGGGACTGATTATTATCGGTCAGACGTACTCTTTTATAACCCGAACCCTCCATCATTTTATGGCTTTTCTCGTCGGCTTTACGCTTAAGGTTTCTACCTGCCTCGTGAAATCTTTCTTGAAACGAATCCTTAATAGGTCGATCCTCTATGACGTCACCAAAGAATATTAGCAGCCGTTCTAAGAGCTTCTTTACCAATAGCCTTTGCGCCAGACTTAAATAACGCTATTATACTTCTAAATATACCACCTAACTAGCTTCCTATTCCATGACCACGTTGATAGGGCACACCTCTATAAATAGAGCTGATACCGTTACTGGCCGGATTCATGTAATATTGCTGATAAGGGCAAACCATTATTGTAATTTCTTAAAGTGTAGCTTCAGGCACGACGTTTCAAACTCAAATGGCATTGCTGCACCCGTATCTGTTTTTATATTAATCTCGATGCTTCAAATTCCCGTGTCATTACTGATATGTAGTGTGTAGGCGAAAAAGCCACATCTTTATGACCCCCGTAAGCATATTTTTCTGAAGTAATATTTATTATACGCATAAGCGGAGATAAAACATCACCCACAATTTGCGGTTCAACGACGTTGCAATAAACAAACATCTGAGTTGGTAATCCTATCCATATACTAGCGGGGTGAGGGGGTATTGGTTCCATGGCTCTGTTCTGATATGGTGAATAACCCAATTGTAAGGCTAGACGTTGTGAGTATCCGAATAGCGAGAGCTGAGTTTTTAATTTCGTAGTGATGCGCTTAGTTAGATTACGATGTTCGATTGTTAGCAATTTACTTATTAGTACATGGTTACTTAGCTCGTTGATAATTTCTTCTATGCTGGCGTAATTTCCCGAAGCCAATCGTATCACGTACCAGCCATCTTCAAAATAAATGATCTTTTCATTGTCGAGTTGAAAATATTCTGCAGCCTTTTTTAATATCGTTTCTAACACGTTCTCGCCAGGTGGCTCTGTTCTATAATAAATTAAATTATCTGTTGCACTTACAGCGGCAAAAGAACATGGGTACTGAATTTCCGATATCCCTACAACCCACGAGCTCGTTAATCTTATTCGTTTTGGCAGTTGCGTAATAAAACTTGACGTCATATTACCTGGAAAATACGTCATAGAGCTATTACTCAATAAGGTAAGATAAAACTCCATTTTTATATATCTCTCAACTGCGAAGCTAACATCCAGCTATTAAATTTGTGACTGTATCCACGCCACTTGACCAGATATTGCTTATTTCGCCCACGGCCCTTCTCTGCTAGAATCTTATCGACTTTGAATAGAGTACCTTTATAAATCGTAACAACTTGCGATTCTTCTTCGTAAAAGGTGCCCTCAACAGGATCGTTATTAAGATCGATTATTGTATAAACTGGTGGTCTTCTTTTTATCACCGCACTAATTGTAAAAACTTCCTCGCTCCAATTCGTTTCATATCCCTTCTCAAAGGTGTACTTAGTTCTGGCGATTCTGACATGCTCGCCGACTTTATATTTGGCGTACAGGACCTAAACCTTTCGCGTACAGGTTATTCCACACTTCCAAAATGTTTTTATCGTTTACAGCCGCGGGGGCCATCTTTATACTTGAATGAGGGCTAGTGTTGTAGGCAGTCAGAAGTCTTTCGAGTACATCAATATACCTGTAGGAATTTTTGTAAGTGAAATAACGCCACATCTTTGTTTTCAGTGTTTTATTAAATCTTTCAACTACAGATGCTTTTACATCAGGGTTATTTGTTACATAAAAATTGATATTTTGTTTCTTGAAAAAGTTTTGCACGCTGCTCGCCACAAACTCTTTGCCTTTATCCGTCTGTAGATTTGCCGGGGTATTGTCGCTATCCTTAAGAATATCCGCGAATGCTTCAATTACAGATGAGGCTGTCTTCGATTTAAGTGCTCTCGTCCATGCCCTCTTGCTAAATACATCAATTACCGTTAGTATGTAGTTGTATCCGCTATTGTGTTTACTTAAAGTTCGCATATCACAAAGATCCGCTTGCCACAATTCGTAAAGGTTACTCACAATATATTTATTTCGTGGAAACTTTTTTCTTACTGGTTTATGTACCGTATAAGCTTCCTGTGTCTGTAGCCAGTTTTTTACTTCACCATATTTACCCTTTACAGCATTAGTTAAAGGTATTATACCAGCGAACCCTGCAGGGTGAGAGGGATCATAGTATATAGCATCCATGTTATGGCCGCCACGAATCCCAATCTAGTGAAAGTCCTCTTCTTCTTCTTTGAGAGATTCTTCTCGGTGTTTCCCGCGTTTCACTATCAGCATCGTAATTCTCACCTATAGTTGTGAGGGTCCGTTCCACGCTGGGTGATACAGAAACACCATACCTTTGCGTATTTCCGATAAACTCTCGTGGTATATTTATCTCTTTAATGTACGTCGCAAACTGACGCCAACCGCACGGGTTTGTGATTTTTCGTTTTCTTAACGTCTCGTGAACCAGATCGATAATGCTGGAATGTGGTATGATCTCGCCTTTTATTGTGACAGTACCCCTTTTGTCCCAAAAAACATCACTGCTCGTATTCAGTATACGTAACAGATTCGCGCCTTTTCTCTTATATGAAGGCGGAATCGTTGATACTATCTCGTCGTCTGTCAGACCTTTGCGTTGCGGTAAATCTCTAATATCACCAGCAACAGCATCACCGCTAATTGTTATACTGGTGGGCTGACGTAACTGATTGGAAAAGTGTAGATACCTTTGAAGAACTTGGTTGTACTGGTGCCATTTGTCATAGTCGGTCATTTTAGTTTTTAAAACTTTATCCATATCGCTACCCAGCTGCGTTAAAATGTTGTTTTGTGTAGCATCTGGTGCCTGTAAGCGCTGTATAAAGTCCATCGGTAGAATAATCATCATTCAGAATGTGGTCCATGGTTATTGAAACAGATTACCCAGAATGCCGCCGAGTAATGGTCCTAACAGGAGTGGTAGGAACGCACCACTTTTCTGTACAAGAAACTGTTTCTTCTTTTTTATAGATTCGCCTCTCTGTGCCAAGCGTCTTAAAGTGTGCTTATGTTGAGAAAGTCGCTGCTTCTGATCAGCTGACAGAGGTACACGACCTTTTAAAATGTTATGTGCACACTCGCAAATACACTCTACCTGCTTACTGTCAACATTTCAATAAAGCGTCACGTTGACTTTTACTTAATCTGGGTAATGCACGTAGGATATCAGTGTTCTCGTTTAAAACGTCACCCATCATATATGATGTAATCTTTATGACTGTGAGAATTAAACCCTTTTTTTCGCTATATATACCTGGCATATACCTTGAGGCCCGAATATGTTTGTTCTATAACGTAGCACATCTGGTGTATTCTGTTTTAAATCGAACAATAAATATCCGTGCGGACTTGAAGTAGCATCTTGGTACGCGGCTTCAAAAATTTTGGGTTGTCCGGCGAAATCTGTCTTGCTAAATGCTGTATCTGAGCTCTGTCACGTGGGTTCTTAAACAAAATTATGTAATGTGCGTTGAGAAAAATATCCCGCTGTCCACGTCCTTGATGACATATGTTCTGCGTTAAGAAAAACACACTTAGATTTCGATGATGACAGCCCTTTGTAAAAATATCAACCACAGAGCCATTAGTTTCGCGCATTAGATCGTCAATTATTATTAAGACAGGTTTTTCCCCGTCAAACTGTTCCATATCAGGTAAACCCTTTTGAAACTCCACAGAGAGATCTTTGAATAAAGACTGCCACTCACTGTAAAACCAGATAATTTTTTCAAAACCTATATCGCAGGCGGTTTCGATATTTTTTAAAAAATCAACGATAAAATACGATTTCCCGCATCCCGACGGACCTGCAACTATCGCCGAAAAGGGGTGCTTAAACTGACCTTCCATCTTGAATCGCTAAACGATACTAACAGATACTCCACCAGCATCTTCGTTTAAATAGACTAAAATAAAAATCTTTTTCAATCAGAACACGTGCAATTGCCTAACCTCCAGGGGCACTGTTCTTAATATAGCCAGAAGGACCTTAATACCATCAAAAATAACCCTAAGACCAACCCCAAGTCCAAGTCCAGCTCCAGGTCCAGCTCCAGGGCCAACCCTAAGACTTATCCCTAGACCAGCCCTCTGCCCCCAACCCTAAGGCTTACCCCTCACGTGCGCAAGTACAGAAAGGCTCTAATTAGGGTTGGCCCATAGGGTGGAAACTACGTGCTCACACGCGGGCGGCCCTAAAATATGGTGAAAAAACACGTCGTACACGTGCGCAAGTAAAAAAATAATTAGGGTTGAAAAAACGGCCTTCGAAAAGAAAGGGTTGAAAATACGGTCTCACACGGGTGTATGTAAAAAATAATTAGGGATGAAAATTCCAGTAGGGGTTGAAAATATGGTCTCACACGGGGGTGTGTAAAAAATAGGAGTGAAAAAACACGTCCTACACGTAAGCGAGTAAAAATAAGGGTGGAAAATATGGTCTCCCACGTGGGCATATAAAAAAGTGAAAGGGGGCGGGGCTTGTGATGTAAAAAAGGTGGAGGGGATGGTGCCCTGGTACTACTAGCGAGTTAACTGTTACTTCAGTAGCACATGAAGAAACCATTTCTCCCAAAAGAGTTTTACACGCCTTTGTTAAACCGTCTGGGCCAGGAAAGAAAAGGAGAAGACAGTGCCAAGGATGCCAACATAAATTAAGACAAACACATTCAAGCAAAAATGCAAGTAACTTGGTTACGAAAGTAACAAGTTATTGCTACGAATGTCCTGGACAACCAGGAATGTATTTATCTTGCTTTAATAGCATTCACAAAAAATAGTTTGTATTTCTGAAAATTAAGTGTTTTTAATAGCTAAGAACATTTATTTAGTTACATATTTTTTATTTTCAAATATCATTTATATTAATAAAGCATTAAGAGGTCTTTTATGTTGTGTGATCTTATGGTCTAAAAAATAGCAAGCCATTTGACACTTCAAAAAATTTTTAGACGCGAAACCTGATCATAAAACGGATGATAACAGTAAGTTTTTAAAAACCGCTTTTAATGCCTATAATATGAATATAAAAATAGAAAAATTAATTACACCACTACCGGTCCCCGAACACCGGTATTGCACAATATCCGCGTCAAGCTACCGGTCCCGGGCGACCGGTAATGCACAGTTCCGTGACTTGCATATTTTAGAAACGCAGTGAACCTGTTAAATCAGGTTAAAGTGCATACGAAATTATAACATTAAGAGAAAATGAATAAACACAATAAAAAAAGAAACCCCATGTAGTCACACCCACAATCGTGTCATAAATAATCATAATACCAAACATATGGCCCATTAAAACTAATCATGCCAGTCTTTAAGTAAATATCACATAATACAATAAAGCAAATTACGGTACATATAAAATACAATAACAGTAAAATTGCACACGTACACAATTGTTTAGTAACCACTAAAGCACAAAATACATATGAAAAATTATAACCAATTGCATATGAAGAGAAATTAGTTCGCAAGCAAACAATTCTACCTAACAACTGAAAAAAAGACCTCATTAAAACAAAGCCTTACAAGGGTAAGTTATAAATAGATCACAACATCGTGACCGATGTATAAATTTGAGTGCGTTAGAAAAATACAGCGCTCCTTTCTCAGGTTACACATTCATCTATACAACAATAAAAATAAAATTAGAAGAGTTTAATGGTTATCTGGTCTCGGGAGTGTGTATCCACTTGGCGATTGCCTTTTACAATTAATAACCAAAGCGGTATCATGTACCCGTTCACCAGCCCACCTCTACACAAATATCAATATAAACAACAACCAATGATGCTAATTCACACCAATACCAGAGTGAGGGAGCCCTGTACTGTCTTTTATTTTAGCAGATTTCAGCTTAATGAGCCCGCGTGCGAATAAGGTACTGTTGCAAGGCAATGTTTGATTTTTAATACGTTACATAGGCTTGAAAAATGATTTGCTGCGACCTTTCATGTATATAAAAATACCTACTTACACTTGAATTCCTTTAATTAATCACAGACACAAATCGTTAACATACGCGGTTTAACTTCAAAAAGGGTGACTGTTATTTATAGATTAATATTTGAAAAACACATTAAAACTAACAAAAGAATTATTTTAAAGACAAACTGTTTAAAATGAAGGTATTTAATTAACCCTCTCGATCTGGCTCCGTCGACACTCTAACTAACTTTCCCCCGATTTCAAACCTAACTATCTTTACTCCCGCAATCAACCCCCATTTTTCAAAAGTAATAAAAAAAACAAGAAACATTAAATTAAATTAAAGTTCATATTAATTATTGCACGACATCCCTGCATTTAGGTCTCGAGTTTCCAAGTAACAAACAAAGATATCTTTTGATAGCGCTCTGTACCATTAGTAATTAACTGCTAAGTAGTGACATTTTTACATTAAGAATCGACGCATGAGAATTTCCAATAATTCGTTACGCCCCTTCAGTAAAGCAGTTTTAAGCGTACACATGCTAGTCAAATCAGTTACATACATTCTCACATTTCTTACATAAAAATATATAAATAAAATATTTTGAAAACATTAGCAAATTGCGACGTATTATCAAGATATTAAAAATCCACTAATTATCTTTTCTATCGCGGTAACAATGGCGATTTGACAAACGTTTATTACAATAATAAAATTTTTGCGGTCCGCTACCTACACATGTAAAATGAATATTTTAAATTGTGAATGCTAAGTATAAAGAAGGTCATTATGATTGACACTCTTACTTAACAAAAGCTTAAAATATAGCCGACCGGTGATAATCCATACGCAAAACGAGGGTTATTGAGAGCGGTCTAGAATAACATCAGTTGTTTAATAACTACCTATTTATTGCCTTATTTGTAATGAGCTTCTGTTGCATTTTGGTAAAACCCCTGGCAGATATCCAGATATATTCGTGACCCCTTGTTGTATTGGTCAATGCTTAATTATCACGGGTTCATGTCACAGTAGCGGCTAGGGATCGCGATCCGTTGAAAGGCGGTATCTTCTGGATAGCCCAAGATGTCGACCTAATACGAAACAAAGGCGTTATTGCTAACAAACTAATTAGTGGGTAAACTCGGTCTGGATGTCCAGGCAGGGCAATAAGAGACATGGACTCGTTAACGGTCCATTGGCTTTGCAGTTCCCCAGCGGGACTGGAGCGGGCTTATATCCTAAACTACATAGCGACGTATTAATTAATTAACAGGTATTTAAAGTGAGCTCTAAGGAGACCAAGGCGTCTGCCCTGCTGACACATTACTGCTGCAGCTGATGAGGGATGTACGGGAATAACCTGGGACGCTTGCCCCCTGGTGAGTACTTTGTTTGTCATTAATGGATAATCAATTGTAATATTGTTGCATACACTTAAACGATCGAGATGATCGACCCTTGCTGTCGACTCATCCTTTCCGCACAAATCCCCGTAGTGCATGGGCCCATTATTAATGAATCTGTATCAAAGGTGAGTTTACATGAGATTTGTCGCAATTATAATTTAAATATAAAATACATTTGCATTTGTTTGTAAAATAAAGCGCTCTCACACACGAATCCAAATCATTAAAGGAGAATATGGATAGAGTAGAGAGTAGAATTATTTCTTCAGTATAAAAAATGTCAATTTTCGGGACGAGAATCCCGAAAATGAGTTTGTCTCGACAAAGCTACGTTTTGTGGTTCCAATGTATACTTTCCACATGAACAAGATAACTTATACACTCCGGAAGACGATAATGGGTTTGAAACATCTTTAGGTGATCTTAAATGTTCCTTAATTATTCTTGTGGGTTTAAAAATAGTCCTAATGCCATATTTAATCAGGATTTTTTCAATTCTATCGGTAACATTAGCTATAAAAGGAAGGAAAGGAGTACCAACATTGAGAACTGAGTTTTCTTTAAGGTTAAGTCTATAAGGTGTAACAACATTATTAATATATGTAGTGAATATCCATTATCTTGTAAAGATTTATATTCTTCTAAACAAACAAACTCATTATTATGTTCGTTTACAACGTGAAGCTATTGAGATATAACACCCTAATAATTTTAATAGCCAAGAAGGAAATCTCCGTTTAAATAAGTTTTGGCATTTTATAATTAAAAAAAGGCATAATGATACGTCTTGATTTTGATTTTAATTTTGACTTTTGGTATGTCTAGGTTTTTTGCTGTGTTTTTCCTAGATCTTGAACCAAATGCTTTACCAATTATATGTTAAATTACCACGGCACTATAATTTAAGTAGTTGAAATTACAATTCAAATTAAAAATTACAGAAAGGTTATGCATTATGCTTTTTATCGTTAATAACACTTGCATTTGTTGACTAAGCTATTTCTTTCTTAGATTTAACTGGATTATTTTAATTGATGTCATGTTTATATTTGTGAATGCTTCTATCAATTTCAAATTAAAGTTTTCACAACTTTACACTTACATCATAACTTGATTAAATTTTGTTAAATGTGTTTTTTGGCTGACATTTTTCATTGTTAGACAGTTTAGAGGGTGTTCTGATTTTTTTTTATGACTGTGGACCTGAACAGGCTAAATTTGGCCTATCGTGCTAAAGCACTCAGGAACACTTAGGAGGATGGATAGAGGGATAATGAATTGGCAATAGATGCATATGAACAGCTACCTTAAATTTTCTTATATCATAAGTGAGAGGAAAGCAGGAACTAGGGAGATCATTCCAGAGTTTAGAAGCCGTGTAGAAAAATATGGATTGCTCCCGTTTGGTACGACAAGTGGAGATTTGTACTGCATACTGATGATGTGAATAAGCGAATGGAATGTTTCTCGCAAAGATAACCCGAGGTGGTATCAAAGAATATAATTCAGCAGCACAATAGCCGTTGTAATAACGATAATACAAAGAAAAACCTGAAACCATCCTTCTATGCTCAAAGGATTGTATGTGAGAAGTTAAGGACGGGTCATTTATAAGCCTAATCGCTCTCTTTTGAATACGATCAACGATATCGAGAGCGTATTGGGGAGCACTAACCCAGAGGTGAGAATTATATTCCAGATGAGGCCGAATTTGAGCCTTATACAGTAGGAGTTGTCGAGAGGTTAAGTACTGCTTAGATCTGTACAAAAAGCCTATTTACGAGCAGCTGTTTTGGTAGCTGACAGAACATGGTCAACCCATGAGAGATTTGAAGATACAGTCATACCCAACAGAGTAATAGAGTCTGAAAACTTAAGAACTGCGCCATTCATACTTACAACAGGAAATGATCGATCTTTTTTGGCGGACACAAAGCAACACTGAGTTTTGTTAGCATTAAATTTAACTAGATTATTGCTTCCCCATTCGAGAATACGTTGAATGTCTTTGTTGATTGAATTTGCTATTTCAGCTTTAATTTCTTGATTTGACAGGGAAGGTGGATTATCACTATGAGTAGACTGAGATGAACTACAGTGAAAAGTGCTATCGTCAGCAAAGCAAGGATAGGGTTAGTTGTTGAAGAAATAAGGTCATTTATGTACAGCAGAAAAAGTGTAGGCGGCATAACGGATCCCTGTGGTACGCCTGCGTTAATGCTAACTTCTTTTGAAAAAAAGCCATCAACCACGACACGTATTCGTCTTTTATCAAGGAAACTAGAAACCCAGTTGGTGAGCGTATCATTTAACCCAAACGAGGTGTGTTTGGCAAGTAAACACTTATGCCAAACTTGGTCAAATGCCTTTGAGATATCTAAAGCGACTACAACTGTTTCACCGGACTGCTCTACTGTATTGTTCCAAACTTGGGTCACATATGAAAGAAGATCACCTGTTGAACGACTTTGCCTAAACCCATATTGGTGGTCACTAAGGAGTTTTTTAGTTTCAAGGAACGTGAGCAGTTGCTGATTGATGGATTTTTCCATGATTTTAGACAAAATGGAAGAGAGGGCAATTGGTCGGTAGTTTAAGGGATCGGTCTTATCGCCTTTTTTGGAAATAGGTTGAACATTTGCTAACTTCCATGATGAAGGGAATTCCCCAGAAGACATAGAGATCGTATAGAGCTTAGATAGGACTGGTACTAGTTCGGGGGAACATTTCTTTAAGACAATAGCTGGGATACCGTCTGGGCCAGTCGCCTTATTGAGATCAAGCCTACTGATGATCGATTCCAAGAGCTCGTACCGAAAATGAATTGGTTTCATAGGGTATGAAGAAGAGTTGACTAGGGGCGCATCTTTTCCAGAATCACGAGACACGAGTTAGATGCAAACAAATCCACAAAAAACATTGGCTTTGTCTACAAAATCAGCAACTACCGATCCGTCAATAGATGTCAGGGGGGGGGGGGATGAAGATGTTCCAAAGTTTTTACTAGTGGCTTTAGCTAAAGACCAAAATTTACGACTGCCTAAAGGAAATGTAGCTAGTTCATTGCATTTTCGTTGTTCGAACAAGTTTTTAGTTTTAGTTATGATACTTTTGCAGATATTTCTAGCACCAACGTATTCTACATGACTGTCGACCGATTTATTAGATTTCCATTTAATGTAATATTTATTTTTTAAAGATATTGCATTAGCACAAGCCTTATTGAACCAGGGTTGGGAACGTGAATGACCTATACGGTACTGTTTTTTGGTAATGTATAACTCCATTCCCATGAGGACGACTTCAGATACTGAAGGAGCGATGTCTGAAGAAGAGGACGACTTAAAACAATATTCACGCCATGGAAAGGTTGCAAAGAAATCCCGTAAATCACTCCATCGAGCTGACTTAAAACACCACAAGGTTCTATCGGTTTTGCGAACAACAGTGCAATTAGGTACAGTAGAAATGATTTCTATTAGACAATGGTCGGAAAGACCTAAAGGCGAAAGAACGGAAGTTTTATAAACAAGAGGGTTTGATGTAAGAAATCTAGAATGGTTAGGGTTATCAGGGATTCTTGTGGGTTCAGAAATCATTTGTGTGAGATCACATGAAATACCAAATGTTTCTGCACTATGACCAGCAGGATTTGTAGTAGATGAAAACTGAAGCCAATTAGCGTTATGAACATTGAAATCGCCTACAATTGAGTTATCGCACGATGGAAACTGAGACAGGAGATAGTCAACTTTCATATTAAGGTAATCGAAGAAGTCTTGAAAGTTACTGTCATTAGGAGACCTATAAATGCAACAGTGGAATTTCATAAAATTAGGACCAGAATGTTTAAACCAAATCACGTCAAAACTTTTATTTTCTAAGGAAGAAACCCTCTTGCAAGCAATTCCGTCCTTCATGTAGGCACATGCGCCTCCTTTATATCGAAAGTTAGAGTGAAGGTGGTATTGAGGAAATTGCAAGCCGTTGACTCGGAGCTTTTAGAGGAGACTTGTGTTTCAGATAGAAATAAAATATCAGGTTGTAATTGTTCAAGATGTTGGTGAATAGCATTAAGACTAAGTAAAGAACCAGCGTCCTGTACTTACATGTTTTAGAATAAATTATGTGCGGACCATCCTGTATGTAAGATTTCATAAGTTTACGCGATATTGCACAACAAATAATTTATTCATCACCGCTGACGTGTATTTCTAAGAAACCGTAAGTTTCTGCACGTCAGAACGATTTTAACCAATCACGTAACGGTATTCCCCGCACGGTAGCCGCGAAGCCGCCCACAGATGCACCTTTATAAACTCGCGACGCGCATAATAAAAAAAAAAAAAAAACTCCTTCAGTAAGGAGAGATGAATCTTAGTAGATTCAAGTTAAGCCGATATCCAGCAGCCGCCTCCGTACCGTTGACCGTTCCAGAAACCAGTAGCCGCAGCCGCTCCGTTTGCTTAGTGTAAGCACCGACCTGTTGTTCACCGACGAAGAGTCCTTCGCGATCGGGCGAGAACGCACACCACCTCGCACCGGGCAACCTAAAGTTCAATTCTGTACTGCTATTGATAGACACGTAAGTTGTAAAGTTATATATTCTGACAATTTACACTCAAACACTACAGACCGTAAATAATTCCGGGCTGAGCTCCAGGAGTTATACTACACTAGCACCTAGAGTAGCACGAAGGGTAGATCCCATCGTCACTCGCCACCACAAAGTACACCTAGAGGAACGCAGGGTAGCCCCGACGTATCTCATCAACACTTGAGGGTGAAGGGTTGTTACAGGGCTGTAAAGACCTACGACCTTTCTCTTAGTATATACAGTAAAGACAGGCCGTCGCCTACGTCTTCTGGGCATTACTGAAATCCCGCTCGAAACTCATACACTATCTCCAGACAAACATAATAACCATACACGGTGTCTTTAAATTGCAGAGGAATACCTCCATAACCTGTAGTATAAATTAGTAGTCCACCTAACCATCGTAAATACCTGGTGCGAGAACGTTTGTATACAAATTAGAGATTACGTAGAGTATTCTATCTTTACGTAAACCTATTAGAGTAGTTTTAATATTAAGTATTTTGTTCCCTTGATTAATTATAAATAATTAAACTTAGTATAGAGATCGGTAATTAATTTAGTTAGATAAATAATCTAATTGCCTGCATTAAAACCGGTTATAATTGGAAAAAGACCGTCACAAGACCTCGCGGTTGTATACGTGCATTTCGCGTGTATTATTTCCCGAGTAAGACATCCTCGCTTCAGCGATCCAGAGTTACTAACGTATAAACACGATATCGATTTTCTCAAACGATTCGAGTTCATTGCGCTGGCGCCCCGACCAACAACGGTATCAAGGCTGACGCTCTCGCTACTATACGTGCAGGACCGTAACCTAAACTTTGCCTCTTAGGTAAGGAATAGATTAACAAGACCATCTTTTGTTCACAGAAGCGACGTCGCACCCAGTGACGCTAGGACCCGGACCGAGAAGTTCTCCTATACATTTTGTTAATTACCTTCTTATTTTATTTATTGTAAATATTTGGTTAATATACATTTTAAAAATGCTTTACGGTTTTTATTGAAGGTTACAGTGTTAAGCCCATCCAGTACTTACTACGAACCACACCCCGTTTATAAAATAAACCCGATTGAGCAAAGCCGAGGCAAAATAAAACCGCGTTGGGTTACCCAACCAGGAGGGCGCAATATAAATTTGACACCAAAATAGGGGTGCATTATAAAAAGTGGCCCCAACGTGGGGCTCGAAAAACACTGAACACCTTAAATAATTTTCCGTTTACAGATTTCAAAAGGACCGCAGAAGCACCAGTAATCACATATTTTTGTTTTCCAGAGACACTAATCTGTCTGTTACAGGATGAGTATACCGAGGGACTCTGAAGATACCGACACCAGAGTGGGATGGATTTACCATCTCAAGAAGGATGAATTAGCAACCGAAGCTAGGAAATATAAGCTAGAGACAGGAGGAAATGTAGATGCACTTCGAGCCAGGATAATAAAATACTTACGCACCGGAGAAGGACAAGTAACCACACTGACACCAGAAATACTAACATTAGCCGCTCCGATACCGCCACCACCAGCTGGGGAACACCTAGACATTACCGGAACCAGACGCGCCGATATTTGCGATAGAATACGCAAATGGGGTGTGAAATACGACGGTATCAGCGATCCGATTTCTTTCTTGGAAAGAGTAGAGGAATCTCAAACCTGCTACAACATCACCGACCGTGATCTATTACTCGCCCTTCCGGAATTATTAAAGGAAAGCACCCTGTTATGGTACAGAAACCATCAACAATCCTGGACGACTTGGAAAGATTTCTTGGTCAGTTTTAAAATACAATTTTTACCACCGCGACATCAATTTCAACTAGAGGAGGAAATCCGCAATGGATTGCAAAAACCCCGAGAAAAAGCTACGGAATACGTGACTGCCGTCCTGACCCTAATGCGACGCCATGGAAACATGTCGAGAGAAGAACAACTACAACGTATGTATGACAACCTGAGGGTGGAATATAAATTTTACATCCGCCAAAGAGATTTCAAAGACCTGACCGAACTTCTCGAGTTGGCCACCCAATTCGAAATGCTACCTCCACGGACACACTCGCCGTCTCCCAGTCCAAACCGCCAGAAGGTACACTTTAGTGGTCTAACACCAGCTCCTGACACACCAGCACACCGTCCCCGTGAAATCAACACCACTAAATCCGTCCCAACGCATATCACCACCCCGTATGACCGCTCCACCGTCTGTTGGAGATGTGGGAAAACCGGACACTTCAAAGAGAGGTGTAGAGAACCGTTTAAAGCTTTTTGCTCGAGATGCAGCAAAGAAGGTGTATTATCCCGCGACTGCCCCTGTCCGCGGTCGGAAAACTCCAGACGCCGGTAAAGGGACACCAGGAACTTTTTACTACCCCGGCTCTTACACCTGGAAACAAAACAACCGCCAGCGAGTGGACCACTTGGCTACAAACCGTAGCGCAGTTTACACGAAGGAAACCCGATAAAAGATTAGATCGTTCCTACGATGATAGACTCTTCCTAGAGATTATGGTCTTTAACAAAACCATCAATGCTTTAATTGATACCGGAGCCTCTCGAACATATATAGGCGAGAAAGTAAAGAATTTACTAATTAACAACCGTATATATCCGAGCACGCTAAAAGCTGCAACCGTACGTCTTGCCGACAGTTCCATGACGGAAACCGCGGTTATACATTTTCCCGCCAAGATAGGCAGGAAAACTCTCCAGTTACCGGGCTATTACATACCCCAACTGTCCACCGACATTGTAATTGGATTAGACGCGCTGGAACATCTTCAGGCCACTCTACACATACACCAGAAACAACTAGAAATCGCCGGAATACGTATCCCCTTGCAAAGTTCCGTACAAGGAGGCTTGAGTGGAATTCATCGCTTACACGAGGACTATAGAGTAAAAGCCGACCTGTCTCCATTAGAGGTGGAGGAAACCGAAGAAATAACCTGTCCGTGGTATAAATACTGGATACAGCAAGTCCGAGAACACCCTGATCAACACCCAAGATATAAAATAGATGAAGGACAACTATTTAAATCATTCCCTGATCCGACACCCGAAAAAGAGATGGGAAGCCATCCTAGTTGGAAAATTTGTATACCGCTAGAAAAACGCCGAGATATCCTGGAAGAATGTCACGATGTCCCCACCGCAGGACACCTAGGAATTGCGAAAACACTATGCCGCATATACCGCAATTACTACTGGCCCACCATAAAATCCGACGTGATAAAATACGTAAAAACGTGTATAAGTTGTCAGACTTATAAAGGTAGTACGCAAAAGCCGCAAGGAGAAATGTACTTTTCGCGACCTGGACATCCGTGGAATAATGTAAGTACAGACCTTATCGGACCGCTGCCCGCTCCAAGAAAGGCTATAAATTCCTGTTAGTTTTTCAAGACCGGTTAACTAAGTGGGTCGAACTTAAACCGCTCCGTAACGCTACCAGTCCGCCGATTATCCAAGCGTTAAAAGAACAAATAATATACCGCTTTGGAACTCCCCGACACCTGATCTCCGATAACGGCCCACAGTATACCAGTAAATTATTCCGCACGTTCTTGAAGGAGCATGGAATCAACCATCGTTCTACTCCACCATACTCCCCGCATGCCAACCCGGTGGAAAGAACCAATAAAGTGATCGGGACGATGATCGCACAATTTACGCGAAATAACCAACGAGAGTGGGACACCCACCTGCCTGAAATAGCCTTCGCTATCAATACCGTACAGCATGGATCAACTGGTTTCTCCCCTGCCTTACTTAATCTCGGGAGGGAATTAGAACCACCTAGGGCATGGTCAACCCAGAAGCAACCGCCGACAACAGAAGCAACCGCCGTAACCGCAGCTGATCAAGCTCAACACATGAAGTATTTAAAAGATCTACAAGAACTTGCTAGAGATTCATTAGCAAAGACCTTTGAAGTACAACGGTATCATTACAACCTGCGTCACCGAGCCTACCGCCCCCGCAAAGGAGATCTCGTATATCGTAAAACACATTACCTGTCAAGCAAAGCGAAAGAATTTTCCGCGAAATTAGCGAAAAAGTATGCCGGTCCTTACCTTGTGTATAAAATCAAATCGCCCGTAATTGTCGAGCTCCGAGAACCCGGTAGTAGGAAAAGCGCGGGAGAAGCGCATGTAAAAGATTTGAGAAATGCGACTGACGTCACCGATCAGACTAGACCAACGACCAATGGTAACGTTGAAAATTTAACGGCTATTAAAAACCCGCGTATTCAAAATCATATAAAAGCAAAGGATAAAACCAGAAATGCTATCTTCCACAACATGGCCCCCTTTAAACCGAGTATACGCCGAAAGCTCCCGTTACGGATCTCGCCCTGGCAGCCCAACCGATACCGCAAACCCGGGACCGAAGACTTAGACGCAGCGTTCTTGACACGTCGCAGTACTCCGGTCCGGGAACAAACTCCGCCGCCTGCGCCCCGTACACCGTCACCAGGACCATCCTACCCCGAAACGGAATGGTATTGGTCACCGCCACGCCTGCACCACGACGGTAGACCAAGGACACCCTCCACACCGGAACATTTGCGTCGGACGGCCGAGGTTACCGAGGGAATCCAGGACTTAAAGATACAGGAGGTACCCGAACCGGCCCGCCTTATGCCACCACCGCCCGAAAACCTAAATCGCCGCCAGCGACGCAATCGCCGCCGCGTCAGCGTCCTTATGCCCGATGGCGCTAGAATAAAAATCAAGCGGACGGATCTTCCGCAAGAGGAGGAAAGGGTGGTATGTAAAGAACCAGCGTCCTGTACTTACATGTTTTAGAATAAATTATATGCGGAACATCCTGTATGTAAGATTTCATAAGTTTACGCGATATTGCACAACAAATAATTTATTCATCACCGCTGACGTGTATTTCTAAGAAACCGTAAGTTTCTGCACGTCAGAACGATTTTAACCAATCACGTAACGGTATTCCCCGCACGGTAGCCGCGAAGCCGCCCACAGATGCACCTTTATAAACTCGCGACGCGCATAATAAAAAAAAAACTCCTTCAGTAAGGAGAGATGAATCTTAGTAGATTCAAGTTAAGCCGATATCCAGCAGCCGCCTCCGTACCGTTGACCGTTCCAGAAACCAGTAGCCGCCGCCGCTCCGTTTGCTTAGTGTAAGCACCGACCTGTTGTTCACCGACGAAGAGTCCTTCGCGATCGGGCGAGAACGCACACCACCTCGCACCGGGCAACCTAAAGTTCAATTCTGTACTGCTATTGATAGACACGTAAGTTGTAAAGTTATACATTCTGACAATTTACACTCAAACACTACAGACCGTAAATAATTCCGGGCTGAGCTCCAGGAGTTATACTACACTAGCACCTAGAGTAGCACGAAGGGTAGATCCCATCGTCACTCGCCACCACAAAGTACACCTAGAGGAACGCAGGGTAGCCCCGACGTATCTCATCAACACTTGAGGGTGAAGGGTTGTTACAGGGCTGTAAAGACCTACGACCTTTCTCTTAGTATATACAGTAAAGACAGGCCGTCGCCTACGTCTTCTGGGCATTACTGAAATCCCGCTCGAAACTCATACACTATCTCCAGACAAACATAATAACCATACACGGTGTCTTTAAATTGCAGAGGAATACCTCCATAACCTGTAGTATAAATTAGTAGTCCACCTAACCATCGTAAATACCTGGTGCGAGAACGTTTGTATACAAATTAGAGATTACGTAGAGTATTCTATCTTTACGTAAACCTATTAGAGTAGTTTTAATATTAAGTATTTTGTTCCCTTGATTAATTATAAATAATTAAACTTAGTATAGAGATCGGTAATTAATTTAGTTAGATAAATAATCTAATTGCCTGCATTAAAACCGGTTATAATTGGAAAAAGACCGTCACAAGACCTCGCGGTTGTATACGTGCATTTCGCGTGTATTATTTCCCGGAAGTAAGACATCCTCGCTTTAGCGATCCAGAGTTACTAACGTATAAACACGATATCGATTTTCTCAAACGATTCGAGTTCATTGCGCTGGCGCCCCGACCAACAACGGTATCAAGGCTGACGCTCTCGCTACTATACATGCAGGACCGTAACCTAAACTTTGCCTCTTAGGTAAGGAATAGATTAACAAGACCATCTTTTGTTCACAGAAGCGACGTCGCACCCAGTGACGCTAGGACCCGGACCGAGAAGTTCTCCTATACATTTTGTTAATTACCTTCTTATTTTATTTATTGTAAATATTTGGTTAATATACATTTTAAAAATGCTTTACGGTTTTTATTTAAGGTTACAGTGTTAAGCCCATCCAGTACTTACTACGAACCACACCCCGTTTATAAAATAAACCCGATTGAGCAAAGCCGAGGCAAAATAAAACCGCGTTGGGTTACCCAACCAGGAGGGCGCAATATAAATTTGACACCAAAATAGGGGTGCATTATAACTAGACCTGATACCGCGGATATTGCAGTAGTGAATCAGAAAGTTGATACTTTCGATAACCGTGGTCGCTTGGGCCCTTCCCGCCCGGACATCCGAATGAGGCAGGATTTTTCGTCCTATTTATTACCCTAGAAACCACAGCCATCTTATTTTTTAATTTGAGACTTTTAATCCGATAGGAAGACAGTGAGGGCGAGAAGGAAGAATAAGGACGAGAATAGATTACGGATGAAGTAAAAGGTAACTGGCAGCCCTTACCGAGCTCAGAAAATCGGAGACCCAATATTAAGGAGGCCATTGTAAGGGTGGTGGTACCTCCCCGGTTGGCATGGAGTGAACGTGTCATCTTTAAGACAATATAACCATATTTAATTTTTAATGACCTAGTTATTCTTTACTAAAATTTAATTCTATAGTTGATTTATACGTTTCTCCAACTGTTATATTAATAGCAGGCTAATTTTTATGTTTTAATTCTTTAAATTTTCAACTTTGACAAAATTGTTTCAACATCTTTAACAATTTTAATAGATATTACTACTGACGAAGATAGCTGTAAGTGTTATCGAAACGTGTAGATTGCATAATTTAACATAGATCATTAAAAAACCCAAAAAAGATAAGTATTTTAATACTTATTTATGACTGAAAACGTTGCTTGTGATGAATATGCGAAAATTTAAAAATTATATTTCGACATCCCATGAACGTCATTAACATAAACTGATGTTTAGTGAAGGTCAGATTACTTTTTGTACAGTTGCCATGGAGACACCTAAGAATCCCGAAATCAGCCACTTTAGGTATGAAATACTGTCACAATATAGCGTCTTATTTAGGTGGTTAGAGAAAAATATGTACAAAAAGTAATTTGCATTAACTTTGAATGAATGACGTTCATAGAATATTATTACGTCAATAAACGCAATTTCAAACAATGTTTTAGTCATAAATAAGCATTGATATTCAATATAATTTTACTTTTTATTTTCGTTTTAAGCAAGTACAAGGTTATTTGAATGTTTTGAATCAATATCCTATGAACAAAAGTCGACATTTGCTGTCGCCGGGGGCACTATTTATCCTCACTTACATGTGTCACTTTTGTATCAAATTTATAGAGGTAAAATCAAATGAATATTAATTAAAAACTAGACGGTAAGGTTTTTATTCTACTAAAATGTAGAATAATACACATTTTGTATAAAATAGAAATATCCGAGATTGCTGGGACATAAATAAGTGGTTCTCAAACAAGCAGTGAACTGCAAATGAATGACAATATAAAGGTAAAAGTGGCTGGAGGAAAAATTGTATGTTTTATTCGTACAAAAAATGTATTTTCGTGACTCGGAAGAACTATTTTATTGGTAGTTTTGTCTGTATTTCATAAGCTCATTGTAAGAAGATTAAATAAAACAATTAATATTAATAATATATACCCAAGGAATATATTCATTTAAAATTACGCACGTAACACAACAGAAAAATAGACTTTATCGAACTATAAAACCATTTTGACCAATAGTTAATATACGAAAGAAAGTTTATTGTTTAATCAAAAATTTCTAAGCGCAGTTTTATTGTCAAAAAATGAAAGACCTGATTTATAGTTTTAAGCAGTTTCTTCCTTGTTTATCATATACATGACTAGAACTGCAACTGTACCACATTTTTTACCATAGACAGGCATTTGCGTGCGATTGAGGCCACTGGCGGCACTTTTGTGGACAGTCGATACAAACCAGTGGTGTTTTTGGACTTGCCGGGGTGGCTTTCACCCACACTGCTGGGAGATTTTCACCACTTTTTTTATCCATATTTTCGAAAAGAAGTCACTTTTGTAGAAATCCCACGTGTTAGGCCCACGAAAACGTTTTTAGAAATAACGTGGTAAAAAGGATTTGGGAAAACCCAATCACTGCACTTTTTGGATTACTTCACTATTTATTATTAATATTTTTTAATTGCATCTTTTCCTTTTTACGGTAACATCGACGTTTTTTATCTTATTACACTAAAATTGAACAAAAATAAGCGTTCTGCATCAGCTCAACAATTCCATCGTTTACAGTTAAGCATATAGTAAAAACTTTTACAAAATCAAGCAATGACAAATCACTTAGTCGAAAGTTCCTTAACAACTACACAAATATACACCTACTAACCCCGAAACACTCCGAACATTCATGAAACTACAAAAAAAAACTAGTATCAAACGAGATCACCCAAAACAAGGAAACTAGGAAACATCCAATCACGTAAACTCACAAACACGCGCACAAAAAAACTAACGATCAAGTCCAACCACAAACCGGACACAAACCAAGAAACAAGTTACTTGACTACTAAACATGTGAACAAGGAAACGCAACCAAAAAGCTAACAGATAAATAAATCCCAACATATACAAACAAACAAACAATGAAGCTAGCAAACGATAAACACAAAACATGTAAGCCGCAAACATATAAACACATAAACAAAGCAGCAAATAAAGTTACTCAACGCCTACACATACGTCACACAAACCCCAAAACAATAAAAGTATCCGAGAAACACTCTCAAACAAGCAAGGAAACATACCAAATTAACTAAAACATGCAGAAAAATTAGTAGTCAACCAAGAACTACTCAATCAAGTAAACACCCACAACAAAGAAACTAGCAAAAAAGTTATCACTCATACATACAAATCTCAAACAAGCAAACACATGAGCAAGGAAACTTGCAATCAAGTAAACGCCCAAACATAAGACATATAAGATCGCAAACATACAAACACAAACAGAAATAAGTTACTGAACGTCCAAACGTATAATCACTAAAAACACGCAAACTCCAAACACGCAGATAAACCACTAACGAAACTAAAGCATTCAAAAGAACTAATAGCAAACATACACATCCAAAACAAGAAAAATAGCAACCAAGTAAACATTAAATCCACAAACATCCAAAGCATGCACAAACAAGGGAGAAAAGTAGAAGTAAAATATGTAGAAAAACTAGTAGTCAACTAATACATACGCCTGAAACAAACAAATAAAACAAACAATCACCCAGACACGTAAACACAAACATATTTACAAGCAAACAAAGAAACAAGCAATCAAGTATGTACCAAACAACACATGAAAACCGCCAAACATACAAACGCACAAACAAGTAAACATGCAACCCCCAAAACAAATATACTAGCCAACAAACACTTCAATATGAACGAGACAAGTAAGAAAGCACACCAAATGGGCTAAATCATATAGAACAACTAGTAGCCAACAAACACACACGTAAACGCTTAAAACAAGAAAAAACTAGTAAACAAGCAATCATTCAAGCACAAAACATACAAACCCCTAACTATACAAACACACAAACGCGCAACCTTAAAACAAGTACTACTAGCCTGCAAACACATGCTCAAATAAACTGGCAAACATGCAAACACCAAACCGCGTAAACACACAAAGAAACTAGCTAACAAGAAAATTGCTAAACACAAAATACGTAAATCCACAAAAAATACAAATACAGAAATAATAAAACTAGTAAACATGCAAACTAATTCCCACATCCAATAGCACAAACATACGACATGGTGGACATCTTGCAACATAATATTAAAGATAGGTGAAAATTTGCATTTTACAAACATGCAAATTTCCCAGTAATCACAGACACACACATACAGGCAAACACAAACGCAAAAAAATAAAGTAACAAACAAACACACAAACAAATGAACTAGCGATTAAGCAAGCACCAAAACACAAAACATTTAATCTAAGAAAACAGACTAGCAAACAAGCACATTATACAGCAAATATACAAATACGCATTTTTTAGTGATTACATAATAAGTATGAGTTACTGGTTTCTTCTGGATTTTCTATATGGCTAAGTAGATTTTTTAATCGGAACTTCCTAAAGCTGTATGAGTCATACGGTATTCCCGATTGCAAGGTGAGATAAATTACCAAAACCGTATTTTTCGTACTTATACGTATTGGGTGGTAGGTTATAACATACGCAGTCTTATAAAATTTTAACCGCAAAAGTGGAGTTTTCTTCTCTTGCACCGACCTATTTGTCCTTGTAGTTGGATGTTTTCGCTTTAATTGGACAGATTAAATAAAATTGTCAAAGTAACGTATTTATTTCTGTGGAAGTATATCTGGCAACGTTGTGGATAGGATCACACTGCCATATATTAGTAGGTTTGACAAATAAAGGATTTTGTGTTGGACGAAATTAAAATCTAGAGGTCGTTTAATTCTTTTGGGTCTAGTTTGCGTCTGTTAAGGATTTACTCTTAAGGAAACGAGATGTGCTAAAAAATCTTCTATATTTCTTCAATAAATTGATATTGTATATACATTTCAGTCAGACTGACTTTGTTTCAAGCACCTGCTTTACTTAATACTAATAATAGACACTTTTATTTTGTTTAATAAGGATACAAGCTTTCTTAAAAAAAACTAAGTGACATTTGGAGGTTCCGTCTATACGTTTATCTACACATCTTCATACTATAACCACGTTCTGAAATATAGATTCCTGAATACGTTATGTATGTATACTTCCTCGCTATCATTCATTCGATAGGGAACGCCTAGGTTGACTACCACTCACAGACTTCTGTCAATTAAACGAGAGCTTAACCCACATAAAACTTTCGCTTAGTACATAGACAACTAAGCTAACAGTGAGTTAAAGTTTCTTTATAATGGGGCGGAGCCCTGCAGATCAAAGCATTTAGCTATAGCAGTAATCAAGTGTTTATTACTCACTATCGATGCACTAAATCTACAAACTGTTATTCAGTGCGGAAAGCTTTCAACCAGCTGTTGAACAGTGGCTTAAGTAATACATTAATGTTTGTTTACGTTCCTGCATGGCTTGTTCGTGTGATGTAGCAGCTGTACGCAATTCTAGATCTTGCTTGTGATGTGCTTTACCTACAATTTAGGAAATTAAAACTCAGTATAGGTTACGAACTTTAAATTGATAGCAGCAAACTGTCAAAATTAAATTTAATATGTGAATTTGCAGTTATTATTTTAGAACTACCGTTCGGTATGTTAGTATACTTATGCAAGGTGATTCACACTAGGAATGTGACTTATTTATATTTCTAAATTACATTTTTCTTGTGCATACTGCTTGATGTGAAAAGTTCATGATATACTATACTATTTATCTCGGTGTTTCTGTACCATCAGCTGATTAATCGTAAATGTAGTTTTATTTTTTTATATTGGGGCATTACTTTGACGACTGTTAAATTTAAGTTTATACATTCGAAAATTGTTTACATTACAAACTTAAAAATATTATGTGAGGCATCTAACTAGTATGGGGCTAAATTGATTTAATTTTCGTTTTGTTTCATATTTCCTTTAACCGTAATAAACGCCTGTTTGTTCACGCTCATTTACAAACGTTATAAGGGGAGATCTTCCTGAATACGTGAGCGTTTCGGTTTTAAACCAATTATGCTTTACTTGTCACTTATGCTTACGGCAAGCTTTTAGTTTATTTATATTCTAGCTAACCCGCTGCGGCGCCGTCCGCTTCTGAATGTCTGACAGTCCTATTTGTTTCAATTCATTTTGATTATTAGTTTTTTTGTTTTAATTTACTAAAGCACTAAAAAGGTAAGTGGTGTACTAGTTTTATTAATTGAATATATTTTATGGTTCTGCAACGTTTTCGCAGGACTCTCCATCGGGAATTAATTTTTCTTGGCTTAATTGTATATACTATGCTTTGATTTATTTTATTTTTGTAGCTTCGTGTTTAGTTCTGCAGATGCCTTCGGAAAAATAAACGACCGTTATTTCTTTGTTGTATGTATGTTATTGTCTCGTATGCTTAACTTAACCTGTACTCTGTCAGGCTAGCGTTCTTTTCTCTATTTTAGCTGTGACCATCGTCATAACTGTGCATCTATCCTATTTTTCATTGTGTTTTCTAATCCAACCACACGCGCACGCGTCCTTTTTACGGAAACTCATTTATCGACTGTCTAAATGGGATCACGTCACACCTCCTAATTTGGGCATCTGTACCTTTATGCACGTGACAAATCCCATTATTGAGCATGATGAGGATCAAAATCTCTTATGATAAATGAATATTTGCATAGAATAGTGGGGATAATACACATGAGGTGAACTGTCTAACTAAAACATGAGCTTGCGCCAGCATCAGAACGTAAATACTTAGAAGATTGGTGATTAGCAGGACCTTTCAAAAGGGCCTATCACCGACATAAGAGTCTTAGAATATTGAATCTGGTTTCTTCTACATCTAAGGTCCTATGACTGATTCTTGAAGTTGCCCCAACATCTAAGGTCCTGATGTTCCTTTTCCTTGTCTAAGTATATCGTGTATATGGACAGAAGGACGAACGCCCTAAACCGGTTTTGTTTTTTTCTGGAATCTGCAAACCTAAAACGCAAAGAAAAGTGACAAAAAGTGGGAGTTCAACTTTTCTTTTCCGTGCCATCGCGATACCATTTTGCTCAAGATTATACTTAATAGCATTTATTAAAACATAATACTTCAATCAAGGTTAATACTTACCAACTACGTTTACAAGGTAAGCGACAAAAGACTTAATTTAATTAAATTGGGTAAATTAGAGAAATATAGGAGAAAGGATTCAGTATAAAGCTTTATACATGTTGCAACGGAAAAAATGCAGAACTGTAAGTAAATCCCGCAGACATGCAGTCTGAATGAAGGGTCACATGTGTGTGACAGCCTGGCTGGCTTAGTAGTGGTTAGATTTGGTTTTTCTTTGGTTTACCCACTTCCTCAAATGAAAATAGCTGAATAAAGGAAGAAAAAAGAAGTAAAAGGACAATACATAGACAAAAAGGCGACAATTCACCCTGCTAACGGTACTCAAATAATCCACCAGGAGTGGATTAAAGTGAATAAATTTATAACGTATATTATCATTTCGGGAGCGGACTCTGCTTCCATCATCAGGCTTAGTCCTGGGAAGGACTGTTTTCGCATTTGAGTCGAATTCACGTATTATGATTTTTTCCCAAGCACTTGACTACTCTCAGATTCGAACTTGGTACCTTTCACTAGTAAGTCTGACACCTTTACCACTGAGCCACTGAGTAATCCAATATATATTTATTAGAACTTATGTATATATTAAACTGTTATCGTAGTTGCACAGCGGTTTATTGCGCATGTTGCACCGTAACCTGTTGCGCAGGTGTATTGCGCTTAAGCTGTTTACGCATTATTGAGATCCAAATGGGTTTCATTCTACACTAGCTCGGCTTATTGGCTTTTCTGCTAGTGCTATGTATGTGGCTTCTTTGAGTTTCCGCAGAGTTGTATTCTCGTCCTTTGCCACTATCTGTATGTTATCCCATTGGATGCGGTTGTCTTTGTTCCAGACATGTTCGGCGATTCTTGATCTTTCTGTTTCGCCTGTGCGAATGTTTTTCTTATGTTCCATAGTTCTCCACTCAAAGTAAGAATATATAATACATGAATTCGACTCAAGTACGAAAACAGTCCTTCTCAGGACTAATCGTGATCATGGAAGGAGAGTCCGCTTCCGAAACATCGCGCTATGAAATCAAAAACTGTGGAAATAGGCCGATCAACTCAACTAATCATTATATTTTAGATTAGGGAAAAATATCGGTCGGCAGGCTTAATGTGAATAACTACAATTTGGGTTTAACAGGATTTTTGGTAACAACTTCAAACCGAAATCACTAATCATGAATTTTACAGAATCAGTATTATTAGACCAGGATCTGATGTTACAGAATCAAATTTTGATTTTGTGTTTAGTACAGCCTGTGAATAGCATATACATTAGTTGTTTTTTTGTGAACAACTTTAGAATGACTACGCTAAATACCGTGGGATTGAATAATCATTATTTTCCATGTTTTTTTTAATAGTCACAATCGTTAAACGTTTAATCATTACTAAATGGTATTGTATGGTAATTTGCATTTATTTTTATCCCAGGATTGTTTTTTCGAACAATTTCTGTTTCTGTTCTAGTAAGTTATAACTACAACTAATACATCACATTCACAAATTGCTTAGAGTTACAATAAATACTGCACAGTAAGAACGTTAGTAGAAGTGAGACACTTTGGCCGCCATTTTGTTTTTGTGACGTCATTTGACCTTTAGACTGACCTCGGGGTCGATCCTGGTTTGACCTTGGACCTGACCTTGACGGTCACGTGAGCAACGTATTTTGACCTTGAATCTGACATCGGGCCTGGTCTTGGAGTTGGCCTTGTGAATTTTTGTAAGGGTCCCTAGCCTTGTAAGACAGGTACAGATAGCATAAAGTAAGTCTAAAATTAATTAAATATGAATAAAAATGGTTAAACTGTATTATTGATATGTTATAGAAGTGGATGGCCTTGGATATTTTTAAGTTAACATGTAGTTATGTCTATTAATCTATATCTGACATGAAGTTTAAAGCTGATTGTCACATAGATCACAGCGTGATTTTATTGTTCGTAATGAGTTTATTTTAAAAGAGACTGCATAATTATCCTAAAACGTTACTAAAATTATTACATTTGTTTTAATTTCCATTTGTAGGTTGTGACCTTGCCTATACGAATATCAGTTACAACATGATTTTAAGTGATTTTACCTTGAGAATGTAAAAGTCAACCTTCAACAGTATACATACAAGAATTACTTTAAAAAATGCGTTATTAAGACAGCGTTAGTATTATCATAGATTTACATCAAACACTTTAAAAATCTACGCGGTGTTTAAGACATTCTTGTCCATAAATAATCTCTCTCGCTATCATTGCAAACAATGTTTTTACAATGTACAGCTTAAACATACAAATCTAATCTAATTATCTCTAACACAAGCTTATTGTGATTTTCTATTTACCTTTCGTGTTAATTACAAGTTGGTTAGCGTCACCTTGCCCATATAAATTTATTTATACAAGCTTTAAAATGATTTCAACTTGAGATATTTTTCTACTGTTACTGACCTAAGAGTTGCTAATATTACCAAATCTATTTTCAGGTTTTGCGTTAATTATTATTGATACCTTGTAAATTATATAATTCCATCAATTTTAACAATCTAAATTACGTAAAATTGTTTATCAATATGGAATATCATACTTTGTTTAAAAACAGTAAAATATTTTCATAATCATAAAATTTATAACTGTTATGATTTAAAACACGTGCTATATTGGTAGATTAAAAAGAAAGAAAACAATAGGATCATTTTTGATATTAAAAAGGTAAATAAAGCGACATTTAAAAATAATATTGTAATTATTTCATTAACAAACCAGTAAAACATCTAATGTCTTTGATGCTGGTTCATAATAACAATGCTCATTCGATGGTGATTACACTTTAAATACATGCAAAGGATAATATATAGCCTTTATTTACCACTATTATTATATAGATATGAGATTAATCGTAAGTTAACTGTTATCAGCACGACCCCCAGAAATACTACACACGCCTTCAAATCTTCTTCTGCGTTCTCAGAAGCTGTACCGCATTCATATTTTTGAATTTATCTTTATCCCATCTCGAATCAGTAGTACGTTTTCTAATGCGTAGACAGGATCTTCAATATTGTGATGCATGCAACGAAATGTCTGTGTCTTCTTCTTTAAGCTCGATTTCGTGTCTATATTATTGTATAATATAATTATAATGTCTGACTACCTTATCAGAACTTAAGGAGCGAAAGTTTATCGAAGGGTCTGTCGCTGTGGAAAGGCACGAGATGCAGCTGCATCACCTGTTAAAGGTTAAAAGAAGAAGGCGGCAGACTTAAGTCGACATCAACACCCACGCAACGAAAAAGTTTAGACAGCATGATGAAGGGGCTGCCGTCATCGTTGTTGAAGACGACCACGAGGAAGAGGAGCACCTGCCGTCGCTGCAGCTACCGCTGCCGTCACCGCCAGCAGAAGAATAAAAATAGGGTCAACGGGAGACACCCCATCACGGAGGATCCAAGGGTGTCTCGATACTGGGGACTCTCCTCTGCCAGAGTCGCCCTCCATCTCCAGACTTAAATCAAGACATGGATCGTGACCAGGAGTTGGAAATAATCCTTAAGGGGTTGGGGGTTTTATAATTAAATCATTTTTGTTTTTTTTTTATTCCTTGTACACAATCGGTAAAGTGTCAAAGTTTTCAATCCTTTAGAGTAACTTATTCTATACCTTTTAAATTCGGGCTTACTTAATACATTGTAACACCTGTCTCTAACTATTTTCCTATCGTTATTTACAAAAAAAGTCTTTAGTATTGCTAATCACCATACTTTTCATCGATTCAAAGTTTATAATACGAGAGTTCTTATAGTTTAAGGTAATGCCCTTCACTTTACACGTTGATTTAAGTGTCTGTTCGCTGGTTGAAAACACATTATAGCTGTAGTTCTTCGGTCCCGCACTAACTCAGCTATATAAATTCCCTGAACATATGCCTCCAGCTCGTCGGTCATCTGGCCAAGGAAATTTCCACAAGTTGGGTTCCAGCCGTCGTCGAGTTTCGCAACAAATGTGACACAGAACGAGACGGTCCAGCTTCTCCAGATAATTATATAGCTCTAAACGTGCATGAGCTGTCGTGTACGCGGCTATGGACACATTAATAGCTCTTAGAGTCTCACCTTCACCCTCAGATCTATCCCAATTTACAATTACCACATTATCATTAATCGGCATAATGAATTGTACCTGCACCAAAGTATCCGTAAACAATTTGAAAAAGTCCTTTGACTCAGATACTATACTACTATTCGATCAATTTTCACGTTGGCCAACCTTATCCCAAAAAGAATTTAACATCAGCTTGGCCAAGTACCTTAAACCGGGATTTTTCTTAATGTTCTTTTCGTCCAGCTGGATCCCCTCTTTATTGTAATATTCCCTTATGTAGTTCAACTTCTCGGTTTCTGACGTACATTGGCTAGGTCACCCGGAACATTCCTGTTTGAGTTTCAAGAAATTAGCGATGTAACCACTAAACAATCCACCCTGTTTTGTAATTTTGTCATACGTGGTTACCTCATATTCTCAAATCTCAAAAACATCTAAAACTTTATTGTTTTTAGCGATAGACCTGCGCAACTCGTCGGCTACAAACGTTCCAACTAAACTGCGTTTGGGTTCACTATACCCACATTCTTCTTGATTTAGCTCTACGCCACAAGCCCTACATAGCATAAACTTCAACTTGCATGTATTTTTATAGGTAAAACAGGGTGATACAGATCGGAGGGCGGTAGTACTCGAAATTTAACTAAACTCTCCACCATCTGCAATGAATGTTCTTAAAACGCGTCTCGTGGACGGGTTTGACTGCCTAAATTTTGTATAAACGCTCTTAACTCGTTGTTTGCAAGTATTAGTTTTTTTAAATCGCATTTACGCATATCAACTATATTATATCCACGCCCGCGTAGAAATTGAGATCGTGCCGCAGTATTCTCGTTTCGGACAAACATGGATGTATTTACAACCAACTTTGAGTCAATATTGGCTTGGTTGGGGAAACAGTCCCCCCAACCGTGCCAATATCATCCCAGAAACTCGTAAAGGGTATTTAATTCGATATAATAACCGTCGACCTTAACACCTTCAGGTATTCTAAACTCCTGAGCTTTTCTGGTATCCTGCATGGTCACTTGTTGTGAATGTTACTCCCAACGTAACCAGTATATTGCCACTCTCAACGGTTTGTCGGCACATCTGAAGCCGCCTTTTGTAATGAGACCGATTGTGTTCTCTTTGAGGAAACTCCTACGAAACACTTTACTGCAGACGCTAGCAATTGTGGTTGACTCCTGAAACAAACCGACTTTATTTAGAGTCGTGAAGGTCGACCAGAAACTAATGCAACTATTAACTAGAATCTTAACATCCACAATACTTCACAATCTCTTCATCTTAAAAACATAATTACTCTGGGTCTCAGCCGCATGCCAATAAAAAAGCTTTTGCTGCGCTTTTCTCAACATCTGATCTGTACAATAATATTCAAGTGCAGGCAAAGGACCATCATAATTCTGATTTGCGGATGTGTTAAAGAGAAATGGGAGATATCCTTTGGACTCGGAATAATCGAAAGTTTTAGGAAATGCCGAGAGTGGTGATCGAATGAGGCTGAAGGAGTAAATAAACCTAATATCGTCGCATTGAATGGAAATTAGTTTTAGGCTGTCGGAGATGACTTTTGGTCTCCATCGGTTATTATTAGCTAGCATGCATCTAAACACAAAACATCCATCGTACCCCTCCATGTTATGTGCAATGCATGTAACTTGGAAATTTTCACGCGTTCTGGGCAACATAAGATTCAACAGGATCTTCCCTGAAAATGTGCACTCTTTCGCTGCACATCGGACATCGCTCATCCTAATTGTCGATGCATTGGATACAAACAGAGCAAACATTCGCGACCACGCATAGATTGGGCTCATGCAGAAATCTATCATTCGCCCCCTCACACATCTTCTCTTGCATGCATTCCTAATCGTAAAAGATAAACATAAATGCTTTACCATCACCGGTATTACCTCGAGTCTTGTTAATGGGCATATAGGAAACATGTCCAATAGGGTTTTGTTTCTTACACGTGGAGCAATAGCTGTAACCCCATCTATGTTTACCCTTTACTGCAAAGGTTTTGAGGCATTTTAAACATCTACGTAATTTTTCGCATAGCTCAGTGTCCTAGTGGTTTTTAAGAGATTCTTGCCCATAAAAATATCTCTTGCAATCATCGCAAACAATTTTCGGATTTTGAATGGAACATGGCTTTTGATGACAGCAACATTTTTTTGCAGAGTTTGCAATATTAACCGCAGGTAAATGCTGAAGTGAGGCTGGTAATTACGTTACAGTGCTCGTCTTCTAGTAACAAATTTAATGCTACTCTACCCGACTCCCTAGGACCCGACACCTATTCGCGAATTATAAACTACGATAGTATATGAAGTTAAATGATTTTGAAATGATTAAATATACTCGTAACTACCACCCTGACGAAGGTCTACACCACTGTTTTGGTAAAGTTACATAGCTCGCACTTGAAGTAAGCGCCAACCCATTTCCATACTATGACGCATTGTATCGTTACTTCTAAACGGTATTGCTGAGACTAGTGCGCTAACTAAACATTTATTATCGTTCATTGTTGCTGGTACAACAACAATATCCCGTCTTTTAACTTTACAAAAGTTTTCAAATTTTAAACCCGTCAGGTTTCGGTGTCCATAGCCAATAGGTACCGTTTAAAACTAACAAGTCATTCGAGAAAAAGCTAGCATTGCTCTGCATTACCTTTTCCTGTAACGACATTATCACCCTGACCGACAACTGATCCACTCTTCTAAATGGTGTATCTCGGTAATTACGGTTCCTTAATGTGATACCGATGCAATCTGATGGAACCGCATACTTGACAATGTATTTATACAGTTTCATGAACGCACTCTGCAAAATATGTGTTAAATAAATAACATTTAGGAAACGATATTGCAGCCATGTTAAGGGATTATGCTTGCATGTCTCGTCATTAAAGGTAAATCTCAACGATTTGCATGTGGTGTTACATTTTTTTATAAATTTAGTGTTTGATTCACTGACTTCTCACTTGAGTGTTGTGTTCCTTCATCTCGTAAACAAACGGTGAGTAGTTTTATTAATTATGCAGATATCAGTGACAGAACTTCATTTTTTCTAACTGCCACAAGACAGGAAATAGCGCCCTATATGGAAATTTGCGCCCCTAAATAAAACAAATTATTTTGATGTGTGCTTTATACACACACTGCGTAAAGGATGACAATTTTCACGTTTACTTGATGAAACTTAAAATGCTTGTTCTGGGAATGTATTTAAGCATTTTTTGATTTTACACTGATCTACTCACATATACTAACGTTGGCACCAAATTTACGTGAATTAACAATTAACCTATGAATAGTCTACTTATAGTCTGTGGATGAATAAAGAACAGTGATATGATTCCTCGCAGTATAATCAATGAACAATCATCGTATAATATATGGATGATCAGAGAATTATCCACGATTGGTCTATGGATATTCTCGCGGAAAAATCTACGAATATACTTTACCTTTTTTAGTTTTCACCACAGAGTTAATTTGGGGTCCCCTAATTATCCTACGTTCTAAAATCGAATGATCTTTGAAATTTTGTATGCTGATAGATGTTATCAATACCAAAAAATCAGTGCCTTAATGAAATTTGGTAGAATGATATTTGTCTGGGTAATGAAATCCCACATGATGCAATTTACATATCTTTACAAAGAAAGTACGCAACATCATAAACACATGAAATTTGTGTGCACAAAGGTATAGAATATCATCATTTTTAGCTCCAGTTCCACCGAGCTGGTAGCGTAGTGATGACAAGACCTGCTTAGCATTCGAGAGATAATAGGTTCGATTCCCGTTACCGTCCACCTTGTATGAGGTTTTTTCAGGAGGTTTTCCTCATACACATGTAGCGGCATGGCCACTGCGTACATGCACACCATGTGCGACTACTTAGGCGAATGCTGGGGTAGTATTTTCCCTTCAGAACCCTAACTCCGTTCTTTCCGATCCTATCCTGACCACACCTATCCTTAATCCCATCATGTATATGTACGTAATGTATGTATGTATGCTGTGAATCCATGATTGTGGCTGAAGAAGCTCGAACAGCCTGCCCTCCCCCTTGGGGAGGAAACGAAATACCTGGCCTTTTCCTTTTTTTTCCTAGCTCCATTTCCTACAGAAATATGAGTTTACCAAATTAGTATGGAAATGCTGTATGTTGGAGACATTAATCATAAAAAACTAAATATAATTTGACACCCTGTACCTCTGTGAATGTCAATATTTTAAAAGTTCCATTCACATTCCCCATGTCGAAATTGGTTTAGTTTTACCCATTTTCTAAAATACTCTCATTGATTTTGAAAAGAAAACTTAAAAAATCCAACATTCCCGTAACAACGGGCACCCTAATTCAGACTCATTTGAGCTCACACAGATACGGATGAATGAGTGCTTACAAGGCCTTCTGCAACGAATGCTTTATACTATTTTCTCTCTTTCAGGCTTATTTCATCTTATTTATTAATTAGTGGCGACGAATCTGGTTGTAAAATAATTAAGTTGGTAATAGTGGGTTAATTTGATAGTTTCCGTAGCAACTAATAAACAACTTTTATATTTAATTTTCTCATAACGTGTATAACGTAAACTCTTGAAAAAAAGTTACTAAAAATCGTTTAAGAATTGAGTTTCATTCCAACATCAAAATGCGTGCGAAAATTGTGCATTCTAATCTCGAAATATATTCTATTGGCAAACAATGGGTAGAGCTTTTTAACCACTGCAACACACATCAACATATTAAAAATTGTTGAAATGTGCATGTGTTTAACAGGATCTCCAACACCGGCACGGAAAGAATTCTTCTGATATGAATAAAACTTGGACAAGCGAAAAAGCTAGTCTTACTGCAAAGGTGGGTACAGACGTTACTGCAAGCTTGACAAGCATGCACAATCAATTATTTTGTACAAGCATGCTTGAGTATCTGTACCGTAATTTTGCGCAAGCATTGGGAATGTACAAGTCTCTTGGGGTTGGATTGAACTTTAATCATGCAAGCTTGTGCAAACCGCGCTTGCGCAAGCGAAACGGACCGTGTGTATCGAGGATATGCAGTCTTGTTGAAATAAACGTCATGCCAGCCATACACGTTACGATATACTTGCGCAAGTCTAAACTTGCGCAAATAGACGTCATTGGGAAGTGACCACAGATGGCTCAAGTACGCTTGAGCGATACCATTTCTTTAGTGGTGAACGCCCAAGGTGTGTTGTGCGATGGATGACGCTTTAGCAGTAGTTGTATTAATATTTGCCACAAAAAAGTTGAAAATACTTGAAAGAAATCGATCTGTATGGTGTACAGGCTGGTTACGAAAAAGAGAGCAGTATTCGCACTCAATTTATTAACTGAATTGAAATTTGCACCGAAAAACTGGCATAACTATCTGCGTAAAGACGAAGAAACATATTTGAAACTTCTGTCGATCGTTACATCATTTATTAAAAAACAAGATACTGTTATGCGACAAGCCATATCACCACACGGAACTGGGAGGAGTTACGAGGACCTGAAGTTTTCAACAATAATATCACCTCAGGCCTTGGGTATTATTATTCCAGAAACATGTAACGCGATATACAGAGTGCTGCGGACAAATTATTTCAAGGTGAGTAAGTAAAATTAATTATTTCAAGTAAAAACCTTTGTTAGATTTGGTTAACAATTTTTATTCAAAATCATTAAACTGAGATACATGTGCTCCGGCTGTTGTGGAAGTGGAATACATAATTGCACAATAGTATCTTCGAGTCTGAGTTATACTGCACTGAGGATCCGGAAGAATAATTGTAACTACTTTCTTGATGGTTTTGTAGCACTCAAATGGAACGAGGTGCAGTTCATACTGCACTAATAAACTGTTGTAGTTGATGTGCTGGAAGACTGGGAAATGGAGTTGCACAAAAGTGTATTTGTGGGTGCGTCAAATTGCCCATTTCCGCCTGAAATAGTCTAACATTTATGATTTTTTCGGCTATCAGTCTTTGCTCTTTTGGTAAATATCGCAATTTCACTGTGACATTTTTTCCAAAAATGTCAAATCGGTCGTCCTTTAACGAAGGGCGTTTGAAATGTTCGTTTACGGTTTGTAACACTTCATTAGACAAATCTCTCGAATGTGATGAAAGATTCTCCTTTCTTTTGGGAAGTCTAGGGCGACTTGGTGTCTGTTCAGGGGGCTCAGGGTTAGAAGCTGTTCCTAGAGAATAATCATCTCTATCTTGTGAACACAAATCACTCTCCATTGCGTCTGGTTCATTTTCCTGAAACAATATATATATATATATATATATATATATATATATATATATATATATATATTCAGTTTCCACAAACAGAAGAAGAATGGAAAAACATAGCAAAACATTTTGAAGAGGGAATTTTCCACGTTGTCTTGGCACCATAGACGGGAAACACATAGACATTATTCCTCCAAGTGGAAGTGTTTATAATTACAAAGGTCGACACAGTATAGTACTTCTTGCAATAGTGGATGCAAGGTACCAATTGATAATGTGCTCCTTTGGAGTTAATGGCAGGATATCAGACGGGAGTGTGCTTCAAACTACTAAATTCTATGATAAGCTTTAAAAAACCAATTAAATATTTCGTCAGATGAACTTATCAAAAGAAGTTCCAAATACTTCCATATGTATTTGTAGCCGAAGACGCTTTTGCTTTGAGAACGGACATGATGAAATCATTCCGGCTGTCAGATTTAAATTCACAAGAAAGAAAGATCTACAACTATCGCATTGTTGAGAATGCGTTTGGAATTTTGGCTTCTAGATTTAGATTATATAAAACTTAAATTAATATAGAACCAAAAAGTATTGATACGGTGGTAATGGCCAGCTGTGTTTTGCACAACTTTTTAATGTCGTTAGCTTCGAACTCGTATACTTCTGCAGAATGTTTCGACCATGAAAATAGAGAAGATGGAACTATTACACCAGGTTTAAATTCTAATGATTCCAACATGGAACCATCACAACGGAGAAACGCTGAAAATAATCCAACTGCCGCCAAAAATATTAGAGAACAGTATGTACACTACTTTAACAATGAGGAAAGTGTACCTTGACAAGATAACTTTATCCATTGAGGTGATCACGATTACTATTATTTACATGACACTTTGCCTTTTATAATAATTATTTACAATAAATAAATATAATAAAATAATATTTAATTGTGTACTTACTTGAGAACAGTCATTTTCGTCGATATTAGAACGAGAAGATCTTGGCGTGCTTGATCGTCATCCAGAAATTGTAAGAGATTGTAATACCATAATGTGGGCACATAAACATCATTGGTGCCTGCTCCAGATCGTTTAGACCCTTCTACCTTTTTCATTTCTTTTCGGTAATTCGTACGTAGGCCATTAATTTTTTTAACAATCACATCACGGTTGGCGTTTGGTTCTATTTTTTATATTGTTCGATTAACTTTTATAAGCGGCTGTTTTTTAATCCCTATTGTGATAATCTTGATTTTTAACTTGCCAAACACAAGGTTCATTTCGGTATATATTTATAAATTCCTCCACTCTCGAACTCCATGTCTATCAGTCGTCATTTTGGTGTGAAACCGACTGCAGGACGCGCACAAGAAAGCAGCTAGTATACCACTGAAACGTCGAACTCGATCGCAAGACTTGCACAAGTATACAGTGCTGCCACAGACGTTCAAGTAAACTTGCGCAAACGCAACATTGTACAAGTTTTGCAATTGAAATTTGAAACTTTTTAAAACTTGTACAAGTCTTCCAACACACGTTACTGCATACTTGTACAAGTCTAAACTTGCGCAAGTATATCGTAACGTGTATGGCTGGCATCACTTGTGAGTGAGTTTCTACAGGTGTCAACATCTGAAGGTCAACCGTGAATTGCTGGAAGTGTTTATTAAGGCATGCAAAAATCAGCCTTGTCTTTGGCGAATTAAATCATCAGACTATCGTGTTAAGGCGAAAAAGGATACAGTATACAATATCTTATTAAGTAAATATAAATTAATTGATAAGAACGCCGATAAGGATGCAGTTGTTAAGAAGATAAATTCCTTTAGGACTAATTATCGAAGAGAAAAGAAAAAAGTTGAACCGTTTCATCACTCTGGCATTGGTACAGATGAAATATATATACCTTCACTGTGGTGCTATCGCTTGTTTGACTTTTTGGGAGATCAAGAGACTCCGAGAGGTTCTTCGTCCAACCTGAATTGTAGTGAGGTAAGCTTTATTTACTCTTTCATTATATGTACGGTGACCATACGTCCTTATTTTAGTAGGACAGTACTTTCTTTTCTGCCAGTGTCCTAAGGTCCTTAATAGAAGCATGAAGTACACTAAAATGTACTTTCTTTTTCTTGAAGATGCAAATATCGCAAATAGGTATACCAAAATATTTATTTTTTATTTAAAAAGAATGCTTATCGGTGATTCACTGATCATGATGCAATAACGACGTTAAGAAGTTGTTGAGAATGTTCGCGTAGTTTGTTTCCCGAACGTTCCAGTCCGCCCTCGATTATCCTAGACGCACAGCCCAGAATGCTCCGCGACTGGAACGTGCGAGAATCGAAGCGAAGTTTAGCGAGCCGCATATAAATAGCGACAGCGCTCGGACTAAGACTAAACAAGTTCAATTCTACATGAGTTCTACCGTTCGACAGCAAGCGAACATATTATTTGTTAATTGTTTTTGTTGAATGCAGTCTGGTTTTCTGTGCTGGTTTCGCTTACTAAAAGCAACGTCGTTTGATTTCAGTTACCTACTTGTGCATTATTTGCGTAAACATGGCACCGCCTCGAAGAAAGTGTCATTTTAATTTGGAGTTACAGAAAGAATATCCGTTTATGAAAATAAAAATAAATTGAGTCCGCATATTGTGTACTGTGAAATTTGTAGAAGTGATGTTGATATTTCCAACAGTGGTCGCAGCAATATTAAGGCTCATCTAACCAAGAAAAAGCATACATCAGCTGCAAATACGAAGTCTAAAAGCGCTACACTAAACACTTTTTCAAAAGTGAAAACTTCAGCTCTGAAAATATGTTAATTGCAGCCAAGGAAGGTACTTTCGCGTATCATACGATCAAGCATCAGCAGAGTTTTAGATCTTTGGATTGCACATCAAAGCTAATAGCGAACATGTTTGAGCCCAAATTTATGGCAGCTCGAACCAAAACTGAAGCCATTGTAAAAAATGTTTTTGCTAAAGAATCCCAGTTGCGATTGGAACTTGATCTACACAAAGCACATTTTGTTAGCATCATGATCGATTCGTCCAACCACAAAGAAATTAAAATAGTACAGTGCAAATAGTAGTGCAGAAAAATCGCAAATGAAAATATCGACACTAGAAGCTGTGATGCAAGTGTACACAAACTTCGATGAGACTTGCAGTGAAATGTTCCAGTTTTTGAAGACCAGAAAGCAAATTTTGGAATGTATCCTAAGCTCTCAAAAATACGATTGGCACAAAGGTGACCCCACTGATGGCGTTGCAGGCACGTCAAAATAATTAATAACATTACACATTTCTGCCAGAGTATTTTATGTGTTTGTATTTTTTCTAATATAGGAATATAGGTACATATATTATGTATAAGCATGTGTCATTAAAAATTATTTTATTTTTTATTCTCATTTTGATGCTTGGCTATGTCACTCTACATTTAGTTCTTTGATTTGTCCGTTTTTATCTATTCCTAATACAACTTTTTGTTACTTTTTATTTCTGTACTTATTTTTCTGAAAATAAATATGGTCACCCAAATTATATGAGAACTCGTCAAAGCGGATCAGCCTTCTGCTATATAGGGTGTGCAACAATTTAAAATAATTGTTTTCTGTAGATTGCCAATTAATGCTCTACAAAATAAAATAATCAAGCATGTATTTCTGATAAGGGTGACGTAAGTACGACCGTTTATTTTGATGCAGTTAATAATGATGAACTATGCGTAAACATTTCAAATTACATAACTCGCTTAAAATATTACGTAGGAAGGTTATTCATATTATTCCTGAAAGCTAGTAATCTAATAAAAAAATTAACAAGAGGACTAACATAAAATTGTCTAGAAAGAGGGCGTAGTTATTTAAAAGATTATAACAATTTTATAGAAAATTGTCGTTAATTTATCGAGTAACGCACAGATAATTTTTTTTGTCACGAGATCGCGATTTCGAGCGAAATGCATTCGAAACAGCTCATTGCCAATAGCTCATAATATGGCTCATTGCCACAGCTCATTGTCAGTAGTATCTATCTGTCAGAATCTGTCAACAGTACAAAAGGAATATCAATTTTATATAAGTATAGAATTATAAAACCCAGATATAAGAGAGAGCTGATCTGATTTACTGCTGTTGGGTCGGTAATTTGATGATTTTAATTTTTCATTTCTTAAATTTAAACGCTCTGAAGAAGATGTGAATACATCGAAATCGCTCAATCAGAACCTGTTTTATAATATACAAACACATTTCCTTATTTTTACACATTTGTTTTAAGTTTTGATATAAACCACACGAAAGTGCATTTTAGATTTTTTTAATGAATCAAAGTTTGTTGCCACGGCACTTGTCCTTCATTGGCGAAGTAGTCCATGGACTGCTGCCTTACTTGTTTAGCATTAAATGGTATATCTCCGCTGATATGAGAACATTGTAAAGGAAACATATTGGAATTCACTTATGTTAAACCAGGGCGGACTGTGCCATTTTCCATGTCATCAGAGCCTAGAGAATCAGGTGGTGCGTATGCTTCACGAACAGTTGACATCAAATAATTGTGTAAAGCACAACTTGCTTTTACGATTTTGTCAATATCCTCTAAGTCTAAATTGATTGCGGTGTGGAAGATTCTAAAGCGTGCTGTCAAAATCCCAAATACGTTTTCAATTCGTCGTGCTCTGGATTATCGGTAGTTGAATTTTTTTTTTTGCGATGGAGTTTAAATCTGTTTGTACGGGTTTAACACATCACTCCTCAAAGGTAAAGCATCGTCTGCAACGAAAACATATGGTAGCTTTCGTGAACTGTTTGTGTCTTCTTTTTCTCTCGGAATGTTGAGTGTAGTTTTCTAAAAAATGCTGTATTCTGAAGAACAACTCCATCTGATACTCTGCCATTTGTACCGAAATCGAACAAAATAAATCCATAATTTGCATCAGCAATTGCAAGCAGCACCATACTGTGTCTGTGTTTGTAATTTTAAAAAAAATGAACGGCTTCCAGCTGGAGGAATGATCTCGATATGTTTTCCATACAGGCAGCCAAGACAATGTGGGAAAGTCCATTACTTTACAAAATCCTTCGCAACAGCGATCCAAACATCTTCCGTTTGTTGAAACTGAAAGAAATGTAAACACATTACATCACAAAACGTTGTGTAAAAAATTTTTTAAATTATTACGATAAAAATTACACAAAAATCTTTGAATTTTACTACACTTTCATTGAATGATATAATAAAATAAATATTAAATTATTTAAAAATTATTATAAATTTTATTAAATACATAAATAAAAAGTTTACCTCGAGTGGGAATTGAACCTACAACCTGTACTTTGCCAGAGTACCGCGTATGTATTTAATAAAATTAATAATAATTTTTAATTACATATTTATCATTGAACTTATTCGTTCATAACAAAAACTCATAATAAGTAAATTATTTGTCCATATTATTGCTATATGTTATTTTTCTTACCCTAATGTTATTGATAGGACCTTCAGAAATAAGAATTTAACCCTTTAAAGAAAAACGGTACCTTTCGAAACTATTAGGCTAAGAAAAATGGCACGCAGCAACGATTATGGGTAAAAACGTTACATTTACTTTATTACATAAAATATATATACTATTACTATTTACAAGAAAAATATTTCTTATTTATTTATAAATAATTTCACCCCAATTCGAAAACAAATACTAGAACATATTAGTTAAACTAAATCATTATTAAGTATTATTATTATTTTCAGGAAGAAGCTGAAGAACAACCAACTCACTCTACACAAGATTTGGAGGAATCCATTCTGGAAAATGAGCCAACTACTCTAACAGCACAAGACACAATATATATTTCATGTGAGGATATGCCTGTTCAATCATTCTGGGCTCCAATTTGTGCAATTCTACTGTTATTTGTACAGGTCTCCCAACGATAACAACTTCCAAGATCTTTTTGATTACCTTAGTCTGAAAATAGACTACCTCTTATCACCGTTTCCATCTTGCGATATATCAATTTTGGGAGATTTTGATGCCCACAATTCTATTTGGCTTCATTTTTCTAATCCCCCAGGTCATAGTGCAGAAGCATTTACTGTATCCAGGGATCTCACACAAATCATTTCCGAACCAACCAGAATCCCTGACAACCCTAACCATACTCCACATCTCCTGGACCTATTTCTTACAACCAACCCACTTGTCTATAAAACAAGAGTTCTTTCCCGATTTGGTCAATCAGACCACTGCCTAATCGAAATAGCTTCCTCTGTACCCAATCCCACTGTTACTCGAAAAACAGATAGAACTATGTGCTGTTTTAAATCAGCTAACTGAAGCGAACTGCGATATTTTTTTGCAACCTTCCCCTGGCGTGAGTATTGCTTTAAATGGTCCTCCTCTTCAAAAATTCTTCTTTTAATAACAGAAGTTATCCTGATGGGTATACATTCCCAAAAGACATAATCGTGTAGGCCATACCCGTTCCCAACCCTGGTTTAATAGGGCTTGCACTGATGCATTATCGCAAAACCATAAACTCTATATCAAATGGAAATCAAATAAATTTATCGAAAATCACGCCAACTATATTGCCGCAAGGAATAGTTGCAAAAGCATCATCACCAAGGCCAAAAAGACGTTTGAAGAACGTAAATGCAAAGCATTAGTCTCATGTCCTTTGGGTGGTCGTAAATTTTGGTCATTTGCTAAAGCCATCAGTAAAAACTTTAGTGCATCTTCCTTTCCTCCCATGACGTCTCGCGGCGGAGCTGTAGTAGCTAATCCTGCTGAAAAAGCCAACCTCTTTGTCGATGATTTTGCCTCAAATTCATGTCTCAATGCCGTCGCCCAAATCTACCCCATACGCTATTAAACCAATCCACTTTCGTTACAAGCTCCTGGAATCAATTATCAATAAACTTGACCCCAACTCGGCGACTGGCCCTGACGGTATTCCAGCTATCGTCCTTAAAAAATGCTATCCCTAGCTAGTATCTGTATTGTCCAAACTCTTTTCGATCTCCATGTCATCTGAAAAGTTTACCTCATCGTGGAAGTTCGAAAAAGTCCAGCCTATTCCTAAAAAGGGCGACAAAACCGATCCCTCAAACTATCGACCAATAGCTATCACTTCCATTCTGTCGAAAATCATGGAGAAAGCCATCAACCACCAACTACTTTCGTTCCTCTAGTCCAATAAACTCTTCAACGACCACCAGTATGGGTTCAGACAGAGTCGTTCAACGGGTGATCTTCTTTCATATGTCACCCAACTTTGGAATAACACATTAGAGAGGTCTTGTGAAACAGTCGTAGTAGCTTTAGATATTTCAAAAGCGTTTGACCAGGTTTGGCACAAGTGCCTACTTTCCAAGCTCACTTCGTGCGGGTTATCCGATACGCTCATCAATTGGATATCCAGCTTTCTTGACAAAAGACGTATACGCGTTGTCGTCGATGGCTTCTTTTCGAAAGAAACTACTATTTACGCGGGAGTACCCCAATGCTCAGTGATAGTTCCCATACTTTTCCCTCATTTCCTCAACAACTAACTCGGTCCATTGCTTTGCGGATGACATTATAGTTCTTCTCAGCTTTCCCACAACAATAAGTCTAAACAGGACGTTACGGTGAAAATGGCAGCCTCAATCAACAGTGACTTAGAACGTATCCTTGAATGAGGAAGGAATAATCTACTCACGTTCAACGCCGATAACACGCAGTGTTGCCTTGTGTGGGCCAAGAAAGACCGATCATTTTCTACTGTAAATACGAATGCTTAGAAGTCAAGTTTTAAAACTCTATTTCTATGTTAGTAATATCCGTATCATCGAACCTTTCATGAGTTGATCACATTTTATCAGCCAGCAAAACAGCTGCCCGTAAAGTGGGCTTTCTATACAGATCTAAACAGTACTTCACATCGTAACAACTCCTTTTACTGTATAAGGCTCAAATTCGACCTCATCTGGAATACAATTCCCACCTCTGGGTCAGTGCTCCCCAATACGCCCTTGACATGGTAAACTGCATCCAAAAAAGAGCTATCAGGCTTCTAAATGACCCGTCTCTGACTTCTGACCTACTGCCTCTCGAGCATAGAAGAATAGTTTCGGTTCTTTCCTTGCTCAATCGCTATTACCATGGCAAGTGTGCCTCCGAAATACACTCCTTAATACATTCGTAGGCCATCTTCACTAGGAACACTCGGTTTGCCCATTCACACCACAATTACGCACTCAAAATTCCATCATGTCACACTAAACAGGCTCAATCTACATTTTTCCACACTGCGACCAAATTGTGGAATGCACTACCCAGTTCCTGTTTTCCTCCAAACTTTGACTTAAGTCAATTTAAGCTAGCCATTCATAAACATTTCTTGACAGCCTAACAATGTCCCTACACCCTCCCAGTGTTCCTGAGTGCTTTAGCACGTTAGGAAAATCTTAGCCTGTTCGGGAATACTATAAGTAAAAAAAAATCAACTTCCAAAGAACCACTTCCTGCTAGACCCTCTAAGAGACGTAACGATAAATGTGATTATGTTTTGGAAACAACTGAACAACATTTTATAAACCTAAGCCGAAAGAAGGCAGATACGATGTTCTTGGTAAAAATGTGACTCTAAAGAGAGATGTATCAAAAATCAAATCAAAGATTGCTAGCAGAAAAAATAATTAATGAAATTTTATTTATGGCTGCAATGGGTCAGTTGACTATGTCACATTCTGCAGGTAATTGATTTTCTATGGTGTTTTCGACATCTCAGCATTTTGGTAATGACGAGGTTGTTATGTCCCTCACTCATCATCTCCAGTACACGAGGGAAGCAACAGTTCTGATCCGTCACTAGCTTCGTATGTTTCAAGTTTCAGCGATGGCTAATTCAATTTAAGTATTTTTTGTCAAGTGTTTCAGGTTGTTTTTCATTACTTCAAACTATCTTGTAAAACTTACAAGTATAATACATTATAGTATTTGAAAACAACAAGTGTTTGACTTACCTTCAAATACTCCCTTTTTAGCACCTCATAAATAGCATGGCAGGTTTCAGGAACAATGTAACTCAGAGCTTGTGGTGAAATTATGGTTGAATATTTTAGGTCCTCATAACTCCTTCCGGTTGCGAGAAATCGTAAGGTTGCTGTTAATCTTTCGTGAGGGTTTATAGCTTCTCTCATGATGATATCCTTGCTTTTAATTAAAGGCGTGACGAGTGACAAAAGGTTCATATAAGTTTCCTCATTCAGTATGAGAAAATTATGCCAATCACGCGGATATATCTTCAATTCACTCAATAAATTAACATGCGAATAGGTTTTTCTTTTCATTAGCCACTCTTTACACCACATCTCACGTTTCTTTTTTTTGTTTTTTCCTTTTGTGAATAATACAAATAGCTGCCAAAGCGACTGCATCATCATCCGAGCTCGCCATGGTTCAAGAGCAAGCTGGCGCTTGTTTATGCATGATTGTATCGTGAGGTGCCGAAGGGAAATTGCGCGTGATTATACAAAATGATTGATCATGCATGCTTGTCAAGCTTGCAGTAACCTTAAGAACTGTAAAAGGACCTTTAATAACAAAACATAATTTTGAAATGAATTGCCTTGAATTTAAGTATCTCCAAGATCGACCAAACCTTTTACGAATAATGCATCCATTTAATGGAAAAGTATACAAATGAGTAACGTGTCGCTCGCCATTTTATTAACTTTGTACTTTTAGAAACTGCGTAAAATACAGATTTAAATAGATTTTTTGACACTATTGCATTATGACATGGGATGCCTAAATACTTACCATAAACAACCACTACATTTGTCAGTTAGACTAAACCATTTCCAGGTGTACCACACAACAACATATTAAAAATTGACGAAATGTGCATGTGTTTCCAGGATCCAACGCCGACCCAGAAGGATTTTGCTGATTTAAAGGGGCTTTTAATAACAAAACATAATTTTGAAATGAATTACGTTGAATTTTTTAATCATATCCAAAACGTTATTTTCGTTTTATAATGGAACTTAATAGGCGTAAAATCTTGCATTTTTTTTGCAACTCTTGTAGGTAGTGTTTACGAGTTTGTTACGAATCAGTTACCTACAAAAATTCGTATTTGGCAAACGTTTACCATTATTTATCTTTTTTAAACTTTCTTGGCATATAGCACTAAAACAAATGTGTTAAAAAACAACAGCGTCTTTGGACCATTAATAGTGACAGGTTTATTCTGAAATTCAAGCTGTTACTGTAATTTATTTAAAAGTGAGGTTGAGACAAAAATGGGTTTGTTTGTCCACATAACTGTACTATACGTGCTCTTTAAAAAAAAGGATGCTATTTAGTCATTACTGTGGTTGTAGCTTTTGATTATATAACAACGATTAGCGTTATTAGCTTAATTGATGACTGGCGAGTGGAAAGAACCTTGAAAATAATAAATACAAACTCGCATTTCATTTCCATCAACTCCTACTTGCGTTTATGTTAATGTTACTAGTCAAACTATCATCACTTCTCTATTTGTTTAATCTCCAGGAAAGAGTTCAAATAAATAAATTAACACATATTTTTATCTTTAACAGATAAAGTTTAAATGTGTTATATATTTACAACTTACGTAAGTGCATTGTTACTATTCACTTCCGCTAAATTACGAATTTCTGAAAATAACGACATAAAATATTGTCTACATTTACTGAATTTAATTACAACGGGAAACACAACAAACCGAAATACATACAATAGTACAATTCACTGAAAAATTAACATAAAAACAGTGGTGTGTAACTGCGGGTGTGCTAACTTCCACCGACAACGTTTTACAAATGAAAGCTCTTGTAATATGAAAAAAATGACAAGTAAGGTCGTAAAATGCTTAGGTTTTGAAATACAGAATGTTAAAGTTTAAAAATAAAATGCATTTACAAACGCTCAAACTAAGCGGAAAAATTATTATGGTGATTTTTCCTACCTAACGGAAAGTTGTAATCGGTGAAAAAATTCGTAATTGAACTGAGACCGGATATATTCCATTTGAGTAAAAAAATGGTTTTTAAAAAATGTGTATGCGTGTGCGTATGCTTGTGCGTGTGCGTGTGCGTGTGCGTGTGCGTGTGCGTGTGCGTGTGCGTGTGTGCGTGCGCGTGCGCGTGCACGTGCACGTGCGTGTGCGTGTGAGCGTGCGCATGCGCGCGCGCGCGGGTGTGTGTGTGTGTGTTGTCACGTGTCTAACCTACCACGTAACATAAATATAAATGAATGAGTGAACTCGGCTAGTAACTCAGTCAAGCGATCAAATGACCGTTGAGCATTTGGATAGCATGGGTGTTTTGGAGTGTAGATAATTATTAGGTTGATTTAGGTTAGAGAGACGAAAGCAAGAAGTTGTAGTAGTACACGTAACTAATGGATTAAGCAAAGTCTGAGCGCTACAAGCTTTAATAAGAGAAAATTATGATTTTTTATGAACAAGAGCCCCGTAAAGCTTGAAACGGGAAGAAAGGAAGTAATAAGAAACAAACGACAATTACCCTGGTAACCTTATATTAAATAAATTTAACCAAACGATTATCACAGACCATATAAATAATTAACAATTAATAATTAATATTTCACAAAGAAACAAATACACAGGCAAGTTAATTATATAATATATATATATATATATATATATATATATATATATAGGTGTGTCTCGACGATAGCATGTTAGACGAATAATGATAACGGAAAAACGAATGAAAACTTGTAACTTTATATAGATGAACATGGTCTACTTACTGAAAATATATCCATGGTGGTGTCACTTCCGGTTATATCAGAAGTCGATACCAACTTTGTTATTTTAAATACAATGCCCCAATTTTTATTTTATTTTCGGTTTCCGCATAAAATTTTACGTCTTCTACTACTAGGTTTAGCGTTTACCATTATTAAGAAAAAAAATAATTTCAGGCGTTAGCAACGAAAATTTGAATCTGCTGAAAAATTAATAATGGAAGGTATCATACGACAGGCAGCAAAACAGATTGTAAAGCACACTATTAATTTACGGCATAATTACTACATCATCTCCAAGAAAAATAAAAAAAAGCAAATAACACGAAAATTATTCAGTTTAGGTATAGTAACATGATCTATCAGCAGATAGGTAATTAAGTTCTGCATCGAATGAGAATATAAAAAACCCAGTTGCAATTTAAAAAAAATGACTCTGACATTTTTAATTTTCTTAACTACCGTTACTCCCGGACCTCCCTTAGAAATAAATTTCAAAAATGTCTAATACTGAAAACATAGTCCAATATCATGTCTAACCGTTGTACAAGTTTCGCTTATCTGCCTGTTTCATGTTATATTAATTTTTCAGTAGATTCAAATTTTCGTTGCTAACGCCTGAAATTATTTCTTTTCTTAATAATGGTAAGGGATAGGTACGACAAACCTGGTAGTAGAAGACGTAAAATTTTATGCGGAAACTGAAAATGAAATAAAAATTGGGGCATTCTATTTAACATAACAAAGTTGGTATCGACTTCCGGTATAACCGGAAGTGACACCGCCATGAAAATATTTTCAGTAAATAGACCATGTTCATTTATATAAAGTTATATAAGTTATATAAAGTTTTCACCTGAATCGGTTTTTCCGTTCTCATTATTCGTCTAACATGCTATCGTCGAGACACCCTGTATGTATATATATATATATATATATATATATATATATATATATATATATATATATATAGTTGGATACAAATCGAAAAAAATTTCATTATTCATTTCTCAGAAAATTTTATTCTTGATAGAAATGCCTCCTCGATCGCAAACCTAAAATGGACTTGCAAAAATTTGAATATCTCGTTTCTTATACGAGGGAGATTCGAAAATGTGAATGCGGCTCAAGAGTAAAGTACCTGTATTTTTCAAAATACACAAAAGTGCCATTTTAAAAAGTTGTTTAGAATTAAAAAAATATGTCAAATATTTTATATATTTATATTTTAGCCAGCTTCTCTAAAAAATGTCCACGACGTGTTTCCTTTGTTTTTTCTACGATCCCTGTATTTTTCGGGAAACAAAAAATTTCGAAGGTGTTATTTTCTAATGGAACAAAAATACGCTAAAAAGCATAAGTTTTATTTACCCCATAAGTAGCAAATTACGTTATTCAGAATTTTCCCTAAACATACCTCAATTTTTGTATCCAATGCGGAAAACTACATATTCCTTCAAAACATTTAACATTTAAATGTTAAATTTAAATTTTAACATTTTGGAATAACTCTTTATGTACTTTTCTAAAACGTTGAATTACAATAAATAAACGAATCTTCAAATTTCAAGAAAGAAGTTTTATTCAAAATTTCTGGAATAAACTACATTAATTGATAGTGGAACACAAACATAAAGCAAAGGTGTGAAAAAAGTTACCTATAGCATTATCATTCAATGTTGTGCCCACCGTTCTCTATGTAAAGTATTGTACGTTTGTGCATTTCTTGATGTACATTTCTTAACATTTGCGGGGTTACTGTTCGAATACAATTTCTAATTGTATTTTTCAAATGTTGAATATCTGTGAATGGTCGCTGTTTATAAACTTTCTCCTTTAAATATCCCCATAGGAAAGAGTCCATTGGGGTGATATCAGGCGATCTTCCAGGCCATGGATTGTTGGAATATCTTCCTATCCAGCGATTAGGAAATTTTAGGTCCAGCCATGACTTTACCGCCACCGTTGAATGAATAGATGCTCCATCTTGTTGGAAAAATATGTTGATTCTGGTTCACAGAGGAAGATTATCCAAATAATTTGATAAATATGTCTGAAGCATATTTAAATATCTCGCAGAATTTAAATTTTCTCTAAAAAATACTGGTCCCACAATTTCATCATTTAAAATTCCACACCAAACGTTGATTTTAAACGAATATTGATCCCGGCATTGGATCTTAAAGTTAGGGTTCTCATCTGCCCACCACCTTTAGTTTTGCGAACTTACGATACCATTTGATGTAAAACTGGATTCCTCAGAATAAAGAATTCTGTTCGAAAAATCTTCATCATTCTCTATTTCTCCTTGGAACCAAAAAGAAAATTCTAACCTGGCGTCTGAGTCTCTTTCCTGAAGGATATCAATAAATCTGGGTTTGTACCGCAATATATATATATATATATATATATATATATATATATTGCAAATTCTCTGCAACCAAAAATTTGGAATGTTAAAAACCTTTACGAAAGGAAATGCCTTCCCTGGTTTATTTGAAAGTACTTTCAAGGGTTAACCTGAAAAGGAGAAATTCAACCTACCTGGTTATACTTTGACTTAAACTATTTTTGGATTAACTGACTTGCCGTTGTTTCACAAACGAAAAAAGTTTTATTTACACAAACCCCTTATAAATAATCCATAGTAATATAGTTATGTAAAATATTTCAAAATACATGCTTAAATCTAAAATAGTAATTTAAAATGATTATGTTCTCCCGCTAGTAATTGTTAAATAATTACTGCAGTAAAATGACAAGAATACAAGGACAATCGGTATATGATAATAAGTAAATTAACAGCTCTGCGCAAATAACAGATAAAACTCGTAACTGACAATAGTAAAATGGATGGCAACCTTAATATACGTGTTTGGGTTTGGTTCTAAAAATCATAGAAAAGTAAGCAGAAATTAGGCTTTGTTAACCAACCCCAAAAACAATTAACGTTACGATCGTTTTAATACAAATAAATCACAGACATTTTAGTAATTCTTGAATCGTGAGGGATATTCGAGTGCAATGCCCACTATAACCTTTATCTCAATTCAAAACAAGTGTAAACAAAGAAAATTTTAATAAGGTAACTATTTCTTGCTGACTATGGAGGTATCGTTTATTAAAACACATCTTTAGGTTGTAGCGGTACGTTGCATACGGAAAAGGCAGTGTCGTTAATTATAAACGTCTATCATATCATACTTTTGCATAGTATTATTAGAATAGTCTGACCTTGCTCGATGAGTAAATAACCTCTATCTCTGGCTATCTGCAAGATCCACCCTTCGTTACAGTGTGTATGGGCGAGTCCAGGTTAGAACATTTAGTTGAAACGTGTAACCAGAAGCAATCAAGAAAGACCAGAAGGAAAAAGAAGAAGCTCTGTGATGTAAGTCGAGCTCCAAAACTTTTACGTTTAGTTTTTTTTCCTTTTTAATTTTTAGCTAGTGCGAAGAGTCCATCTACCTTTGTGAAACCAAATTCTTATACATATCCGCCCAATGTCTTAGTACCTCAACAACATGCAGAAATACATAAACAAGGAAAATATCTCTCGTAATCCGAAGATGACTTCGACTTAAAACAGGAAAAGGATTTTTTTTAAGAAAACTCAATTTCACCCAATATGGCTAACTCAACACATTATTCAATTACATTTTGTTATCATGTTCATTGTTGTCAAAACTATTGTTAGAATGTTAAATATACAATTTGCAATAAAATATAAATTAATGATACCATCTAGCGGTAATTCATCAAAGTAACAGATATGATAACTAACCAGAACCCTGAACATTACCTAGATGGCACTAGTATGAACTTTTGAGAAACTAAATGTAATGTAATCCATACAGGACTTTTAGGTAATTTATAAAGGTAAAACAGTATATGCCCAAAAATTCAGTTATGTTAATGAAAGAAATGACGAGTAAATAGTAAATCGACCAACATAAATTTTCAACCTAAAGGTAATTTTTCGAATAATAAACGAAGAAAAGTAAGTCGATACGAAAACATTAGAAATCGATTTTACACGTTACAGATTCCCCCAGCAAGATGGACACCGCGGTAGAGGAATCATGCACACAAAGGTAAGAGGACGGTAAAAGGTAGGATGAAGTTTGAATTAATACTCAGGACACAAAAGCCCTAAAATCCCATTAAATCCCAACTCTGTTCCACGCCCAACCCTAAATACACTCTGTGACAAAAAAAATGCAACACCAAGATGGCGTTGGAATTTTTGAACAAAACTTGGCAGAAATGTTTAACTAGTCAAATGTAGTGTTTAGTTAAAATTTCAAAGAAATTAAAAAAAAAATAAAGGCATGTTTTATTAATAATGTGTTGGACCACCCCTATTAATTTCACACTACCACACCCTTCTTGGCATGGATTCCAACAAGTGGTGGATTTCTTCCTGAGGTATTGCATCCCACACAATATGTAATTCATGCCGGAGAGCTTCTAGTGTCTGTGGAGGATTGGCTAATTGCTTGAGTATTCTACCCATCATGTCCCACACATGTTCGATGGGCGAAAGGTCGGGAGATCTGGGTGGCACGGCAAGATATTGACGTTAGCCTCTTCGAAGCGCTTCATAGAATGCCTTGCAATGTGGGGACGGGCATTATCCTATTGGAAAATCAGGTCCTCCAGCTCCTAGAGGAATAGAAGGATATGGGTTTCTACCTCTTCATCAACATATCGGTGGGCATTCATATTGTCTCGGATGAATACCTGCTGAGACCTGCTTCCATAAACAATAGCACCCCATACCATAACCCCCACAGTGTGGTGCACATGCCGTTCAACAGAAAACTGCACGCTGCGACGTTGTCCAAGTCTGCACCTGTCCCTCATGCGACCATCGTGAATTCCCAAGCAGAATCTGGATTCGTCACTGAAGATCACCCTATGCCATTCCACGTCCCAATTCAGCGCAAGGTACACCACTCCAAATGTTGCAGTCGATGAAGAGCCGTCAACGGAAACAAGATGTGGCCGATAGGACTTCAAGCCAAAAGCTCTAACTCGACGGTAAACTGTACGAAGGGTTACAGGACGTCCTTCGTTTACAAACCATTGATCGGCTATTGATCTTGTACTCGAGAAGCGGTTTCTTAATGCCATTAATCGGATATGGCGGTCCTGGACCACATTTGTCTGTCTTGGCCGTCCACTTCCTCTTCTACGACGTTCTTGACCTTCTCTAGACCATGCTTGATAACACCGTACTACAGAGGATTGATTACGGCTAAGACGATTAGTCCATAATTTTCACGTTACCGCACTCTAGGCATAATCCCAGCCTCAAAATGTGAAGAAGAACACAAAAACAAAAGAATTGCAACCAAAAACAGTACCGAAACCGACTTGATGTCTCAAGAAATACACTCGATAATTTCGATTGTTAGAACAAGTAAAACGTCAAATTTTCCATGCCTACTGGATAATCAATTACTACATTTGACTAAATAAACATGTCTGCCAAGTTTAGTCCAAAAATTCCAACGCCATCTTGGTGTTGCATTTTTATGTCACTGTATATATATATATATATATATATATATATATATATTGATTTATCCTAGATCGATAGTCGCTATTTATTTTTATTGTTCAGTTTTAAACACAATAAAGGATGATGACTTCTAATGTGTACGAACACGTTTATTCAACTCATTACGTCACTTTTCTTTTTATCGCTAATTTGACAACTTTCCTAACTCTTACTCTCACTAACCACTAAAAAAAATGCCAATCATTATGACCGCGTCTTTTTCCTCCCTCTACCTACAACTCATTTATGCATTTACAGATTGCCACGTTTATTTCAATGCTTTCTAATTAAATATGTATAGAACTTATTGAAGCAAAGTCAAACTTGTTGTTTTATTATTAAATAAACTGATATATATCTTCCATAATAAAATTGCATACTGGACATTTCCCAGGAAAAAAACGTGGAATGAGAAACACACACACACATATATATATATATATATATATATATATATATATATATACAATTTTTCTGTACTCTCACCAACAACAATTCAATATATTAAGCGAACTTGAAAAAATGTAGAACTAAGAGTCCAGTCGCTGATATATTGGATCACTGTAAATGTGTAACATATTTTGTTATAATTTTGAAAGTAATAATAGCACGTTCATGATGTCTTATCATGTAATGCCCCTTGTAAGAATACACGAATAGTTCATAAGAGAACCTTAATTAAAATAAAACATAAAGAATTAATTGAAAAAATATATTTATTAACTGTCTCATATAAATTGGAACATTAAATATATCTACTTTTACCACTGCGTACAATCACCTTTTTGTTGAATAATAGCTTGAATTCGACGGGGCATTGTAGAAATAAGATTTTTACAAAATTCTGGCTTAGTTGTCCCAAATATTTTGTAACTTTTCTTTTGATTTGATTTTGCAGCGCCATCCTTCATTAGCAGCTTTCAATGTTTCGATCGATGGCATAAGTTCGTTTTGCAATGTCTATATATTTTTCTGCATTAACTGTGCTTTCAACTAAGTTTGAAGGAGTAGGTCTCCTTGCGAGGACATACAACCCCAGACCACAATAAGTGAAGGAAATTTGACTTTTCGTCTTAGACAATCTTTGTAATAAGCTTCTTCCTTTTTACGCAGAATTCGACTGCGACTGTCGCCAACACATTTAAAATTTGGATGCATTACTCCAGATAACATTATTCCAGTCTTCCTGTGTCCAGTTTAGATGATCTTTGGCCAATTGTAATCGCACCTTCTGTTTTGCGGAAAGAAGTGGTTCTTGTTATGCCTATGTTCCAAAAATTTTGAATAAAATTAAAAAATGTCATACTCACATACTTTATAAAAGCCATAGCCAAGCTTTTTGATGTTTCTTAGGCAGGTATCTTTGGACACTGATTTTCCAATGGCATTGCCCCACTCTATTCCCAGTTCCCTTGATGATTTACGGCTGTCTTCTTTAATTAATGATTGCATGGTGCGTTCATCCCGATCAGTAATTTTAGAAATTAGACCAGTTTTAACTCCAATACTAAATCCACCAGTAGTTTTGAACTTCTTTATAATATTTCTGACTGTTACTACCGGTAAATTCAAAATTTTGGAATTTTTCTGCCTGAATTATCACTTTTGTAACATGAAATAATTGAATTTCTCAAATCTGCGTACAAAGGCTTTCCGCGACTCATAATTGCAAACGAGCTGTACACAAAATATTTGCATAAACATATGTATCGTTTCCATAGCAACTATACAATTTTTTGTTTCACTAAGTAACTTTGATAGATATAGACAAAAAGTGATCCAATATTTATGCGCCAAAAAAATTGTATTTAAGTTTTTTATAAGATGGTATACAATTTATTAACTACCAACAAAAATGCTATAGTTTCTACATAAGTAGGGGAAAAGCGTGTACCTTGGAACAGAATTTGCTTTTAAATTTTTTTTACTTTTTGGTATTTGAATGAAACTGAATTGCAATTAATCCCCGTGAAAGAATGCAGTTTTGGCTAGTGAATGGTCAATACACATTTGCCAATAGATCAGTGGAGTAGTCGGTACTCGCCATATAACAATGCAGTGTAATTTGTCCCACGGTACAAACAGGTCTTGTACCTTGGGACAGGGATAGAATCATGTTGTATAAATGAATATGAGTAGTACTGAATTCATTTTAATAATAAAAGCTAAGTGTACGTAAAATTTTATAATAAGTACTTTCGCGGAGCATATTCCGAATGCATTCAGAGCATTTTCGCAGTGCGCATGCAAAAATACTCTGAATGCATTCGGGATTTGCTGCGCGAAAATACCTAATGTAATTCATACATCATTTAAGGTAAATATTGGTAGGAAATTTGATGTTGAAGGAATGTTCTCCTGGATTTATGGTAGGCTCAGGCAATATCTTCACTATCCAGGAGTTACTAACGACAGCGACATCTTCAACGTCAGAAAAAACGAAGTGAACTTTTCGCACTCGCAAAAATTTTATAGTAGCCTCCAATTATGTGACATCTTCGACTATACCGGCATAATAGACACTGCTCGACGAAGGTTTCCCAAAGAGATCAAACTTGGCTAACACCCAACTGCCCTAGGAATAGTTGAGTGGAGCTGCATCGAAGAAATTCGATTCGTCTTCTTTATCAGCTGTCAGCAAAACGGCTTCCATCGGAGCTGTCTTGAAGTTCGGGTTCCGATTCGTCCTCATCTTCAGATGACGACTAAACTGAAACTCTCTTAACGGTCTGTTTCGCCCGAACAAAAGGTTGGTTATTTTTCGTTTTCTGCAGCTTGATTTCTTGAAAGTCTGGTGAGTCGGTTTCAATCATGCATTTTGCAGGTTTTCGGCCCCCTGCACCACGCTTGCGAGGTGGTGCTTTAGGAAATGGACTAATTTCCTCTAGAGTCTTCGCTGTGATAGGTGCACTGCTTGTTGATGGCGTTTCTAAGTTCTTAGCAAGAACTCATGGTCTTCAAACACGTCTGCATTGAATGGCCATATACCAGATACTTTGAATTCCGCTGAGATGTTGTTCGGTGTCGATACATCATAAATTGAAATGAGTTTACCAGCATGATTGAGCATCCAGTCTTTGCTGGCCCTACTGTAGTAGCTTTTGAAAAGTCCGAAGGTTCATCTGTCGAGCGGCTGCAGCTTACGGCTCGTGTGTGGGGGAAAAATGAATAATATGATTCCATTTTCCCTTGCTAGAGTAATTGCAGCTATTGAAAGGTGGCTCTCATGGTTATCCATTATAAGCAACACTTTCTTCTCCACCGTTGGCTTTTTCGATGGAAATAAAATGCTGCAGATATTGCACGAACAACTCCGCATTAGACCATCCGCTTGCAGTCGCCATACCAAGGGTTCCAGGAGGCGCATTATAAATCATATGGTCCTGAAAGTGGACCCTCGGGAAAATGAGTGCTGGTGGGATTAATGTACTTGCAGCACTAACGCAGGCTATCATGGTTACATTTAGCCCTCTTTCGTCAGAAGTGGCCGCTCCTATTTGCTTCGCCTTAATGTCGCTTAGCACACGAACGGGCTTGTGAACAGTGGAACAATCGGTTTCGTCGAGATTCCGCAAATTCTGAGGTGTGAGTTTATATCTTGAATAGATATCCCTCAGTTTATCAAAAAAAAAAAAACTGTCACGTTTGCCTTATTGAAACAGGCTGGTGGCTTCAGGTTTGCGGAGAGATATTCTTCTTTCGTGGGATTTTCTGAAGTGCCTGTACCACTGTCGACCCGCAGCTTCATTAATAATCCACGAGTCGGGCGTCTTAATGTTGTTAGCTTTCGCATATTGCAAAGCTAACTTTTTTATTTCTTCGACGGTAACACCATAGTTCCATCGTGCTGCTTTTATAATATATGAATGTAATTCTTCCTCTTGCTCAGTGGTGAATACTTTATGTGTCGCATTGTTTGCAGTATGCTTGAAGTTTGCTTCTCCAGATAATTTATGTTTTTCGATGTATCTAGCGAGCGTGCTTTTTAAAACTCCGTGGACGCTGGCAACTTGTCGTAACGTTCCTCTTTTAGAAGAATTTCCTTAGCAACGGCCTCTAATGCTTCTGCGTCTGGTTTTATTCTTTTCTTTCCTATAGCACACCTCCCTATCTGCAATAAAGTCTTTAGCAGCGAGACGGATTGTTGATTTATATCTGGTTGTACCTTGCGACACGTCCCATGGTGCAACCAAAACAGTGTCCCAAGGTACAAACATGCACATATCTTACAAAATTTAACCTCAAAATCACAACTGCAGAGATTTACATAAAAACTGTTTCATATTTTGTACAGAAATCATATAGCAATAATGCGTTGTGAGTATATATGAGTAATAGTACTTACTGCGGTGTTATGCACGTCTTCAAAACGTTCGTAAATTTTACTTCACAGTATCGAAAACACACTCTCACCATTTGTCATCAAGAATGAATTTTGACAAGCAAGCGGGTGCGTTCGTTTACTCACAACACTGACGCCCAGATAATGATGTAGTTCCTAGATTTGCCACTAAAGTTCAAAAATCGTAATAGCAATTATCCCAAGATAAAACCGTCCCAAGGTATACGCCTTTCCCCTATATATTAGAGTTTATAATAAAAAATATTTATTAATCTGCAAGTAATTGTAAATTTATTTTTATCGATGATAAAATGTTATCCGTAAGCGATCCAATATGTCTACGACTGGGCTCGTACATGGTCTGTTGATGGTTAGGTTAGATGTGTATTGCATAGTTAGGTCGTATCATACGTTTCCACTATTACCTGGGACAAAATTCAAAATGTATCTATTCAATTGGTCAGTCTATGCTTGGTAGAATACTTATAAATACAATGCTTAAATTAAATCCACTTACCTACTTAAAATTGTCGCATAAAGTTTTAATCACTTTATTGCTATAAATAAGGATAAGGTCTGAACAGGCGGTAAGTAGAGGATAGTGTGCCGTGTTTTGACGAAGGCATTTTTATAGTTAGATTTAAAAAATGAAAATAAAGAAGAAAACGTAAATTTGAATTTCCTAGGTTACCGTAGATTTTAGTTTTCTTTTTTATTTCATCTTTAAACAGAGTGAGGTTAGAAACACGGCACACCTTCCTCTATTTACCGCCTCCTTAAGGTCTGCACTTTATGGTCATTTTGGAGTGACATTTCACAGAAGTCTGTTAGGTAAATCTTATGGCCATGTTGTTTAGGGTAATTCTGAAGACCAACCTTACTAAGTCACAGAAACCGTAATAAAATTTGTATTGCAAATTTATTGTAACATTCAGTCTCGAAATTAATGGCATAAAATTATATCCTATGCGTAAAATACATTTTTACAACACAAAAGCACTAAATTTAAGTAACTATATACCTTTAAAACTTATTACTAAATAATACAGTACATATAATACAATTGACACTCTTAAAGTGGTAATATAACAACTTTTTGAACCATATTTTATTCTATTCGATATCTTTACCTTTGTATTTTTTGCTTTATTAAAAATATTAATTTTACATGCAATAAAAGTTTTCAAAATTTTCGCAATTTGTGCAACTGTACTTCACGAAACTTGGAAATTAAATGTTTTATACAGCATATAATCAAAGAGCAATTATTATATGGTCTTTGATATAATATTGATGATACCTATACTGATCACTCAAACAAAAATATTAGTTTAATAATAATCCCACACAACACTTAATTGCTTGTACTACCCTTCCACTAGCAATCAATTGATTAACACTTTCCAATTATAACAGAATTAATGTATTATACGACTATTTGCATTCACGCTATTTTGGAAATGGGACAAAAATGGCGTCAAAACTGTAGATGCAGGGCCCGCTCCAGGGGGCGGACAACCCGGACATTTGTCCGGGGCGGCAAATCTAAAGGGCGGCATGCCTTGTAAATTATTTTGTTTAAGTTTTGGAGCACAATAATCAAAAGGGTATGATTAAAGACATTCAATTAATTAAATAAACAAATAACATAAGTAGCACAATTAAATATAATTGACCTTTTTTTTTTCTTTATTATATATATTTAACAAATAAATGAAAAAGTTCTAAGTTTAGACAGTTGCAATTATTTTCACAATTTGTAGTGGGAAGCGTTTTGACTATAAATGAAGTAGCCTAGTCTTGTTAAATATATCACAAAGCAAGTGGTTGCTTTGTGAAATATATTCTACTGACCATTTATAGTAAGATTGCCTCTATCAACTATTAGTAGAATTAATCTTATTTATAGTAACCCTATTGACACTGCATTGGGACGGAAATCCTAAAGTAAATTTTTTATGTGAACTACATGACGTAATTCCATTTTCTGCGCGAGAAAATAAGTGCGGAAAAAAACAGTGCCGCTGCATATAAGGTCTATAATATATACACTATCGTTATAACAACAATTCTTACCTTACGTAGCAAATAAATTATTGTTTGTAGCCTTAAAAGACCCTGATTATTATAAATCGATCAAAACAAGCAAATACAAGAATAATCACAAAAACTTCGTACGCGCGAAAACAAACTAAGTTTGTCAAATTATTGTACTCCCCTACAATTTTAAAAATGAGATCGTCCGAACGAATATTGATATCTGCGCATTATGACGTCATGTAGTTCCCATAAAAATTTTACTCTATCACTTCATTTTTGCAACCGAACTAGTCTCGGCTCGCACGTCGCACCGGACCGGACACAAGGCTTTTTAGAGACTAAAACATAGTGCTAATGAAAAACGTTTACAGCATCGTATACATGAAGAGAGTGTTAAAATTTAATAAGATTTTAAAAGAACCGGCTTACGTCGGATTTTAAAACCGGCAGTGGCTCGACGGCGCGCATGTTTAAGAAAACCTGATAAGCGGCGGCGCATGTCTAATGCGCTTGTCTTTACGGAACGGTTCGCGGATCTATTTTATGTTCAGTTCTTTTGCTCAGGACGAATGCAAAGCACTCTTGCACTTATAGTTTACTTATCGCAACTCGTCGAGCGTTGGTCCGTTTTTATTATTCGACAAAAATGTAAGTATGTATTATATTTTATAATTTAATTACTTTATACAATGATGTTTTTTATTATTAAGTCTCAGTGGTGTAAACGTAACTGTGTCAATTTAGAAGTGATCAATTGGAAAGCGATTTCAACTTTTGTCTTGCTGTTGCTACCAGTACCAGTACCTACCTACTACTATTGCTACTTATTTGATGTAAGTTTCTATTTCATTTAATTGCTTTTTGTAATTAGGTATCAGATAATTTATTTTAATTCATTTATTGTCGTCCAGATTAAGTGGTATTGAGCTCAGAACAATGACACCTGAAAGTATGCAGGCTTTCTCGAAAACATATATACATATTTCAATGACAGGTTCTCCTAGTGGAAATATAGAGAAAAATGTCTCTAAAGATATATGACCAGCTCCTCGCTCCTGTAGTAATACGATCCTGCAAATTTTTTAAACATATTTTTACTGTTTCACACCAGAGGGCTGAAATTTTTCGCACAAAATATGAAAGTTTTACTAATTCCAGAATCGAAGTTAGCTCAGTGGTACATATTAAAATTCAAAAGTCTGTTGTATTTTTTTTGTTAAAATTTAAAAAAATACTTGATTTTTGGGGAGGATAAATCTTCACGTTTAATTATTATTATTATATTTGTTTAATTTAAGATATCTCAATCTGTTTAAGAATGTCTGCTAATGGAAGAAGAAAACTATCTGGTTACCAATATGAAAGACGCAGGATGGAAAAGGATAGCGAAAGGCAAAAACAAACTGGCATCTGGTAGTGCCAAAAGTAAAGAGGAGGCAAAAAATCCAACCTCGGAATTGTCAGGGAGTGATGACGACCAAAGTCTGGGCGATATTTCGGAATCAACAGGAACTGGCACAATTCCGCCGCTAAGTACTACAACAATTGGCAGCAACCTCGCACTTTGCAGAGCGCGCAAAGTTTAAGCACAGATTCAGCATTGTGGCCAACAATTTTAAGAGAGGGCGAAAGAAGTTTCTTAGTAAAACAAGGTTTGTCTAAACCATTGCACAATTACAAATTCCCTTCCCATGACTCTGGTCGAAAATTTATTGCACATTATTATACTCGAATTTTAAGCAATAAAGAGCAAGTTGCAAGAGACTAGCTAGTGTACTCTATTTCAAAAAACTGTATATACTGCTTTTGGTACAAAATTTTCTGTCGTGTGATCAGTTTCCTTTCAAAAGAAGGTTTTAAAGGTTGGAAACACCTCGTTAAAACATTAAAAGACCATGAAATTTCTAAAAACCACATCCAGGCCCAAAAATCATGGCTAGAACTGAGTCAAAAATTAAATTGTTGTAAAACTATAGATGCGGCTGCACAAAAAATTATTAATGCTGAAACAAATCATTGGTACGAGGTGCTTCTAAGAATCGTTGCAATCACTAACATGCTCGGTAAAAGTTGTCTAGCTTTTCAAGGTACAAACGACAAGTTGTTTGAGCATAATAACGGTAACTTTTTAAAAATAATTAAGCTGCTATCTAGATTTGATCCCATTATGGAAGAGCACGTGCGCAGAGTACTCAAAAAAGAGGAGAGTAAAGCTCACTATCTCGGGAAAAACATACAAAACAAGATAATAGACCTGCTGCGTCAAAGTGTGAAATCACATATCATTAATGATATAAAAAAAAAGTCAAATACTATTCCATAATTTTAGATTGTACTCCTGACATTACTAAGGGGGAGCAAATGACTCTTGTAATCAGATATGTTTCAATTAATAAATTGGATTCCAATGAAGCTGAAATAAAAATTAACGAAAGTTTTTGTGCTTTTTTCCAGTTGAAAGATCCACAGGGAAACAACTGTCTGAAATTATAATTGGAGAACTTAATGCTTTGGGTTTAAATTTGCAGGATATTAGAGGACAAGGAGTCCAATCTCGAATTAAAAGTTTAAATTCGCGTGCATTCTACGTTCCGTGTAGTAGCCACTCTCTCAATTTAGTGGTTAATGATATGGGAAAGGCATCCTTAGAAGCCGCTATTTTCTTCAATATGGTCCAAAAAATATATTTTTTTTGCATCTACTTTTCGATGGTCAATACTTCTAAAACATGTCCAAGGATTTTTAACATTAAAACCATTGAGTGACACTAGATGGGAGAGTAGGATAGAGGCCTTAAAGCCTTTAAGATTTCATATGGGAGGGGTGTATGACGCTTTGTTAAGCATTTATGCAAACCAAGAAATTGATAATTTAATAAGAGACGATGGTTCGGGTTTATTAAATTGTATTAAACAGTTTAAATTTTTGTGTTCAATAGGTATTTGGTATAAAACATTAAATTGTATTAATCCAATAAGCAAACTGATGCAAATAAAAGATTTCGATTTAGCATCTGCACTTGATCTTCTAAAAAACTGCAAAACATTCTTTAAGGATTTAAGATCGGATAAAGCGTTGAATGAAACTATTGTTGATGCAAGAGAATTGGCTGATGAAATTGACGTTGAATGTAATTTTGAATCAACAATACCACAACATCGCGTAAGAAGAAAGAAAACTAACTTCCCATATGAAGCACGAGACAGTCCTATTGAAGATCCCAAAGAGAAATATAAGATAGGTTTTTTTTATTTTACAATTGATCAAGCACTAAATGCACTAGATGCTAGATTTGAACATCTTAGTCACCATAGTAACAATTTTCAATTCTTATATAATATATACGATTTAAAAACCTTGCCTAAAGAAACGCTATTAAAACACTGCAAGGAATTGGAACTTATTTTAACTGATGGCGATTCTGTTGACATTAATGGCATGGAATTAGCAGAGGAAATTTCTGCCGTTTCTGCGCTTTTGGGAAAAAAAGACACCGTAAGCAATGCACTGAAGTTAATAACAATGTTAAATTTTGCTCCAAACCTTAGTATTGCCTTAAGAATATTGCTCACTATACCAGTAACTGTAGCAAGTGGGGAAAGGAGTTTCTCTAAATTAAAATGAATTAAGAACTTCTTATGTTCCACTACAACTCAAAATCGTCTTAACGGTTTGGCTATTTTGGCAATTGAGCATGAAATTGCTGATCAAATAAACATGAAACAAATAATAAGAGTTTGCAGAACTGAAAGTGAGAAAAAAAAGTTTTTTGTGAGTTTAGCGTAGTTAATGTTACTTTAGTTTATTTTTGTATATGTTATATGTTTTGTTTGTTTCATTGTGCAGTTATGCATCTTTGTAATTAGGGATTAAAGAGCTACTTTCTTATTTCTACTGTTTTGTATTACTTGACTGTTAATTTTATGTTAGGTACATGTATTTTTCCAAATAAATGTTTTTCAAATTTTGATCAATTTATTTTTATCTATTCATTGAACGTAATGCCCATTGCTGGACATGAAGCGCAGTCAGTGCAGGAAGACGTCGTATGTTAACACACCAACAGGAACAAACTATCTTAGATTTATTTGAAGAAAGAAAACCCCGAAATAAGCATAAGACGCGCATCACTGCAACTTGGATTTCCCAGAACAAGAATCCACAGTTTTATCAAACGACAGTTACTGAAGCCTTTTCATTTTCAAAAAGTTCAAGAATTTAAGCCAGAATATTTTCCGCGACGGACAAATTTCTGCTTATGGACTCTTCAAAGGTACAACCGAAATCCGGAATTTTTGAACCGATTTTTTTTACCGATGAGGCGTGCTTTACCAAAGAAGGCATAATAAATCTTCACAACCTTCATTACTGGGCCTTGGCAAATCCACAGGTTATAAGGCAGACTCATTCACAAGAAAAGTTTTCAAATAATTGCTGGGCTGGAATCGTCGGAAATTACATTATCGGCCCACATTTCTTGCCCCCTCGGTTAAATGCCGAAACTTACCTGAATCTTTTGGAACATGAACTACCAATTTTTATGGAGGATGTTCCCCTCGAAGTTAGACGTAATTTATTGTTTATGCACGATGGTGCCCCACCACACCGGGGGCGATTCGTAACCGAATGGCTGAATCAAAATTATCCAGGACGTTGGATCCGTTACAATTCCCCTAATGTAGAATGCCCCCTCCCCGTTACCCAGATTTAACCGCTATGGACTTTTCTTTCTGGGGGCCATGAAGGATCGCGTTTATGCCGTACCAATTAGAACTCGCGAACAATTACAAGAAAGAATCCTTACCTCGGCTGAAGAAATTAGGCAGATTCCCTACTATTATGTAAAAATACGTCAGCATTTTGTAAAATGTCTGCGGGCTTGTGATGAACAAGACGGTTCACATTTTGAACACATTTTAGGAAACTAACCGTATTTTGTTGTTTTGTTTTAGTTGCTTTGACATTATTTTTGCATCAAATAAACCTCAAAAAGCAAATTTTTTTATTGATTACGAGCCACATACGATTTCATGCAAATGTCGATATGCATTCGATCACATTTTGCAATTTTTCTCGCATACGACGCATTTTACGAAAAAATTGCAAGAGATAAAAACGTTTCTAAATTTAATAAGCTTTCTAAAGGAAATTGTAATATTCGGATATAATTTTGGGGCTCCAAAGACAAGAGGGCACACAAAAAAGTGTCTTAACGGATTCTCATCCCGAAAAGCATCACCCCATCAGATTCCACATGTCGCAAGACCCCTGTGTACCAAATTACGTAATTTTCCCATACGCGGCTTCTGACTTATTAAATAAAAACTATTCTTGGGTGCGAATTTCAGGGGGCTGTAATTCTGAAAGGGGGGGCAATTTCGTTTTGAGAATCTGTGGACAATTTTTGTTGCATTAATTTCCGGACACCCTGTACAACTTACGATAAAAGTAAAATAATTTTTATATTATATTTTCAAGGTAACTTTTTATAGCTGTTTCACATTACGGAATCAAAATTATAGTAATAGTTTTATGACGTATGATATGGTAAACGTAGACCACTATTCACAACTTTAGTCTTGTATAAATAAGTGCGGTTTCCAAAAACTGAAGTAAAACACAAACAATTCAAGCCAACTACTTGTAAATGATTTCATACTAATCAAATGTAATATCACAGATTTACATTTGTGATAAAATGAAGTTTATTTTATTGTTTCTTTATCAAAACTTGCATAAGATATTATTAACAGTATAAACGCGTATACATTGATAACTATTTCGTAATTATGCAAGGAGCATATCTTTATCAATCCTTTTTTTTTTGTAGTAATGAACTTCATCTATTTTCACGCTATATATATTGATAAACAAAAAGGATAATAAAACAAAACAACAGAATTTAGATCAGTTGACCATTGGCATTGAAATAAGTAAGCAAACGTATTCTCCATATATACTTCTAACATCGTATCTACTTACATAATTTCGTCATTAGCTCATTACATTATTCCGTAAACTTGTTTATGTAATTTTTTTTAAATTTTAACAGAGTGCTTACAATTAAAAAAATGTAAGATATAATAAAGCTATTACATTATTTCTGTTAAACATTTACTTTATCAACGTACTAATTAAATTTTAAAAGAATTACCATTTTGTAATTGTTTGTACGACAGGTAAACACTCACGTTCGCACAAACACAAATTGAAATACCTACTACCTACAAATCACATAAAATCAAAGCATTTCATGTTTTCAAACAATAAAGATGTCATTAAGTTCCCCACCGACACTTCCGATATATTCATTTTGAAACGAACGGAAGTGCTCTTTGAACGAAATCGTGTTTACAGTTCAAGTGATTTTGATGTAATCAAATATATTTTAATTATTATTTGTGAATTGAATTATGATTAATTATTTAAGATGATTGAGTAATTGAATAGTTATGGACAAGCTTTTTTTGATCATTGTTAGTTATTTTGTAGTATATAATTTTCAATAGTGTGAGTGGCACAGCTTGGTACTTTTTAATCGTTAGTTGGCAATAAATAATCATTATGCAGTGACATAGAACGGTATATGTATTAATGGTCTTCTCTTATGTATTGGAAAATAATTAATGAAATTTGGGAATACGTAGCTCAATATTTGAAGATATTGCCTCAAAAATATTGCAATCAATTTTCTTAATTTGTGTTCTATTGTCCAGTGGCGGATTTGCCAGCAAACAGTAGGCTGGAGCGTAGGGTGGCAGATTCTAGGGGCGAAAAAACTTGGGGCCAAAATTTTTACCTTCAAACCTACATATACATATGTAGGTATAGAAGGTATGGAATCGATTTTTTTTCACTATCGCTAAATCGACTCTTTAGCTCATTTCACAACGTTAGGCCAAGTTTCGCCAAGATCGGCTATGATGTCTGGATGTGTGTATGTGTGGATGTATGTTAGTATCCACGATAACTTCAGAACCATAATACGTACGTGCTTGCAATTTTGTATTTAGGCCTCATTTCATTCTCCTGGAGCTGATTATTAGGCTGGGTTATTAGGGGCAGTTTTTGGTTTTTATCAAATATTTCTAAAACAACTTCATATCTTAAAGATATAAAAATACTTAGATATAGACCTTAAACATGTCGATTAACTATGTTCCATGCAATTTTGATACAACGCGTAATTTAGCGGCAAAAAAATCCTAAGGTAGCATTTAAGTGTTGTTTCAATTTTTTTCAATATCTAAATAACGATGGATTTCATAAGAAAAACTGCAGACATATTTTTTTTTTTAATATTTAATTTTACGTAACTTTTGTTTATAAAGTTTCTTAATACAACGCAAAGTAAGTCTAAAAATTAATTAAATATGAATGAAAATGGTTCAACTGCATTATTGATATTTTATAGAAGCAGGCGGCTTTGGAATTTTGATTTAAGTTAACATCTATATATTCCTATTAATCTCTATCTGACATGAAGTTTTAAACGTCATTCAGGCATAGATTATTGTTTATGTTTTTACAATGCTACCTGTTTTCGTTATGAACGTATAAAAAAGAGGTTGCGTAGTTATCCTAAAAAATTATCATTATAATTATTTTTGAAGTTATTCGTTGTTATAGTATAAACAGGCAGTAAAGTGGGATACAGTTAAAATTGGGAGTTTGCTCGACTGCTCAGGGGTTGTTGTGGATAAGACATTTATTAATTTTGCACACCGAAGGATAGTTTACCATACATAAGTCAAAATAGGGGTTGAAATCGTCATAAAACCGGAAAGGGGCGCCAGAGTATTTGAAAAGTCGCAATAGGGGTTGATTTGCATAATTACCTAAGTTTACAGCTTACCTGTACGTAATCACAGGTGGACCTGGGCCAGCAGATCTCCGCTACACCTGAAAGGCTACAAATATTCTTGCACGCTTATTTAAACTAATTGCGTGCCGCAATAGTAAATAAAGACAATCATTACCTTAACTACATCAGTGGTTGTCTCTACGTTACTTCATTTAGCATGTTTCAATGAAACACATCTCAAAGAAAACGACGAAATTTACTTTACTCTAATCTGCAACCCAACCCAATGGAAGGATATTGATCAGATCGCTGTAAAAGATGCTAAAATCAAAAAAAAAAGAATGCATCAACGCAACAAACACTAAATGATACGTTATAATATATAATTACTCAAAGCGTTGTCGAACGTAACTACTTTACTTTCTCAAATCAGCACCAAAAATATTGATGCTAACTCTATGATCTCATTAAAATAATACAACGCAAACAAAACTCGCAATTAGATGACGTGTAACATCTGGGTTCAGATCTAATTAAAAAAACACAAGTCCATAAACCAAAAACACATATATTAAAATAACACCGCCGTCAAATTACCATAAAAAAATACAGTGTAATCACATCAGATTAATTCAATAAATTTACTTATTCGGCAAGGAAACTAGCTAGTCGCCATCTCGGCCTTTTCAAAAAAAAATATTGTAAAATTTTGTTCATAAAATAAGCACATAAATTCGCTCATAAAAATGTTGACATAATATTTGTCACTAAAACCTTTATACACAAAACAAATCTGGCCGATGGACTTCGGCACAGCCCTTTGTCGTTATAAGAAAACTAACTGTTGCCAGCAGTAATTCCTAACTTCGTATAACTTGCGATTTAATAAGATATACTTACCTACAAAATTATTTTTTCTTATTCACCCTGTATTTTGCAAATCACTGTATATTTTTACATATTTGGATAGCATGAAAAATTAACGTTTAAATACTTTAGATTTGTTTTTGAAACTTCGATATAAATAATTAAAAAAATTAAATTAATAACTTTTTTTGTTATTTTCGGCAAAATCGAAAGCGCTAAAAAGAATCCAATATAGCAGTTTGTTAGCTATGTATATCTGCTTATAAGGGATTGAAATTTTAAGAATGTAAAATTCCTAACTCCAGTCCTGGATAGAAATCTCATAAAGCTCATTATATTTTCGTTATATGTGACAATAAAATATGTAAATTTAAAAAAAATTACCAGAGGCGTTTTTAAGAAAATCAATTTTGAAAAAAAGAGCAATTTTAATCCTGTAATTAAGGGTAACATTCTATTTTTTTCAAAAATATTTACAAACCGTTCGAAAGCATGTACTTTTATTTACAAGTTGCGATTTTCAAAATGCAAGTAGCTTTTATGGTTTCTTAGTGACAGCGCAAGCGCGGAAATGTACTAAAATCGCCATAATGGCCACCATTCTGAATTTAACAATTAAAAAAAATTTTTGATCGCTCGGGGTTTAGGGTTACTAACTTTTCACCAAAGCTAGACTTTCCGCCTCTGGTTTTAGAAATGCACCCCCAAAAAAACCACCCTCATTTCGCCCCCCATTAATTGATTTTAGTCAGTTTTATACATATATTTCAGATATAGGGGCTATGTTAAATATCATTAAAATCGATCAGTCTCGGAGCCACACAGACAGACGTACACGAAATATTTTTCGCGAAATCGATTTTTTCGGCTCAGGGAACACGAAAACGTTGAAATCCGCGAAAAAAAATTTCAAGATTGTGTTTCGGTTGCAATACTTCTCTTGGTATACGTAGTATATGAGAAAGTAAAAACATTTAAAACAAAGTTATAATCGTATTCAAGCTTATGTACATACAAAACAAATAATGCATTAAAAAACACAGAAATTTTATTAACATTCGTCGGTCATGAAAAGCAAAGACTGTAAATGCACCACAAAGTTTACCTTAATTCTGGTTCAGTTCCCCTTATGTTATACGATACACCTAGAGAAGACCTAGAGGTTGACTTTTGTGGTGGCGATAGTAAGGTAATGAATTTGGTATAGCTACGCTCGAAACTCCCACATGAACGATATCGGTGCGTCGATTGAGAATACCAAATTACGGTCGATTATCATCCAGCTTGGTTGTGCGATATATTACAGTCTATGTATTTACACTTTATTTACGAACTTTGCTTTGTGCCACAGATCTTCTTAATTTTTAATATTAGGCGTTAACGTTACACGAAAATTTACCTATTTACAGCAAGTTAATTGTTATCGTCGAGCTGTGAACTAATGTCTGGCACTATGAAAGAACGTTTATTACTTTCGCATAAAGCGATGCCTACTCCAGAGGAAAATGAATGCACTAGTTATAACACATTACACTTCCTTGGATCAACTGCACTACGTTGTTACGATAATTTAAATTCGTGATGGGTGCACAAATCTAGAGATCTCTGCGAGGGTTAATCGGGGAAAAAACTTCCCCCTTTTCTATCACCAGGAGTTAACGAAAACGTTCTTTCGCGGGATTGCCCTATCTGTCGCCCGATAACGTGTATACGTCTAAGCGTCTGAACTACAAGCGACTACCTATAATTATTCATAATACGCCACATTGGTTTTTTTGTATCCCTACTATTAATTAAATATTAACTAGCTTATCATAAAAAAAGAAACACTTAAATTTTTCCAGCGCGGGAAGTGTTAGTTTACTTTCGAAAATGTTCGACGGAAACTCACCCCTTCTGAAAACTGCATCGACAGCTTTCTCTGCACCCAACGGAATGATCTCACGTGCTTTGTTTTTGTTTTAGTTTATATTGTAGCCCATATAAATTATTCCCCTGTCTGCTATGACTAATTCAACAAACTTGAAACGGTAAACTATAACTGAAAATATTTTCGACGCCGAATTCCAACGATATCGCATTGTTACACTTTATAATTCTCAAATCTTGAAAAATGTATACGATATTGTGATCTTAATTTAAATTTAGTTCTAATAAAGAAATTCATTTTTACTCAATCTTACAAATTCTAATAGCAAAGATACGTCAGTTTAACTACCTATTTATTATAATTATCAACAAAACTATCAAATTACGACTACTTATTATTTACACGAAACTAAAAATTCTCAACAAACTAGTAAAAGGATTTCACGATTCATCGATAACAACATGTGAATCATATCTAAATTTTACACTTCCAATTCAAACTGTCAATTAGACCAAAAGCTTTATTTCGTTTTTTAAAAACAAGACTTTTAAATGCGATTAATTTTTGTAATGCTTTCCGAATATGTGAAAAGGAAAACAAACAACGTTTCACTCCAAATTTATGCGTTATTAAATTCAATTACGTGAGTTTACACTACATTTAAGACGTACGGTACTAACAAATAATTTGTAATTTCGAAAATTATCGGTAAACCTTTGATAAAAGCATGGACCGACGACATTGTCCATTACAAAACTTACTATTATAATTAAAATTATTCCATTTCTTTTAATTTCAACTTTGTAGGGTGGAAGCTCGTGTGTTGTTTCACACTAGATATTTTTTTTATGTCTTACAGATATTAAACAGTTTCATATCTATATGCCTAAATTAAATGTTATTAGGTCCACACGAACAATTCACCATGTAATATTATATGTATCACCACTTACATACAATTTTCTACAATTTGCGTCGTCGCATTTGGTTGCGGCGCGGGAACGAATGACACGATTGTTCGCTAATGACTGATTTTCACATGTGGGGTCGTACCACGGACGTGCTAAGGCTATGCCGTTTCATTAAAAATCGAGAAATTGGATATCCCATATGATAGGCACTGATCTGTAAATTTCAATTTTCATTATTAAGGCTGTGCCGTAGCCGCGCCGCGGCCGTGTCGGGCCGCGTGGAGCCGGAGTCGCGTCAAGATGAATTTCGACGGCCCAACACGGCAGCAGCACAGCACAGCCTACTTGGTGAAAATGATAAGTAGGCCGTAGCCATACTCTTATCGCGACAAGTGGATCCGGTCAGTGTACCGATCTTGTTCCTGCAGTATACGAAAATAGACAATATTAATGAAGAAAAGTTAATTATTCTCGTTCAACAACACGAATGTTTATATAACATAAGGATTACGATAATAATCTGGTGAAAGATATCATTTGGAAAGCCTATGCACGGCTGGTAGGTAACATGAAATTAATTATTTAAAATTTTTGTATAATAGATTTTAATTTATAGTTAACGTCTGCAGAAGTAAATGGAGACACTTTCGAGGCTACTATAGGGAAGCTTTGCAGAGAAGAAATTCAAAAAGTGGTCAATCTGCAAGAAATGTTAAGAAGTGGAGATATGAGCAGGAGATGGAATTTTTGAGACTACATGTGCAAGAAACGGAGTAAGTTTTAAGTAAATAAAAATATGTAATGAATACATAATAATGTATGTAACTTTAAAAGGTGTTTCCTAAAATATTACCCCCCCCCCCCCCCCCTATTTAGGTCAATTCTCAGCGAATCAAATTTTTCAAAATGCTGTATTACACAGTATTTTTCGTAGTTTTTAAATGTGCCAATTTTTTTTTGTTTACTTGATATACGAGGAGTAAAAAAATATGTTTCTTTTAAATACAAGGCCCTATACATTATTGCATATTTCTGATTACAAATATATACTATACTTATATACATATTTGTGATACAAGCAACGAAAATATTCACATTTAAATTTGCCATATAATATATAATAAGTGCAAAAAGAGAATTTTGTGTGCCTCACTAAATATAGGTACTTTTTTGAATTTTTTTTTGTTTTAGAACACAGTCGAACTTAAATATCCAGAATGCACAAGTTGATAATCACAGGAAAGATGAAATAACGAAGCAACAATCTGACTATTCTGAACCCGTAGGAGATGATGCGGAGTCAGTGTCTAGCATTTTTTCACCAGGTCAATCACTCGAACTACAACCATGTACTTCAAAAGACTCGACTCCTTCTCGAACTGTAGTGACGGAAAAGGCTAGACGATCATATGCATCATCGAATTTCGAAAAGAAACAGATGACTTATCTGACGCATTAAGCAATTACATTAAATTTAAACAATCAGCATCTTTAGAGAAAACTTTTAACACTACACCAGTTTCATCCAAAAAACGAAACTTCCTTAACTTTTTAGCGACATACCTGAAACTATTTTAACTTTTCCGGAATTGGAACAAGCCCAGGCAAAACGGGACATATTTAATATTGTCAATAATAAGCAGATTGAGATTCTTCATTATTCGCAACAACTGTATACGAATTATCCACCACCTTCAACTTCCCAAGTACAATATGAATATCGCAGACACTTCCATGGCAATTTGGTAGGATGATTTTTCAGTATTGGAAAAATTGTATGATATTCTCCCGCTTCATTTCTTTTCAAATACAGTTCATGGATCCAATATTTCTTGCAACGATTTTCTTTTATATTTCTTTTCTTCAAAATCTGCACACATGTACCTATTACAATTAAATCTTCGTCGGAAGAATCCATGCCAGCCACTGACAGAAAACAGATTGCGTTCAACGAGGTCGCTGTTAAAATGCGACTTGAGATGACCGTAACCCGGAAGGAGCTTAGCACAGCCGAGGCATGACCCCCACATGTGAAAATCAGCCTTAAGTGTGTCTGGCCGAGTTGACTGCAGGAGCGTGATTTTAGGGTCTTCACTTAATTTTGTGTTTTGGTTTTTTCACGTGTTGAGTCCGGCATTTAGTAGGGCATTTATTATTTTTTCGTTAATTTGTACTACGGAGTTGTGTTCTTTTCTGTTTTTTCCCCATAATTCTCTCCGCAGTTCTCTATGGTGTTTTTCCTTGTTTTCCTTGAGTAATTTTTTATTTAGTGGTTTGTTATTATCTACTCTCATCAGTTTCTTTCTTTCAATTTTGGTGTTGATCTTGAAATTGAATATAACCAATCTATGGTTACTTCTCGTTGGAAACTGGTTAATTACTGTTACGTCTGTTATTGTATGTTGGTGAGCTGATTATGAAATCTATTTCATTTCCATGTCGTCCATTGAGGCTTATCCAAGTCCATTTCCTGTCTTCTTTTTTCTTAAAGAATGTGTTCATTATTAAGGTATTTCTGCATTCGGTGTAATTATTAAGCATTTGTTCCCTTTCGTTTCTTAAGCCTATTCCAAATTTACCCACTGATCTTTCGTCTTCTTCTTGCTTGCCCACTTTTGAGTTAAAGTCCAATTATGAGGTAGTAGTGTGTTTTGTTTTTATCTATGATTTCTGAGACTTCGTCATAGAATTTTTCCATCCCTTCTTCACCGTGGTCGGAAGCGAGGGCATATATTTGGATCATTTTTATTTTATAATTTTTAGTTATCTGTAAATATGGCGTAGGCTACTCTCAGTGAGATTGAATTTATTTCCACTATGTTGTTTTTTATATATTTGTGCAGCATAAATTTTACTCATGCAGTGTTGTTATTGTTATATATTATGCTGTGATTGTGATAGAATGTATGCACTGAAGATCTTCTTGTGCATGCTCCTTCTTTTCTTCTCACTTCAATGAGGCATTATATGTAGCAACAATTAATTTCTGACTTCTGTTTTTATTTTTTCTGGTTTTAGATGTTGTGGGTGACTTTTTGCCTACCCCAGAACCCTTGAAACAGACCTTGGTTAAGGTGTGGGATTTGACTTAATCTGTCGACCTGGGGTTCTCGTACGTTTGTTTTAAAAATCACCATATTGGAAGGATTAGTCCCATCGGAAGATGATGTAAGGATGTAAGTAAAGGAAGGTGGGTCTTTGGTTTTGGACCTGATTTCTCCGTAATAATAGGGGTTATGGAGAAAATCAAGTCTTGCATATGGCAGGGTCGCGTCCTTGAAGTAGATCTACCCTCCGTCGTGATCACGGAAGAGGATCTACCCGCTACCAAAGAAAAAATATACATCATTCCAATTTGTTAAATAGAGAAGAAAACATTTTTTTTGTTTTTTACAAGATAAAGCGAAATTATTAAGTGAGAAATATTTCAAAATGGTATATCTATCTTCTTTAACCTTACTTCGTAGAATTCCATATCTAACACCATAATGTTTTAAATACAATACAATTCGCTTGAAAAATCTGGAACACTGGAACTGTGGCAGGATATGTAACAAACAAAATATACCCACGTATCACACAAAATTAAAAAAACACCGAACGCGTTTCGATAGCTACGCTATCATCAGCAGCGGTCGACTAGGGGGAACTAAAGAAAATTTCTAACATATATACCATCAGCGCTTCGTTGCTTATCTGGTGAAAGTGAAACTTATGGAAGTTTAATGAATTCTGAGTAGTCTAAAGGTCCTTGATCATTATTCATTAGAATTTGTTTGTTTTTGAAGATCTCTAAACTTTCATAATAATCAAGTTCGTGCTTATTACTACCATGTTTGATTAATGATACCTTATCTACTACATGATTTTTATCAAACATATGTAGGGCTACGGCAGACTTGTCCCAACGTTTGTATTTTATATGAGCTAAACGTTCTTTAAAGCGAATTTTGATAGGTCGTTTAGTTTGCCCCACATATATTTATTCAGAATTTTTACAATTAATTTTATAAATTCCCGACCTATCCTGCTTATCCACTTTATCTTATGGATTGCCTAAAAGAGTTTGCAAACTATTGTCTGCTGAAGTAGTGAAAAACTCTATTAGGCAATCCGAAAGATAAAGTGGATAAGCAGGATAGGTCGGGAATTTATACAATTAATAAATCTCACTAAATGAACATTCAAGAACACTGGTATTAGTTTTAAAAGCTACTTTGTACTTTTCGTTCTTTTGTAATATGTGAGCTCCTTTTTCTCATATTTTTCCAAAATATGAAATAGATAAGCCATTAATTTTCTAGACTTAAACATAAAAATTAATACACAGAACAAGAATGAGTTCTCCATATCCAGAAAAGCTACACATACAGACATTACAATTCCAAACGATTCATGCCAGCATAAAACACGTAAGTTAGCCTATAGATCATTAGTACATAGAGCAAGTCATTAACATTAAATTAAACAAATTTCAATAAAGAAAAATCAATTATAAAACAAATTGTACATGCAAATGGTTACATTTCAAATATCGATATTTTAGTTAAAATCAAGAGTAAAAATTATCTATCAGTTAATGCAGAACCGACAGGAAATAAATACATATCAATTTCATATTTTGGAAAAATATCAGAAAAAGTAACTCACGTATTACAAGGAACAAGAATTTCAAAGAACATACCAAAGAACTTTGATAGTAAATACACAGAACACACTAGATATTACAAATATAAACACACAAATAAATCAAATTGTCCCAAATATTTAATAGTAGATAATGACCTTACGACTTCACAAACAACATTAAATTTTTATATTTTGGTAATAAAAAGACAAATTAGATGTTTTGGAAGCATTTATAATTTATAAATATAAACAGAAAGAGTACCTTTATGAACGCACAGATTGATTCTTTACTCACCTTAGCATTATAATTTACATTAAGTTTGCTGCTTTGCCTTAATGATTTGTTACCATAATTACTTGTTTGTCATTTTACTTATATATTTCCTCTTCAGAATGATACATATGTAGAGAAATAAAAAATTCTAAAAAGAAATGGTGACACCAAGCACATTTTGGATATTTGTTTTTGTTGTACATTAAAAAGAAGTTTTTGTGCTTTTGTTCTGATAGAATAATCGACATTTGACATAACACAAAGCCTAATCGCGTTACCGTGTACATACATGAACGCATCCGTTATTATGTCCGTATTAGTTCCTTGTAAACTACAAATTACATCTAAAAATGATTATAAAGTCAAAAAATTGGTAAGGTACCTACAAAATTTGAGTAATGAATAATTTCGCAATTGTATTTTTTAGGTTATATTGGTTACGGTCAGTTGTCAGTATTGCCAACTTAATTTCAACAGGTATGAAACTTTAAAAGTACAACAATTGTGTTTATTGATTTTAATAACTATTGTTGTCGGCATAAAAAATATTGTGCATTACTCTGCCATAAAAAGGTTTGCGAGTACTCTGAACACCCTTTCTGGCCTCGTAATACTAATAACTATTGTTTTGTACCATTAATTAACCGAATACGTTAAACACTGCTTAGTTGCTTACGCTAGAGTATTTTTACTCTCTTCTGCACAAAGCACTTAAATGCAATATTTTATTAGAGTCTGCGCGTGTATCTGTTTATACATTTTTAAAGTAATTAAGTGTAAATAAGAAAATAAAACTTACATAGTTTGAACATTTAATGTAGTGGGAAATATGAAATCCTTAAAAATTGCCGCACCTCGACCGATTACCGAACACCCTTCTTTTTTCGTTGGGAGTTAAAAATAATTTATTGTCCCAAAATACTGTTTATGACCAAATTTTAATTCATCTGGTCTATTCGTTCCAAACTAAATGAAAGGAATATAAAACATGTGAGGATGATTTCTTTTATCAAAATCAGAATAACAAATGAAATTGATTAATATAGAAGCAGCACCTTGGGATCATCGAATCTTTACCAGAAATATCTGGTATGGAACAACACACTACGTACCAACCTACAAAAACGGAACAATTTTGTAAGATTGTTATGCAACCTCTTTTATAATACGTTAGTTACGAAAATAGGCAATATTGTAAAAACTAGAACAATAATCTGCGTCAAACAGACTTTTAAGACTTCATGCAGGTAGAGGTTAATGGATAATTAGATACTAACCATAACCTTAACCATCACGCCATTCCCTTGCGGGGTAGGTAAAACAATCCCTGCCTCTTTTTTTCATTCACAATCTTTCTCCCTGTTTTTCTATCTTCGCATACCTCCCTAGCTTCCGCAAGACATTGTCTCTGACATTTATAGAGTAAATGCTCTACTCTCCTTTCCACCTTTGCGATTGAACACCACAATCTTAGTTTTGTTCACGTTTACCTTTAGGTCCATGCTCTCACAGACTAGATCAATCTTTCTCAGATCAGTGCTCATCCGCACTGTCACTTAGTAAGATTGTGTCATCTGTATACACCAAAACTCGTACAATTACGCCACCAACCATTGCACCATTTGTATCGGTACACGCTTGCCTAACACTTTTATTCATGTATACATTGAACAACCACAGTGACATCACCCAGCCTTGTCGCACTCCGCACTCAATATTAAAGTATTCATTCACACCCCCTCTCATCCTAACACATGCCCAGCTACCGTTGTGTACTGTCCTATTCTATTTATTAGACCTTTATGTACGCCATATTCACTTAATATTTCCCACAGCTTCTCGCTATTCACTCTGTCGTATGCTTTCTGCAGATCTACAAACGCACAGTACAGCTTCCTTTTTACACTTAAACACATTTCGATCATCTGCTGGAGAGAAACCATCTGATCAACACATCCTCTACCTGGCATGAAGCCACCCTACACATCCCAAATCTTAGTTTGTGTAGTTTTTCGTACTCTATCAATCGGAATTCTTGCAAATACTTTACTAGGTACACTGAGCAAACTTATTTCTCTGTAATTCTTGCAATCATTCTTGTTCCCTTACCCTTATACAGTTGTACAATGATCGCGCTCTTCCAATCACTCGGTAGTTTTCCCACTTAAGGCATACATTGAAAAATTCATACAATCTTCGTATAAGCTTTGCACCTCCATAGTTTAGCATTTCACCAGTGATTCAATCTGTGCCTGCTCCTTTACCGTATTTCAACCTCTCTGCCGTTTCTTCTACCTCATTTATCCCAATACCCTTCTCAGTTTCATTCACCATTACTTCTACATTCTACTTATTTAACCATTCAGTTTTATTTTCATCACTACTGTACAGCTTTCCGAAATATTCTTGCCAGCATTTCCTCACTTCATAATCGTCGCATACTATTTCGTCGTTCGTCTTCATCACTCCTGCAGCGTTCTGTTTTGGGCCACGTTTTGTATTTTGTACCCATTTCCAGAAGAGTGTTTTGTTTCCCTCAAAATAATTCCGCATTTTCTCTCCTTCCACAGCCATCACTTCCTCTTCACTTATTTTCAATGCCTCATTCACTACTTTGTGTCTTAATCTGTACACCTCATACAATCTCTTTTTCTCTGTCTCATTTTTTGCAGCAATCATTTCAATATACGCATCTTTTTTCTTACATACCGCCTTTTTTACCGATTCAATCCACCAAGCAGTCGTTCATCCACATATCTGCATGGGGCAATTGACAAAACAGTTTTTAAGCTTATCCATGCACTTTCAACGTCAGTATCTTTTATTTGTTCGTTCCATACTGTTTAATTCGCATTCAACTCTTTACTCACAGCATCTACGTATTTCACTCGCACCATTATCTACAAGTTTGTGTTCCCTAATTCTTTTGCCCTATACACACTGGCGATACAACCAAAAAGTGGTCCGATCCACTATCATCACCCTTTCGTTTCGCTTACATACGTTCAACACGCTCTCTACATCATTCCAGAAGTTCTCACACCCTTGCCCTCTTTCTTCATTCAACGGTACATAGAATGCAATAAGATATATTCTTCGAAACTCCATTCTCATTCTAACCCACATTATCCGGGGAAATGCCCTTAAAAATAACTATAATACATTTTCAGACAGATTTGTTTAATTTTTACACTTCTTTCGATTTATATTAAGAAACTTTATACAGAAAAATACGTAAAATTTAATTTTCTTTAAAAGATATGTCTACACATTTTCTTATAAAATTAATCATTATTCGGATATTGAAAAAAATTGAACTATCACTTAAATTCTACATCAGTAATTTTTTGTCGCTAAATTACGCATCGTACAAAAAATGCATAGAACATAAATAATCTGTAAAATTGAGGTCTATATATTGGTATTTTTATATCTTTGAAATATACTGCTGCTTCAGAAATATTTGATAAAAATCAAACACTGCTCCTAATAAACCTCCCCTGTCAACCTTTGTATTTCTACCAAAATCTAATCAGCTCCAGGAGAAATGAAAATAAGCTTAAATACAAACACATACACACACGCACGCACGCACACATCCATGTACCCACGCACGCACGCACACACACACCGATCTTGGCTAAACCTGGCCAAGCGTTGTAAAATGAGCTAATAAGTCGATTTAGCGATGGTGAACAAAAAGTCGATTGCATAACCTTCTATACCTACATATGTATATGTAAAATACTTATTTTTTTTTGGGGTTTTTTAATGGTGTACTTTAAATTATACAATCTAAACGTTTCGATAACACTTACAGTAGTCAGTAGTAATGTTTATTACAAATTGTTAAAGATGTAGTAAACAATTTTGTCAAATTTGAAAAATTAAAACATAAACATAAGCCTGCTATTAATATAACAGTTTGAGACACGTATAAAGCCAACTATAAATTTTTTTTTTTAGTAAAGAATAACTAAATAAATAAATAAATTTTGTTAAATGTGTTTTTTGGCTGACACATTTCATTGTTAGCTTTCGTCGTAGAGAGTGTTCTGGTTTGTCATCTTTGAGGCAGTTTAACAATATTTAATTTTTATGACTTAGTTATCCTTTACTAAAACATAGAAAAAAATAAAATTACAGTTGGCTTTATACGTGTCTCAAACTGTTATATTAATAGCAGGCTTATGTTTATGTTTTAATTTTTCAAATTTGACAAAATTGTTTACTACATCTTTAACAATTTTTAATAAACATTACTACTGACGAAGATAACTGTAAGTGTTATCGAAACGTTTAGATTGTATAATTTAAAGTACAACATTAAAAAACCCCAAAAAAGATAAGTATTTTATTATGAGTGTTAATGGTGAAAGTTTACATTTTCATATATGTATATGTAGGTTGGAATGTAAACCTGAGTTCGTTCCCTTGCCGAACTATATGCGTTGTAAAAATTTTGGTTGGATAGATTAAATTCTTCTCGAGTTATCATGAATACGGCGGAAAGATGAGCAGCCAAATTTACTTGTTTTGAAATCAGGAGTGCTAAAAATAGAAATCTATTTATATGGTTCATTTACATACTGCAAATTTGGCCGAGATTAAAAGTTTGCAAATTGTTATTTGCAATAAAACTATTATTTCTTTAAAGCGCTTTTAAAAAAGACATACTATGTAACTGTCTATTGGGGACCTTTTGGTAATCCTATTGATATTAAACATGAAAAGATAGTGATACAAATGAATTAGTAAGCGATACCAATCTTACCCGCCCCATGGAGCGAGTTTGATATCCCTCCTAAACAGTCTTGGACCAAAACAAATCAATCTCGACCGAATCTAATTTGACTCGACAATTTTTTTTTGTGGAGGACTTTCGCCATTGGGGCGAAATTGATATATGGGGTAAGATTGATAATTATTGAAACCATTTTATATAAGTTATTTTATTCATCATTTCGTATTTAATTAGCCAAAAATAAAACAAATATTCTACACACATAAACGTAAACCATACGTAAAGACCATGAAGTATTTTAGACAGTACCAGGAAATCCATACTCTTTCTGTTCGCCCTCTATTTCAATAGGATTAGGTACAACCGCTATTATACCAAAACCACGTATTGTACCGAGATCATTTTCCACTAATTTAGATCTAGTCTTCTCGACTTGAAACCGACTGTGTTAAATTCAGTGTCCGATAATTGCGTTAAGATCATTCAAACGTACTTAAAGTTGGTTGAGTTTTTTCTTCCTGAAGTGAATTTGGTAAGGACAGTCTCGCTATCTAGTGCTTACCCTGTTTCCTGGTACAATATTAAGCCTCTCCCTTTTGAGTCTAACTACTTTCCTATTATTATTGTTTCCATACCTTTTTCCCGCAGTAGCTCGCCCAAGGAATCATCAACCCCATGCTCAGAGGAAGTAGGATTCAAATCTGGAATTTTATCCAGAACTTTATGAAGATTTATAAAGAACATGCCTGCTGCATAAAAACCATTTATTAGATTCCTTTTTACACCAGCCTCCTGATCTACAGGTTTGCCTTTATTTTGATCCTTTACAGTGTCTATTTGCTCTATGGCTGATTTTAATAACGAAATTGTCGCTAACAAGTTCTTTTCTGCCTTCCAATCACTTCACATGCGGAAGAAATAATGACATCTAAGGTTGTAAAGAACCAGCGTGCTTTACGTGTGCTTTTTAGAATAAATTATTCGCGGACGATCCTATATCTAAAATTTTAAAAGTTTACGCGATATTACACCACAAATAATTCCTTAATCACCGCTGACGTGTATTTCTAAAAACCAGTAAGTTTTTGCACGTCAGAACAATTGCAACCAATCCCATAACGGTATCCCCGCACGGTAGCCGCGAAGCCGCCCACAGATGCACCTTTATAAACCCGCGTCGCGCGTGAAAGAAGAGAAGAATCGAAGTAGATTCAATTCAAGCCGATATCCAGTAGCCGCCGCACCGTTTGCTTTGTGTAAGCACCGACCTGCTAATCACCGCCGATGAATCGAAGTAGATTCAATTCAAGCCGATATTCAGTAGCCGCCGCACCGATTGCTTTGTGTAAGCACCGACCTGCTAATCACCGCCGAGGAGTCCATCGCGATCGTGTGATAACGCGCACCACCTCGCGCCGGGCAACCTAAAATTTAATCCCGCACTGCAATTGATAGACACGTAAGTTGTAGAGTTATAAAATCTGATAATTTACAATCAAACACTATAGAACGTAAATAACGACGGGCTTGGTCTCCAGGAGTTATAACGTTATCCGTACACAAACACATACATACAGAGCGTAACGAAGGGGTAACCCCCACGTCGCTCGACACAGTACACCTAGAGAAAGAGTGCGACGTAGGGTAGAGCCCGACGTCGCTCGCAAACACTTGAGGGTGAAGGTTAGATACAGGGCTGTAAAGACCTACGACCTTTTTGTTCTTAGTTTACCAGGTTAGGCAGGCCATTGCCTACGTCTCCTGATTATCACTAAGACCCCGCTTAATACACCTACATACAATACATACAGACAAACACAATAACCACACACAGTGTCTTTAATCGCAGGAGGATATATGAAGAAACCTGTTGCATAAAATTGTATTCCGAATAACCATCGCGAAACACCTAGAGCAAGACCATTCTTAATTGAATTAAGAATATAAGCCGGAAATCAAAGCCACAGATAATATGTAAATTATCCATTATTTACAGATAGTTAATAATATAGATCCAACCGCGTGTATATTACGATTTACCTTAAAAACTAGTAAATTCGTTTTAGTGTAACATTTTCGTATAGCGAGTATTTAGTTTACGTTAATTTATATGTAATTAAATTTAGTTACGCCGTTAGGACGTAATCCTGTTGCTTAAATAATCTAAACACGTCCTCAAGCCGGTTATAATCAAATAAAATAGTCCAGAGATCTCGCATTTGCATACGCGAATCTCGCGCGTGTATTGCTTCATTGGAGTACGACATACCAGCTTCAGCGCTCCAGAGTTACTGAAGAATAATAATTATGCCGTGCGCATAAGCCGAGAACGGTATTGATTTTCTCCGTCCCCGAAACGATTCGAGTTCGTTGCACTGGCGCCGTCGACCAAAACTGTATTGAAGCAACCGTACCAGCTTCTGTAAATACAGGGCCGTAATATAAATATTACATACTAGGTAGGGAGTAGATTAAGACAATATCTCTGTTCACAGAAACGACTACGCACCCAGTAAATAGCCGCCCCCAGGAGAACGAGTGTGAGGAGCCGCCAGGACCAAAGCACAAATACATTTTGAGTTGTTATTAATAACATTTCTTATATTGTTAAATTATTTAATATACGTTTTAAAACGCTTTAAGATATTTATTTAAGGTGACAGTGTCAGCCCACTATTTAATACGAACCACGCCCCGTTTATAATAAATTATAAACACGATTGAGCAAAGCCGAGGCAAAATAAAACCGCGTTGGGTTACCAAACCAGAAGGCGCGCAATAACATATAACAACGCAAAAAGGGTTGTTACAAGGTTTAGAGTAGCATGGATATCCGCCAATTCTGCCTTCTTTGCGGGTGGTGTGAAAATTTTTGGTGTTGTATGTTATGTATGGTAGTAGAAGGTTCTCATCTTCAGCTCCACAGATCATTATAGATGTACAGCTTTTCGAATGCTTAACGACATTCTCAGGGTACTTCACCCCTCTTCTGTAAACGTGCTTCCTACTTCCAGAATCGTCACCCACGTTCGTTACTCAAAGTGTCTTCTGAGAATAAGCTGTCAGAGTTTCTTTAGAGACGCGTTGTGAGGCTTAACTTTTACGACGATCAATTAAGGATAAAGCCCAGTCCTTTCCTGGTAGGTTGTTCACAAATTTATCTACCCTTCTACCCTCGCACACTTCTCTGCAAGCATTCTAATCTCCAAGAGATCAAAAGGATATCCCTAATCTGTATATTTGAAAGCTTAGGTGTACTCCATGATTATTAGATAACGCATCATATTTCGTTTTCAAAGCGCGCGACGAGTTTGATACATATCATTCTCGCCCCAGTAGCTGGATCACAGTCGCCCCACGACGCATATTCATACATTTTAAATAAACCGATTAATTTGACCTAGCTATTTCAATAATTTTAGGTTAATAAATAATAAATCTATCATATCATATTTTCTATTTACAATTGGAGCCAAGTGACGCGGACATGTGTACATTTGTCTTCCAACTAGCGAAGACGGCACTCTTAAGATTTGACAGGGGGAAACTAGAGCGTGTATCAAACGTGTTAGGTGTTAGTCAAGTTAGTATCAAACCGACCTCAACAAATCAATGTCGCCTCACTTTACAGTAGTTTACAACTCCTACTCTTGCTGATTTACGTCCATTTCCTGCCTAGTTTTCTACACCATCCACCTTTCCTCGTGCTCATGTCACGTCCATGTTTAGTATCCATCCATAATTGTTCAATTTCACTTTCGAAAGTGTTGAACGATAACACGCTTTATAAGTGGAGTGGGGGTGAACGCGGGACCGGCTTCTTTTCGGGGCCATTTTCAACCCTTGATGAAATTTTCAACCCCTTGATGACGTTTTAACCTTAATTACGACCCTTTTGGCAGCATTAAGTCTTGTCATTCCACCCCATGGGTTTACGGGTGCGGGGTGGTGAAGTGACTGGTGTGGGGTTGGTCACGTGGGAAGGAGTGGGATGGGTCAAAGTCTAATTATTTTAATTATGAGTCATAATAAATTCCTCCGCCATTCTGTTTTAATTACGGCTTCTTTTCGAGGGCCATTTTCAACCCATTGACGGCATTTTCAGTCGCTTGATGCAATTTTCACCCCTACTTAGGGTCCTGGGGGGTATACGCGGGTGATGTGTGAGGAAGGAGGGGGTTAGGTCAAAGTCTAATTAGTTTAATTACGTCATAATCAAATTCCGAAGCCATTTTGTTATTAATTGCTAGGGGGTAGTTGTGTGGGGGAGATCAAAGTCTATTTTTTAAATTATGAGTCATAATCAAAGCCCTCGGTCATTTTGTTTTGGCGGGAAATTTGAATTTGTGTTCTAATAAAGGGCCCTAACACTAACTTGTAAGAGAGGTATTCAGCGGCCATTTTGTTTGTAATTATGAGTCATACTAGAATTGTACCACAACCCTTTTGTTTTAATCATGAATTAAATTCCACCGGGTGGAGGGAAGGAGTGGGACAGGTCAAAGTCCAATTACTTTAATTATGAGTCATAATTAAATTCCTCAACCCGTTTTGTTTGAGTCATAATTAAATTGTACCACAACCCGTTTGTTTTTAATTATGAGTCATAATTAAATTACTCCGCCAATAAGTTTTTTTAATTCATAATTAAATTGCATCATCACAACCCTTTTAATTCTGAGCCGTAATTAAATTTTGTCGGCATTATGTTTGTAGGCCATTTCGCAATAGGCAGTTTTTGTTTTGGCTATCTCATAAGACAGATTGAGGTCTCCGCCCCTTAGTTACGGGCCCCCCTATTTTGATTTTAATTGAGTCATAATTAAATTTCTCCGTCATTTTGTTTTTAATTGGACCAGTTATGAGTTATAATTAAATTGTGCCGTCACATCGTTTTTAATTATGAGTCATAATCAAATTGCGTCATCAAAACCCTTTTAATAATGAGTCATAATTAAATTTTGTGGGCCATTTTGCCATCGGTAGTTTTTGTTTTGGCGGGAAATTTGAAATAGTATTCTAATAAAAAAAAATTATTTTTGTAATTGGCGGTTTTTGGGACATGTTGGGAAATTTAAGATAGCATTCTAATAAGGGGGTCCTCATACTTTCTCATAAGACAGGTATGGGATGCCAGAACTTGTGCACGGGTCTTCGACCCCTGGGGTGAGAACTTGAAATTTGAAATAGTACCGGCTTTGCCGGCCATTTTTGTAATTGGCGGGAAATTTGAAATAGTATTCTAATAAGGGGTTCTCATACTATCTCATAAGACAGGTATAGGACACCGGAACTTGTTCTCGAGCCTTAGCCCCCCTTGTCAAAAGACAAAAATTAATCAAACCAATCAATCGACCAATCCAATCAGCCGAACCATATCAAACCAAATCAATCAATCTCGATCAAATCAAACAAATCAATTCTAATCAATCAAATCAATTAAGCAAATCAATCTGTTTTAATTATGAGGCATAAATAAATGTTGTAGGCCATTTTGTTTTGGCGGGAAATAGTATTCTAATAAGGGTACCTCATGCTATCTCATAAGACAGGTATCGGACACCCGAACTTGCTGTAGGGTCTTCGCCTCCATGTGTAGTACTCCGGAACTAGTTCTCGGGTCTTCGCCCCAAAATTCCGTCGTCAATTTGCTTTTAATGATAAGTCATAATTAAATTCTGTAGGCTAACTTGTTTTTTCGGCAATCTTGGAGACCATTTTTGTTTCTGGCGAAAAATTTGAAATTGTACTCTGGTAAGGGGGCCCTCATACTAACCTATAAGATAGTTGTAGGACTCCGGAACTTGTTCTAGGGTCGTCGCTCCTTCTCAGACCTTCGCCCCTTGGCGGGAAATTTGAAACTGTATTCTAATAAGAGGCCGTCATCCTATCTCATAAGACACGTACAGGATACCGGAACTTGTTCTCGGACCTTCGCCTCCTTCTCAAAAGACAGAAATTAATCAAATCAACCTCAAACAAATCACTCTTGATCAAATCACACAATCAGATCAATCTCAATCAATCAAAGCAATTAACCAGATGAGTCAAATCAATCAATCTCAATCAAATCAATCAAGAAGCTGAGCTAACAATTCTTCATAACCTTCAGGTAACGATTCTCCCACTGTATATACCTAGCTCCGGTGAGCGACCGCTTACTTTGTAGATAAGGCTAACCGACCCACAGAGCTGGCACTTTCCCTAAACGTGAGGGCACCGGCGTGGGAAAATAGTCCATCATCCGCAAATCAATCTCAATCAGATCAATCAACCAAATCAATCTCAATCAATCAAATCGTAACTTACAGCTTGCGAAAGCCAGCTTAAAATTCAAAAATACTTGTTTGGTTTAAATCACAGCTTACTAAAATCAACCAAAATTTAAAAATACCAAATTGATTTAACATCTTATGAGATATCCTTCTACATTGCTGTCAATATACAAACATCAAATTAGCGAGTAACTCTAATGTCGTGTTTTGCATACAGTGATAAAAATACGTTTTACAGTTAAATTAGTAAAATTGCCGATACAATAACAGATATAACCAAACTCGACATCAGACCACTATATTATTTTACATACAAGGTCTGTCTTATCGGAAATACCTCTGGCAAAAATGGTCCTAGATTTATAAACAAGGTTGAACGCACTAAGCGTTTACTAAAAATGGACAAATTCCCGGGGGCAAATAGATAAGCTGACTCAAATGAACGTGTAACGCTACTGTCAAGTTTTCCATACAGTGATAAAAATACGTTTTACAGTTACATTATTAAAAATGCCTATACAACAACAAATATAACCAAACTGAGATCAGGCCTCTGTCCATTAAATAAAGTAAATAAAATAAGTGGTAATGGTTAAAATAAAAAATGGTCACTTACCAGGGTTTTTTTCGATAATCGTATTGAGAGAACAGCTCGTTTTTGTTGCTTACAGTCACTATACATTCACATTCTGCGTTTTGTTTATAAATGAATAGTATTAAGTACTTAACGGCTTCCAGCAGTCATTAATATAAAATAATTATTTTCTGGATTTCCCAATTATGTAACCACAATAACAATCTTTCACTATTCAAGTACATCTAATGTGTTTGGAAAATTCCTAATTATCTGATTACGTGAAAAGTGGAATGTCCTTTAAAACGGAAATATGATGTTCACGTTCTTCATGCGTGACAAAAAATGCCTCTGATTTCAAGTTTGGTTATATTTGTTGTTGCATAGGCATTTTTACTTGGCCTGTTATTGTCAAATTAATTTCACATATTGATAAAAAGAAGATATGGTTAGCGAAAAGGTTCTTAAAAGGTCTAATTATTTCATAACAGAATCTCTTACAAAAGATTTACAACTCCGGCAAGAACCATTTCGTTTTAGATAATGTCTGGACATCGGATGGTTGAATCCTAATTAAGCTTCCGAATGGATCAATAAAAGTGATTGTTACTGTTGATGACCAGTTTATGAAAAAGTTCACTCCAGAATGAAAGGTCAAGAAAAATAATGTGCATAAAATGTACTGCCGCAAAATTGCATAAAATACTTGGTTTATTAGTTTATTCTCTGTAAACAATTTTGGAAATAAATCTGTTACTGATCGTACAGTTTTCGATTAAATTTAAATTTGCATATTATGTTCGTAAAAATGTTAATTCAGATTCAAGCCGTTATTCACACTAACATGATTTAAATAATATATTAATTTTTGTTAGTTGTTTAAAGTATTATTATTATTAATAGTCGTAATACCGTAACTATTTTATTTTAAGGCTGGCCATGTTATGCTTTTTTGTGTTTCTACTTAATTAGCCTAGTGGGTTTAACCTGGAAATTTAGAATAACAAGCTGGGACATCAAAAAACAAGTTTAGTTACTCTTAAAGATTACCATGTAGTAAAGTTCCCACGCCCTCCCAAATCGAATACCTGAAAAATCCTGGAAAAACCCCTGGAATTTTCCAAACGAATCGCCTGAAACGGATTCTTTTTAGCTCATTTAATAACTTTATAGACAGAATAGTATTTTCTACAATATAACTAAGTTTCAAAGCTGCATTTTCCAAAAATTTCGTGCACTCTGAAACTAATTCCAAGAATTTTGCGGTTTTTGACACAAAATGCGAATTTTGACAAAATATCACGTATTTTACCGCTAAAATGCACGTACAAATTATAAATGGTAACTCGTTCTCTATAAAAAAAAACTAGTAAAAAAACAAAAATCTCGGGCTAACCCAGAAACAAGCTATAAAAGCACATAAATAAGTCCGAAAAGCACTTCATTTATCCTGTTTCATCTACCATACTTAGATGTAGCCTAATCAAGTGTTATTTTTAATTCTCTCAACTAATAGACGCTGTTCACCTCCTCAATCCTCTCTCAAATCCACCCACCCCACACGTCTCCAACAGTGAATTTAATAGGAATGTAGGGACTTTTTCCCGCCAATTTATTAGATTGGAATTCGATTGTAAAGAAAAAATACTATACAATACTAGGCTAGTCATTCGGTTTTGAAAAAATAAGGTAAATATAAAGCGTCGACGCGTCTGCGGTGGGGGCTTCTCAGACTCGTCAATGAGTTCTGAAATTCAAAATTAGAGGTCATGGCATTCGTGTTTATTTTAAAACCGAGCTAGTAATACGAGCTATATTTAAATTGCAAAACTCTCACCTCTTGCTAAGTCAACTGTTTCCTCGTCTTCGTCGTCATTGTCGCCATCGTCGTTTTCACGCCGGTTACTGCAGCCATGCCCAGCACAGTATCCATGCATATTTTTGTAGTCGATGCGATTTTTTCTACAGCTGCAGCTCAATGTTTCGCATGCGGTTGTATGTAAACGTTACATTTTGTCAAAAAACACATTTTGTACCAAAAATCTCGCAAACCTCTTAAATTTTTTGCGGAATACGCGGAATTTTTGAAAATACACGTTTGATACTAAGTTATATGTGGTAGAAAACATTATTCTGCGTATAAAGTTTATTAAATAAGCCCAAAAAAAAACATTTCAGGCCACTCGTTTAGAACTTATAGGCGTTTCAGAAAGATTCCCAGGGTTTTTCCGGCTTTTCCAGGATTGTTCAGGTATCCCATTTGGGAGTCCGTGGGAATTTAGGCTGATGATCTTTAAGGGTACCTTAACCTATTTTTTCATGCCCCAGCCTGTTATTGCAATCTTTCTGGTTTGGCCTATTTTTCGCCTAAATGCACTGGGATAAATATTTTGTGATTTTTTAGTTTGCTAAAGCATAAACTAGCACGTGCACATTATATATATATATATATATATATATATATATATATATATATATATATATATATTATATATATATATATATATATATATATATATATATATATATATATGTATGGATTTATTAAGTTAAAAAAAAGTTCTAATTATTAAAGGATTAAATATTGGTCACTTAAATATCAGATCACTGCGTACACAATTTGATAAGTTTCTAGATTACATAACGTTGCAGCACATAATACACGAGGCGGTCTTGTCGAGGTTTATATGAAAGATTGCATACAATTTAAAGTGCTTGATTGTATTTCTCTTCTATCATTTATTGAACAGCTTTGAATATCGTTTTTAATTAATAATAACCATATTACTATTGGTGTATTATACCATCCTCCTGCTTCCGATTTTAAAAGTTTCTTGGATTATATTGAAGAAGCCTTTTCAGAAATAATGAATTATGATCATGTTATCTATATGGGAGATATTAACTTAGACTTACTCGCTAATAGCAATTCTGCCGATTTATATCTATCTCTTCTTGATAGCTTAAACTTACATCAGATAATTGATAAACCTACTCGCATTTCTAAATGACATTGACATTATTAGATCATATTATTGTTAATGATATAAATCTCGTTTTAAACACTTATGTTATCAATTTACATAACATGACTGATTATTACTTGACATAATATACTGTATTAAACATAGACCCAGCCAATTGGCAAATATAAATGTAAAAAGTAAAATGTTTAAATTTATTTTACAATTCCTTATTTTCACGCCCCGCTAAAAACTGTAAGAACTATTAAAATCGTACTCCATGGATTACATCAAGTATAACGTTCATGATGAGTCTTCGTCAGGAATCGTTGAATAAGTTTAAACTTAATCAAAAGCTTAGTGCATGAGAGTACTATAAATCTTTAAGAAATATTCTCTCCGTTACTATTTATAGGGAAAAACGTGCCTATTTTGAGTGTTTAAGTAAGATTCATTGTGGAAATAGTAGGTTCTGTGGAATGAGATACCTAGATTAAATATTACCCATAAATTGAACATGAAACTTCCGGCCCATGTGGGTCAAATGTATTTTTTAAATAAGCATTTATTGCAAACCCTACTACTACCAATGATGAATGGATTAAATATTATTCTAATCATATTAAGGATAAACTTAATTTTACATTAGTTACTATCGAAAATATTGATAATATTTTATGTAGCATTAAGTCCACTACTGTTAGTGCTGGCAATCTTTCAATTACCTTGCTTCGCCTTTGTCGACATTCCATGTAACATAATTAACTCTTGTCTATTAGAAGGTGTTTTCCCTAGTGCTTGGAAACAAGCTCCCTTTACCTAAAGGTGATATAAGACCAATAAGTATTATTTCACCACTCTCAAAAATCCTTGAAAAGACTGTAGATCCTCAAGTAAGGCAGCATCTAGCGGCATATAATATTCTGCTTGCACTGCAATCTGGATATAGACCCATTTACGGACGCACTACGGCCTTATCTGCAGTTATTGATGATATTCTGACGTCACTTGACAATGGCCAGAATACAGCTATAATTTGAATAGACTTTACTAAGACATTTGACATTATCAATCAAAAGCTGATGTTATCCATCTTCTATTATATTGAAAATTATTATTAATTTTATTAAATACATAAATAAAAAGTTTACCTCGAGTAGGATTTGAACCTACGACCTGTACTTTGCTAGAGTACCGCGCTAACCAACTGCATTTACCTTTGAACTTATTCGTTCATAACAAAAACTATAATAATTTCTATTATATTGGTTTATCCGAATTCTCTATTGCGTTTTTTTGCAGTTATATAGAAGATAGATCCCACCGAGTAGTGTATTCCAACGAAACTTCTTTTTCTTTTATAAAACTATAACCAGCAGATAAGAATAGAAAATAACCTGGTATCTTTCTGGTCAGCCTTGGACTGATGTTACATTTTCAACTTAGATTTAAAGAACATATTTCACTTTCAACCAAAAAAGCATATTGTTCACTAAACACAATCTATGGATTCCTACAATCTTTAACGCAGTCTACCCGAAAACTATTATGTGATTATCTCGTGTTATCATTTTAACTATTCTGATGTACTGTATGGTCCTTTCATTGATGTGTACGCGCAATGTAGAATCCTAAAGGTATAAAACGTTTACCTGAGGTTCATATATGCTATTCCCGGTCACAATCATATCAGATTTGCTTTGAAAAGCAGTGGATGGTTAAGTATGATAGAAAGACGGGATCTCTACATGCGCTTTTATTTTCACAAAATTATTTTGTATAAAACTCCTCCATATCTTTATTCATCATTATTCATCATCTCAATCTTACACACCTCGGTTTGTTGACCATTCCTCGTCATACCACATCCCTCTTTCGTCAATCTTTAAATTTAATTTTACATAACTTTTCTTTATAAAGTTTCTTAATATAAAGCATATTAAGTTTAAATATTAATTAAATAGGATTGAAAATGCAAAATACAATTAGTATTATCGGTATTTTGTAGAAGCTGACGGCTATGGAATTATTTTAAGTTAGCTATCTATGTCTATTAACGTCTATCTCACATGAAGTTTTAAACGTCCATCTGACATAGATTATTGTTTTTGTTTTTACAATGTTTCCTATTATTGTTATGAACGTATTAAAAAAATGTTGCATAATCGGTAGGTATGTTGTAACTGTAAAACGGGCCGTGATTACAAAACACATGATAAATTGGTAGTTAATAATTCCACACCAAACATTTACTCAAAATCAGTACCGAGCTGGTAGCGTAGTGGCGACACGACCTGCTTAGCATTCGGGAGGTAATGGGTTCGATTCTCGTTACCGTCTACCTTGTATGAGGTTTTTTCAGGGGGTTTTCCTCATACACATGTAGCGGCATGTTCACTGCGTATATGCACACCATGTGTCGCTACTTAGGCGAATGCTTGGGTAGTATTTTCCCCCTCAGTACCCTAACTCCGTTCCTTCCGATCCTATCCTAATAACACCCGTCTTTAATCCCACCATGCATATATACGTAATGTATGTATGTATGAATCCATGATTGTGGCTGAAGGAGCTGGTAAAGCTCGAACAGCCCGCCCTCCCCCTTGAGGAGGGAATGAAATTCGTGGCCTTTTCCTCTTCTTTTCAAAATCAGTGTTGAAAATGTGTTTAGATGTTTTATTTGGATGTTATTAACAGAGTAACCGTGTATTTCGGATATTTTTAATACCATCTCTGCTGAAGATAGCGTCTTCAGTAAATAAAATTTGTGGAAGTAATGTTCTCCACATTATCGTTCCTCTTAACACCAGTATTATTAATAAATTTTCGCGCCTGTCTTTCATTTCCGTTGCAAACACTATATACCTACGTAAGGAATAAGGATAAATTGGTTTTTACACGGTTAGATAAAGGATTCATTGATGAGAGGCGTAATGGAATAAGAGTAGACGGTAACAGGAATCGAACCCATTATCCCTTAATGCCACGTTCAGCGTATTACCACTTTTCTACGAACTTGGTTTTGTATCTGGTACTCATTAACTTATATTTAATACATATTTAAAGAATCAACCGATATTCACTTCTTGTATGGTAGAGCAATCGTAAGCACGAAGGAAACTCAGTAACTTTAGGCACAGATGTTTCCCCATCGACAATGTCGATGAGTCAGAGAGAATGATTTTCAACTTCAAATTGAGTTTTGTCCATGATGTTTACAACAGTGCATTTAACCTGGTATTTATTGTAAAGTGATTTTTAACATGAGATACATTTCTCTAGACATGCAATCTCAAATTTTATAATATACGTCAATAGTCAAAAAAAAATGTTTACGCTATCAATCAGGCTCGACATCAACATCAATTTCGTAGAATCTTTGGGTAGGTTTGGTGGGAAACATTTCCAATAGTTCATTTTCCTTGCTACTATGAGGAAATGAACAAATTTATCGGCGTTTTAGAAGACACGTACATTTAACACAAGATGTACCACTTAGAACTTATTTACTTTGGTTTATGCAGGATGGTGGACTTATTTATTTTAGGATTGCTGCTCAGAAAATTATAAATGATGAATACCCCTACTGTTAAATTGTAAGGATACAGCCTGTTGCTTGGCCAGCTGGCTTTTCCGATTGTATCTATTAGACGTCTTTGATCACTCACCAAGACCAGGTTATTAAAGGGATCCAGATAATTATAGAAGTGTGGACAGTATGGTTGAAATTATAGGGCGTGTAAGAAGGTTATTGTTCTTGTTGTGAATGAATGTTTATAAAGCTTCAACACACTGTATATCGAAAATTAAGCATATTGGGATAATTGTTTATTAAGCAAAGTACAGTTATTTATGTTTCATGACCGCTTGAAGACTAACTATTAAAAAAATAACGTCTATCCTTAACATACCACGCTTCCGTTCAAGGTACCCAATTCATACTAAAGGTTTTTAATGTAAGCAGTTTTCTATAGTAATATTCGCACAATAGTACGACTGTAATGTATAATTTGTCATTAGTGGTCTAATTGGTAGGTAGAAAAATAACACAATATGAAGCTTGTAGATAACATCGTTTACAAATGTGTTCAAACTTTTTTTCAGAAATTTGATTTTCTGTTATAAAATCGCAACGCCATCTCTTATATTAAAATAGAAATAGAGGCAGATTTGCCATATTGATTTATATAATTTAATTTTGAATAGGGCATATAACTCAATCAAAGCACCTTTTAATACATCGATCCATTGTAACAACCTTCTCTCTTGACTCTTGGGATTAAAAGTTGTAATTTAATCCTTTTGTAAATAATGCACCTACTATTACTGCCGCTCGTAGCAGCAGTAACGGCACTTTTTACTATTTGTGTTTATAATATGTACATTATGACACTCAAACGTGTATTTTAATGTTTGGCCATTGAGTAAATTATTCAATGGTTTGGCTTTATAAAACTGAAACCATTTTATTTTGATGGCGGTAAATTGGCATGTAAACTAACGCAGTTCTTTACATAAATGTAATGTAACCTGTTCCTATCTGAAATGTGTATATAATTGAGAAAGTAACAATTCTTCTTGTATGATTTATAATGTGAATGCTTAATAAACTAATAGAAATAAAGTTTTATTTTGGTATTGAATTTTGATAATCGGTAAGAATATCACAGAATTTTATTGTAAACGATTATTTGCTACTTCAATTTATATTGTTTATTATGTGTTTCAAGATAAGATGTTAATATGCTCTCAGATTACATTTTTTGTGTAAAATATAACCTTAATTAACTTGGGGAAATTATTTCCTGTATATTTGTTGATAA